>CM022945.1:15880912-16266937 GCA_012931725.1 Litsea cubeba
GAAGAGAGAGAGAGAGGAGAGAGGAGGAGGAGAGGAGAGAGAGAGAGCGGAGAGAGAGAGAGAAGAAGAGAAGAGGAGAAAGAGAGAGCGAGAGAGAGAGAGAGAGAGCGAGAGAGAGAGAGAGAGAGAGAGAGAGAGAGAGAGAGAGATGGTAGCTCTAACAATTGGTCATGGGGGAGGTCTCTAACAATTGGTCATGGGGGAGGTGTGTTGATTCATGGTTTACTCTCATAGTATATCTAGTAGGACATCTCTTGTTTTCTTTAGATCCTCATAGGTCTTAAACTTGTACATTCTTCTTTTTTTTTTTTTCTTTTTGAATGGTAAAACTTGTACATTCCTATGTAACACAATTTAGTTTTCTCTTAGAGAGCATCTGAAATCAATTAAACGATTGGGCTCTCTTGAAGACTATATGATTTAATATAATGGCTCATACATTTTCCCTTTGCACATTTGCTCATATTTGATATTTCTCTTGCTCTGTATTGTTTTTTTAATGTTCTTTTATCTGTAATATTGTTGGCTGATATTTTTGAATTATTTAATAATGGACCATTTAAAAAGGATTATTCAATAAATGGTTTTAATCTCAGTAATGGTGGCTTACCTGTCCCACTGAGTATGTGCCAACTCAACCAAGTGGCACCAGGACTCAATGTGGACTGAGTTCGAGGTGACTAGGGCTGGCAGATTTTTAAATCCCTGACTTATAGTTTCAATTGGTTAGTTTAATTTTGATGTTTGACTTTCCTTTTTCCCCCATTACTGCAGGGTTTCATTTTCTGATCCAGTTGCTGTGAGGCATGCTTTAGCAATGATTTCAGATTTAGGCACTAGAGATCCCTATTCTGTTGCTATGGCACTAGGTTAGTCTATTAACTTTTCACTATAAAAATTCTTTCACATTCAAGTGGTTTCCATCTTTGTCTAAAATCGCTTGTTCATCCGAATATGCAGGAAACACAAGTCAAATCTACAATGTCTGCACATACACAGAAATATTACATTTATCTTTCTGTGCATGTATGCCTAGATACTTTAATATGTACATTTATAAGCATAAATGCATGGAAATATTACTGCATATATGCATGTGCTCTTCATTCCCACAAATGCAAGCACCGTGAGTGCATTTGTAGTGCATGAATATCCAGTCTCACATGAAATTAGCATAGTTACTGCTAATATGCACAAACTGTTTGAGTTCCTTATCTTTTTCATTAACTATATCTCATTTTCTTTTGGTGTGCAGGAAAGCTTGTACTTCCTGGAGGTATGGTTATTGATCATGTTTGTGATTGCTTCTTTTCATGCTTTACTATCAGAATTTAGTATGGCCAATTCCAAGTTGATGTAGGATAAGCATTTACATTCACTCCTTTTAGTTCTGTAAATGCAACTCTTCCATGCACACCTAGACACCTGTAAATGCAACTCTTCCATGCCCACATATTAGTGTGTTTGGTGAAGCTTTCCCCATGTTAAGAAATAAAGTTAATCTCTGCCCCATTACAACCTTGCCACTATATAACAGATTTTACTATTAATGTAAATTACTGTTTCTTCAGTTTTTTTTTTTTTTTTTTTTTTTTTTTTTTTTACGTCTCCTATATGAGTTTATAGCTTTAGCGTTTAAATTCAAAATTCTTGGTGGACCAGGGATGAGAATGATCTGGTAACTATTATATTGATACCCATTTTAAAAAAAAAAGAAGCTATTATGGTGATACCAAGTCATGAAACTCAGTCTTTCCTGAATCCTGATCCATAAGTGGTGGTTCATCCTGAATTAATGAGTGGAGCCCAAAGGTCCACCATCACTCTGTCCTAGTTGTCTCTGGCCTGACTAGGTTTTGCATGTTCCTTTGATAGTCTAACTTGCTTAATGCACACCCATGGAAACTTATAAATGCATATATGGAAAAGAACAGTTATCAGGTTTTTGTTTTTGGATGGCATTTGCTTGGATTATACTGCCTGCCTTCTGTGTGGAACTGTTGACCCTTAGTTCTCGTTTACTCTTTTTAAGCAGAAAAGTTTTTTCCCCCATGATACAGGTGCTTTGCAGGACGTTCTCCATTTGCATGATGTGCTTGCGAGGGTTTCTCTTGCTAGATTGTGCCATACATTGTCTAGAGCTCGCGCATTAGATGGTAAGTGAACCTGCAGACTGTCTTTGCTTTCCAGAAAGCACCCTTTTCCCTTTCCATTATGCAGACTACTGTTTGCTAGCTGATGTTGCTTAAAACTATATGCGCAGAAAGGCCTGACATAAAATCTCAGTTCACCTCTGTGCTTTATCAACTTCTTCTTGATCCTAGTGATAGAGTTTGTTTTGAGGCAATATTATGTGTATTGGGCAAATTCGATAACACGGAGAGGTGCTTCTTTTATCTTATCTTAACGACTTTAGCAGTTGCTGTTTGCAAGTAGCAGATTTTTCTTTTCAAACATATATAACACATGCACCCCACACTTTCACTCTGATGGATGTAGTGTCTGTGTAGGACTGAGGAGCGAGCTGCTGGGTGGATTCGATTGACTAGAGAAATTCTCAAGTTACCTGAGGCACCCTCTGTGTCATCAAAGGAGAATAATGCTCAATCAAAAGATGCCCTCCCACCAAAGTCTGCCAATGATAAACCTGCTTCAAAATTGAGGCGTCCTCAACCTCTTATCAAACTTGTAATGAGAAGGTTGTTGAATTTCATCATTTGTCAGTGACTCTTCTTTCTTAACACGTGCCAATCAGGCTGTTGCATATCTTTTGCACATAGTATATAAGGGGGTGTTTGGATAAAGGTAGAACATAATATCACCAAATTTGAATAGTATAAGATTTCATTATCACGGAATAAAATAGTATCATATTATAATATCGTGTCACCTATGGTGTTTGGCAATTTCTACAAATTTCAATATTCCTTTGAAGTGTTTGCCGATTTATAAAATTTTCATTAGATGATGCACCGAAACAAGAAATGAATAAAGAAACTAGGATGATTGACCCAATGGGAACCCACTAGCTAATCTTCACACTAGAGTGATTTAATATTGGTAATCATGGTAGGACCCATTTAATTAAAAAACATTGGACTAAATGTTAATAACCACGAGCAATGTCGTTTCATCAATGTGGGTCCACCAAATATTAATAACCATAATGTAATAAATCCAATGATGATTATAACAGAGAGGTCTATCGAGCATTAGCCATCACTGAGGAATTCATCTAGGAAAAATCAATGTAGGATTCATTTAATGTTAATAGTCATATTAACCAATCTAATTATAGTAATCACTAGGGGGTCATTAAATAATGAGACTGATTTAATGGTGAAAAACTAATAATTAGTCACATAACCCAATATTGTTAATTAGTATGAGACCCATCTAATTTTGGTAGTATGGGACCCACTTAATATTGGTAATCATGATAGTGGTTACCTAATGTGACATTTGTAGGACCCACCTAATATTACTAATTAACAAAGAAACTATGTAATTAATATATGGTTATGGGACTCACTTAAAATTTATAAACACTAAAGGGCCCATCTAATATTGAGAGTCATAGTAGGACTCCTATAGAAACCATCATTGTTAAAAAATTATACTAAAATTATCAATATTAAAAAATATAGTGGGCCACCATGGTAGTGATTTCTCATGAACTTCCACTCATGTTTGCAAAAACTCTTGACCCTTGTTTTGGGCAGTTTTCTTAACGAAAGATTATTTTATACAACATAAACTTGAATATTTTAATATGTAGATTTTTACAAGAAAGTGAGATATTGTAGGATATTTTCTAAGTTATCCAAACACCTAATTTTTGGGTGTGTAGATTATATTCTAAAGTGGGAGATAATATAGCAAAATCTTTAGGAATATATGATTTCCAAACATCCCTGAATATATGGGCGTTGACTCTTGTATATGTGCATCTTTCCAGTTTGTACTATTGATTCATATGGTTTCTTCCTATATGAAATTATGAATACATTCAGTTGTTGCCATTCACCACTGAAAAGGTTCCACAGTACAATTTTATTTGTCCCAACAAAATTTTGTCCTGTTTTTCAGCAGCCCGCTTACATGGTAGGCCTTATTGTCTTTGTAGGTTACTAGTCACCCAATAATCTTCCCAATGAATGATCCTAAATCTAGCTTAATTCGGGTGTTCACTAAAAACTGTACAATTGCTAGCCTAATCAAACGTTGGAGATATTATTTTATTCTATTGTCTTATATAATATGTGCGGGACTTGTGTTATGTATGTATCTATAATTGGCTTCCCTCGGTTGAGCACTTAAATTCATATGGATTATATGGTAGTCGAAATGGATTAATTCTTGTTGCATTCTCTTTCACTGTTTTGTTATTTGACTTTTCTCTTTTCCTATCCTAGGCTGGAGAGTTCTTTCCGAAGTTTCTCTAGGCCTGTTCTTCATGCAGCAGCAAGAGTTGTCCAGGAGATGGGGAAAAGTAGGGCTGCTGCTTTTTCTTTAGGTTATGATATAGATGAAGGAGCCCATCTTCAAGCATATTCTGAAAATGTTGAGTCTACTGATCCCGATCTTGACGAAAGCTCACAATCTGAAGGTAGCTTTTCCTTTAGATAGAGTTTTAACTACCCATGAAAAATCTTCATGTGCAGTCTTGTGGATTTCTGATAATTTATTTTTACTCTATAGAAGACGAGGTTCTTATCTATCTCTACAGTTTGTAAAATTTGGTTGGTGATTTCAGACTTCTAGATATCTGTGTTAAATGCGCCAACCAGTTTGAGTCCAGCCACAATTTAACCGATAGTAGTTTTTGTTTACTAAAACAATTTTAACGCCACTAACTTTCAAATGTAAGAAATTTGATTGTTTGTAACTATACAAAAATAATTTTGTAGCACGAGCAGCCTGAGATTATAAAATGCTTCCTACTGCATTCAGTCATTTGAATTATTCCTGAACTGATAATAGAAGACAGTTAGCAGCATAATCAACATAATTATCAACATTTAGTCTTTGGGAATGGGTGCTACACCTGATTCCAAGTTATGAGTTATGACTTGAAAGTAGCTTATGTTTGTACAGTCTTTATTGCTTTCAAGTTTCACCAACCTGGAAGATTGGTTCTTTCAGTACTCATTGCGATCTTTACAATTCTGATTGTTATGGATGGGCAAATGGGAAGAAGGCATATGATGCGTGATAATACTATTTGCTGTGCATGATATTTGAAGGATGTATCCAACCTTATGTGTCATGTTTTTTTCCTTTTTTTTTTTTTTTTTAAATCTGTTTAGGTACACGTACAAAAGCTTCTTCAATATCTTTGTCTAATGGGACAGCTGGGAAGGATACAATTGCAAGCTTATTAGCTTCATTAATGGAAGTAGTGCGCACAACTGTAGCATGTGAATGTGTTTATGTTCGTGCAATGGTCATAAAGGCTTTGATCTGGATGCAAAGCCCATATGAATCATTTGAGGAGCTGAAGGCCATCATTGCATGTGAGCTTTCTGATCCAGCTTGGCCATCTACATTATTGAATGAAATCTTGCTCACTTTACACGCTCGATTTAAGGTAATTCTCAACAGCTGCAGATTATCTTCTATTTTGTCTCCTTTAGTGCCTTGATTTTTTTCTTTTTGAAATTAACTGAAATTGTATCAATTGAAAGAAAGGCAAAGGGCTGGGGATGATTCCCATGGAAGGCAACGGAACCAACCCTACTAAACAGAAAACGGGAAACAATTACATTAAGTGAACAAACAATCACTCATCAAAAAGCAAAACATATTGCAAAATACCGGCCTTGGCTAGAGCCGGAGGAATTAGCCACTCTCATCACATGAGAGAAAGCAACTCCCCTGTTGGATTATAAGTCCCTTTTTTTCTTTCCAAATGGTGGATAATAAGTCCTTTAGCTCATCTGACCACAAATCCATGTTTGAAGACCAATGTTCTTTTCCTTTGCCTAGTTAACTGCACACATTGAGTCAATCTCAAGTAATAAAGGGGAAAACAAACCCAAGTTGTGGGCCTCTCACACTCCCATCAAAATATAGTATTTGTCATTCAATTCAAAACTCCATGCTTTTAATACCTTGTAGTTCCTGTGCTAATGGTGTTTGTTTTATTCTTGGCTCATCAGGCAACTCCAGATATGGCAGTCACACTTCTTGAAATTGCAAGAATTTTTGCGACCAAAGTTCCAGGAAAAATTGACGCTGATGTGTTACAACTACTCTGGAAAGTAAGTTGGCATTCTTATTCTGACCAAGAATGGCCATATTTTCATTTTTTTTTTTTTGTAAATTGGAGCTTTTGCTGCTTGTATTGTGTCATGAAAATTACAATTGATGTTTTGGTTATGCAGATTTTTCTAATTTGATCTTTTGCTTATGGAGAATTTTCTATCTCCTCAATGAAGTCAAAGCCCTTAGAAAAATGCAAATTTCCATCATGTTTCTAAAGAAGCTGCCATAGAAGTAGATATTTTTGCTAAAGCAGGTAGATAGGGTGGAAGTCGTGATTGTAAATGGCATCATGTCATGAAGAATTCCTGCGATCCTTGTATATTATGGTACCACCCTCGTGTCCGTTCTTGGCTGCCTTTAGTGTTAAGGAGTTCTTTGTGACATGCATAAGACTTTAAGGGTTGGTATTGGTGTGCAAACTCATCTGCCCATAAGAGCATTCGAGAGATTAGTCCAATCTTTAAAACTATCTGAGCCAGCCAGGATGGAACTATTTGACTATTGAGTTGATCAATTGGGTTGTCACTGGCATGATCAACTGTTACGAGTTATGACTAATGATGTGTCAATTTTGGTTGCATGAGAACATCTTATTATTGTTTTCCTCGTGGTTTTTGAGGCAATGTTATCTTAATTATAAAATCTCATGACCTTTTGGTAAGGGAAAGAGAAGTAATGTGAAGGCCTTGTTCAGTTGTTTGAATATATTAAATGGGGACAGTTAGCTGAATTTCTAAATTATCATTTGTAGGAGAAATCAGCACAAATGGCATTTGGGGGTCATGAAGATTCTGTCTCCAAAAAAGTGGATTTTTACTAGTTAACCGTCCGCAGTCCAGACAGAGCCAATACCTATAGTTAAAATTCGAAGGCTATGAATCTGTACATTATTTTTGTTTTAGATTTCCTTTCTTGGTATGGTGGTCTAATCTCTTTCTGTCATCGGCACTAGGGCTAAACTCTTTCTGTGATCGGCACTATGTCATTCTGCATTCAGACATGGCTTGTGTATAATCTTAGTTCAGTTTTAATAATTGAGCTTGACAGGGTAGTTGCATCAGGTAGTTATCTCTCTGCTCTGTCTCTTTCATTATCTCAAGATTGTTTCACTGTTATAAAAAGATTGTTTCACTGTTTGTCCTTTTTTGGATTGTCTATAATTTGTTCAAATCAGTTAATCTTACTGATATTAGTGCTATTTAATTGAATAATAGCTGTAAATCTGAATTGGTGATGATGTTACATAGTCTTCGGCTATCTGATCTGTGTTTCTTTCTAGACGTGTCTTGTTGGAGCTGGACCGGGTGGGAAGCACACCGCTTTGGAAGCAGTTACGATAGTACTTGATTTACCCCCACCACAACCTGGGTCAATGTCGGGCATTACTTCAGTTGACAGGGTATCTGCATCAGATCCAAAGTCAGCTCTTGCATTGCAGAGATTGGTTCAGGCAGCGGTAAGATTGATGCTTGTTACTTTTATTTGTTTAAGAGAACTTGTAGACGGAATAAGCCACATGAATGAAATTCTTATTTTATGTTAAATGACTGACGATACATCCAGGTGTGGTTTCTTGGTGAAAATGCAAATTATGCTGCATCTGAATATGCTTGGGAATCTGCAACGCCTCCTGGTACTGCATTGATGATGTTAGATGCAGATAAGATGGTGGCTGCTGCTAGTTCTCGCAACCCTACCCTTGCCGGTGCTTTGACACGGTTGCAAAGGTGTGCTTTCAGTGGGAGCTGGGAGGTACAAAATTTTAACAACTTAGCAAGATTTTTTTTTTTGTGTGCAGGTCATCGAATATGAATGTTGTTATACATCTTGTCCTTCACTTACATGAATGGCTGTTGCAGGTTCGGATTGTTGCAGTTCAAGCTCTCACAACTATTGCAATACGGTCTGGGGAACCTTTTAGACTACAAATTTATGATTTCTTACATGCTTTAGCACAAGGTGGTGTGCAGGCCCAATTTTCAGATATGCATCTTAGTAATGGAGAAGATCAAGGTGCCAGTGGCACTGGTCTTGGATCTCTTATAAGTCCCATGATAAAGGTTCTTGATGAAATGTATAAAGCTCAAGATGATATGATCAAGTAAGATCTGAAGGATACATTTGTTTCCTTTTTGAGATTTTGGTTTCTCTTTTCATCCCTCTTTTATGCTTGTGTTACTGGATATACAGAGATATGCGTGATCATGACAATAACAAGCAAGAATGGACTGATGAAGAACTTAAGAAGCTCTATGAAACCCACGAGAGGCTTCTTGATCTGGTTTCCTTGTTTTGTTATGTTCCAAGAGCCAAGTATCTACCTTTGGGGCCAACAAGGTATGCATTTCATAATACTACATTGAACAGTTAAAAGTTCAAGTGGAATGTACGATTTCCCCTATTTTTTAAATTATAAGAAACTTGGTCTTCATCATTTACACATCAATCTGAAGGGCTTAATACATTGTACTCATAAGAAAGCAAACAAGCTTTTGACAATACATCTTATTTTTGTAACATTTGGATTATGAGAAACCTCACAAAGGGAAGGAGGGGAGGGGAGGGGAGGGCGGGTGGCAAGGGGCCACCCACTTAATTGATGTCCTAAGCTAATATGAATTTATTCTGATCGCCTATGTGAGTTTTTCTTTTCCTCTCAACCCTGTTAGCAGCCATGTTCTTGGTGACTCCACTGTCTAAAATGTCTTTGCTTGCTACTCCATCCAAGGTCTTACGTGCTCTAACATGTCTTTCGTCACTTCTGCATCCAAGGACGTAATTGGTCTACCCCCTTTTCTAGTTCTTTGGACTCATAACCCTTTGACAGATCAAACAAGAGCTTATTCCAATCTTCTGTGTACATTTCCAAACCATCTTAACAACCATTCCTTGATTTTATCTCCTATCGAAGCCACCCATAGGTTTCCTGTTATATACCCTCTCTCTCTCTCTCTCTCTCTCTCTCTCTCTCTCTCTCTCTCTCTCTCTCTCTCTCTCTCTCTCTCTCTCTCTCTCTCTCTAAGAAATGGCTCTTTATTTAAAGAGGTAGTCGATAATTTTTTAAAAAAAAATTAAAGCCACTTAGGAAAATCCAGATTTTCTCATCCATTAAAAACTTCTAATGAGTTAAATTGGGAACCAATTCAAGTCCCATGTGTTTTGGCTGAGTTTACTCAAATCGAGATTGAGTCGCCTGAGTCCAAATATTAAAACCTTGCTGGTGTTGCAATTTATTCCCTGATGCGTTCTTTTTTTTTTTTTTTTGCTGAGTTGGCCCAGTGGCCAAGAGAGGAAGGTGTAAACCACCCTGCTAGGGATCGATCCCTGGCAGGGGCTATGGGAGCGGGAGTTACTATCCACAGCAACGCCCTGTGATTCCCCCTGATGCGTTCTTTTTGTACACTGGTGAATTGACTGGGAAGTGGCCAATGCGTGGAGTTGGCTCCATTTTCTTGTAAGCCAAGTTCTGATATACAATCTGTTCACTGTCAAACATAAATGCTGGGAATTTATTCCGTGTGGCTGAAAAGTTTTATTACTGTTAAAAAAACTTGACATTTCACTTTGGATAAAAAGGACCTGTTGACTGTTGCTTGATGCTTCTAACTATAAAATTGTATCCACAGTTTTGTATTTTGGCATGAATTGATAATTTAGTTGTGGGTTGGAAACATCATCCTTTTTGTATGGATATGCAAGTGCTATTCAATTTTTTCCTTACATTATGTTATTTTTTAGAAGTTAGTGCTAGTAACCGATATTTGATATTACATTTCTAAATGAGTATTTTTTCATAGCATTTCTGGATATCTTTTTTCTACTTTTTCTCATATCTGTTGGTAATTCTGTACCCTTACCTGATACGATTTGTTCCTTCTCTGACTAATACCAGTGCTAAGCTTATTGACATCTATCGCAACCGACACAACATAAGTGCATCGGCTGGTCTCAAGGATCCAGCTGTAGCTACAGGGATCTCTGACCTTGTATATGAATCTAAACCGGTGTCTGCAGAGCCTGATCAACTTTCTTCTGATCTGACAAATGCCTGGGCAGCTCAGCTTGATGATGATGGTTTGTGGGGAACCAATGCACCAGCAATGAATAGGGTGAGAAACCTTTTATTTATATCCTTTTTCTTTTTTTTTCTTTTTTTTTTTTTTTTTTTTTTTTTTTTTTTTTTGCATACTGGATTTGGGAGATGAAATTTGATTGTGTTTTTAACCTATGTACTCTTTTGATCGACCTGTCATTCCTACCTCTGAATTGGACTATGTAATCTAAGTTATCTGTGTTCTTTTCAAATATGCATATGGCTTGTCCTTTATATTCTATCAGCGAGGCTTACCCTGTGCCTACATTGTGTTAGGTTAATGAATTTCTTGCTGGTGCTGGAACTGATGCTCCTGATGTTGAAGAGGAGAATATAAACTCCAGACATTCAGTTAGTTATGACGATATGTGGGCAAAGACGCTTTTAGAAACTACTGAGTTAGAGGTATTTTAAATATTTCAATTTGTGTGTATCTAACGTAGACTGATATTTCCGACCCATTGAATAGCTCGGTGTAGATGCATTTCACTTCCCAGGGACGACAGAAGGTCAATCCCTGGTACTCTAAGTAAGGCACACAATACTGTACCACTCATCTAATGTTAAAAAAAGAAAAAAATTTAATGCTGATAAGCTACTGTCTTTTTGAACTTTTGGTTTGTTTAAAAAAGGAGCCATGTTGCTCTTTCTTTCAGTTTGACAAGTATGAAGGAAATGAATACATGAATGGTGAACTTAAGTAATATCTGGGATGTGGCTAGGAAAATCAGAGAGGTTGTCACATATAGTATTTCTGTTCTTGCAGGAAGATGATGCAAGGTCATCTGGAACATCTTCTCCTGAGTCTACCGGATCAGTTGAGACTTCCATATCCTCCCACTTTGGTGGTATGAGCTACCCATCCTTGTTCAGTTCACGCCCATCAGGCTATGGAATTCCACAACACTCGGTACATGCTTTAAGTTTTGGCTTTTTAATCATACTGGATCTTTTATTAAAAATATAACACAATAGTGTGTGATGATTGGGTCAGTTACTTGTTTCGTGTTTTAGTTTATTTGTGTTTCAGCAATCAGCATAGAGTTCTGCTCCATGGCATGCTTGACAATAATCTAAGATGGAAAAGATAAAATGACTAGATGGATTATGACTTTTATACCTAGCTTACTCCTGTATTCTGTTCATTTTATGATAATGATGATCCATTTTGGATAAACAGGATTCTATAGCTTGTGTCTGATTCGCTAACCTAAGCAAATTGTTTAGACAGTTGGGCCCAGTTTTCAAGCTTTATTCTTTGTCAGCATACAAACAACAGTATGTTCTTCAAGAATCCTAAGGACTACATTTTGACTTATGAGTCTTGTGAGTTGAAACTAGAAAGCTAAAAATGCCAAAAAAAAAAAAATTCTGATTAAAATGTGTGGGACAGCTGTCATAATTCTCATTGATGAATAATGGGGCTTGCAAATTAGGGCTGTTATGTTCTTATCATTAAATTTGTTTTTATTTATCTAAGTTAGAAAACTTGTCAAGAGCAGCAACATGGAATATTGTGTTGCACTGTATTTTTGGGAGAAGGGCTTGGCTATTACAAGGTTTGCATGAAAATGCAGGCCCAGATTCCCTATATAGAATCAATATAAAGATGAGTGCACCATGGAAGGTCCAACTAGTCCTTGATATACATTCCACGCCCAATGAATCCCTTTTATACATGAATCCAAAATAATTGTACCATTGATTTGACATCCATTTCTATTTGTCTCAATTGAGATCCGTGGAAACCTGAATATAGAATTGATCATAAGATTCTTATCTGAACAGCTCAATAAATTTGCAGACTTGGATGTTTCTTTATCATTTGTGATAAGCACGAATTTTTGTTGTTGTAGCTGTCTCAACTCTAGTCATGAAGCATCGCCAAACATTTCAGCCCAACTCTTATGCGATACTATGACACGTTAGCAACCTCACAAGACTTATTTACTTCTGCTTAGTTTTTCAAGCTAGTGGTGTACCTTCATAGACCAAAACTTGAGTGGAATATTTAGATATTGGTGAGATGTAATATCTTTTTTTTTAACACCCATAAACCATTTGTGCTCTGTAATTCCTTCACCATGCCAAAGCCTGTGAAATAAAAATCTTTGGTGGGTAGCATATTTTTTCAGGGGTATCCGGGTGATAAATTGTCAACTCCGCAGTTTCTATTGATTCAAGACTCCTTATTAGTTGTATTTTTCTTTTGAATTGTATTCATCTAATTATGGACGTCAATATTGATGCTTTATCAAACTTGCTTATATGATATGATATGAGGTGGTTGATATACCATACAAATTCGAACCATTTATCATATGGAGGTTCTCTTCTTTCTTTTGCCCTTCCATTTATAAACATCCCTCTGTTTTCTTTTGCCCTCACATGCAAGTTCTCTGCCAAAATCCCATAAACGTTACTGTATTGCTTCTCTACTTAGATAGTTAAATATATTGACTAAATCTTGTGTCTCTTTTGGGGAATGTCCTTTGCCTTCTTTGGTAAACATGAATCCTTCCTAACTAGTCGGAATCATCATCTGAAGCTGTCACATTTTGACAGCTCTAGAAACAATCGGAAATATAGGCTTTGACTGCCTACTTAAGTATAAATTGCCCTTACAAATTAAACATACAATGAGTTCATGTAATATTGATTTTAAAACTTCACTTTCTCTTATAGGCAATCTTTGAACTTACCTTTTACCAATTAAACCTCAAATCCATTGCTGAACTTGAATCCTGTATGTCCGGGTGAAGTTGAGATGGCAATGATACAGCTCACCTGCCAAGGGCAGTAATTCGACCTGATTTTTATCCTGTGGATTAGGTCTGGCCTGTTTTTACGTACAACTAATACAGGCTGGACCAGGTGTAGGCATGACAACTTTCTATTGAGTTCTATTTATTTGACTTGCTTGAGTCCTGGGCCTCCAGGATTTATGACTGTTACAGGTTTGCTTGAGACTGATATTCAGACTCAATTGATAAACAGACTGTTGGCAGGTCTGTTGTCACCTTTAATGAATCATCATAACAGTAGGTTTAGCAAACATGTTTATGATTCTGATCAGAACCGAATTCTTCCCCCTTCTCTTTTGTTTTTTTAATTTTTAATTCTTTTTCTTCTTTGGGCTATAACAGGAGAACAGGACACCAGCTGCAAGCAGGTTTAGCAACACTTCTATTAGTGCATCAAATTATCCGGGGCTAGGATCACCGGTTAGCTCTTATCTTAAGATGCAACTAAACATCTCTTTTGTATCTGATTCAAGTTATTAAGTTGTTTTAGTTTCACCTATTCAGGTCAGAGAAGAACCTCCATCATATACAGCATCTGTTATGCAGAGATTTGAGTCATTTGAGAACCCTCAAAGCTTTCGCTCACAGGATGAGGAACCTGCTCCTGAAAACCCACAGTTTGGAAAAGCACTTTACGACTTCACTGCTGGTGGAGATGATGAGGTAAGTCGACTTCCATTGAGCATGGGCTGCTATTCGATAAAGTTTTAAAGAACTTTGAACTACGTTTCTTTAACTGATTCTGACTAAAATACATTAGACATTTTGCTAATTGGCTTCTGTTTTTCACAGTTGAACTTAACAGCAGGAGAAGAAGTTGAAATCGATTATGAAGTTGATGGTTGGTTCTATGTAAGTATGAAAATAATATATTCAAATTCAGCGCAAATGATCACTTGATTTGGTTGAATAAATATGAATAGCATTTGAGTGGGGGTGTGGCATTTTGACATTCACTGCAGGTTAGGAAAAAACGGCCTGGCACGGATGGCAAAATGTCTGGTTTGGTGCCTGTTCTTTATGTCAGCTCATCTTGACAGAATGTATCCTACATAAGTGTGATTCTCTCTCTTTTCCACACACTGAGTGCCCAAATTGCCAGAGCTTTGTTTATGCCCCTGCTTCTTTACTAAATGGGTTTTTCATACTATCATTTTGGTGGAGAAGAGGTACAGCTGTGGAATTGCCAAACGTTCTTGTTACTTGACATTGACTTGTTACGGCGATGCTGTGAGTTTCCTTTGTGTAATCTGCCAAACTGTATTAGTATTGTAAGTTTTTTTTTTTTTTTTTTTTTTTTTTTTTTTTTTTTTTTTTTTTTAATTGGTGGGAAATCTTGAGGTTGCATTTCTTTTGCGTGGTCTACCATATGTAGAAGGCATTTTTTTTTTGTATAGCATATTGATTTTCAGGAGGAAACCTTGGAACTGGCAGTTTATTCTTGTCCTGTCTTGAACAAAAAAAAAAAAAAAAAATGTTTGATTTGATTTGGCTAGAATCAGAGAATCTTCCTGTATTAATGCATGAACTAGTTTTAACTGATTCCTGGCACTTTGATTTTAAGGAGTGGATCCATAGATCTTATAATGAATTATATCGGGAGGCTTACCAGCTTTTTCCTTTATTTAATAAATGGGTGAATGCGACATTCAACAATTTCAGCTTTCACCTAAAACAAAATATATCATTTGTTCCACTTCCACAGAGTAATAAGCAGCTACCCAAACTGTGTCCTGACCTAGGAATCAGGCACGAAAATCCTTATGCCTAAGCCAGCTACTGCTTTGGGTTATTGTTCTGTGGGCATTATTGGCCCACCAGGACATAGGCTGAGGCTGGCAAGGCCTTTTTTTTTTTTTTTTTTTTAATATCTATCTTGGAATTAAGTTTCATTTTAATTTATTCACCCTGCAGCTGCAATTGTGTTATTTCTTTTTTTCAAAATAATTTTTTTTGCCTGAAGGTGACGGCCTCATGAAACCAAATCACAAACAGCAAAAAGAGGCCTTACAAAGGGACAAGATTTGTCACCGTGTATCCCTTTTGATTTGCATGGGAAAGGAATGGTGGGTAGTATACTATACGCACTCCACTCCTATTCTGTGGTCGTCATTATCTCCTCCCTGGTGATATTTATTTTTAGGCTCTATTATAGTTTCCTATCCAAAAATATCTTTTGATTGCTTCCTCAATTCATTGATGCCTAGACTCGTCCTTCCAAACCAAGTCACGAATTTATTGAAAATTGCGACAAAATGGAAGTCATATTTCTGAGTTGGAGTTGGGTGGAACGGAGCGGTAATTTATGTGATGGATACCCATTTCCTTGCTTTGCTTCAACTTATTGATTGGATTCGATTTGATGATCAATCCTTCAAATTCGATGGGATAAGGCCATGATAAAGATTTGATAATCTATCATCAAATCTCTGTTATTGGGCCCGTTTAGAGAATTTCTAGATTGTTAGACATGTGGAATTCTTGAAAACTCTTTTATACTTGGAATCCTCAAAAGGACATTGGAGATCTTAGTGGCTGAATTTTGTTGAAGACACATATCACATATGCCTATATAAAAATGGCAGGGCACAGTCATAGTCACATCCTGTCATCAATTTCTAACTAAGGGTGTGTTTTTTTTATTAGAATTCTTGACAGAAATTCAGGGATGCTGGGGTTACATGTAAGTTGACGATTATCTCCAAATTTTTTTATGTCCTTTCCATTTTTACAGCTCTTGTTGACCTTTTAATGGAAATCGATGGACATCATTGAGAAAGCATGATGTTCTATATATATATAAAAATCTGCACTTTGATCGGTTGTGCCATTGGCAACGGTATCAGTTAGTGGGCCTTAGAAATAGATAGGATTGATTGTAATATGTAATCCACGTGCACGGCCTTTCTGATTGTATATATTTTTTTATTTTGAAAATTATATATGGACTTTTTTTTTTGTTTTTTTTTTTTTTTAAAGATAAGATGGGGGGTGGAAGAGATATGTCATATCTATCTTCACCTTTGAAATAAAATAAAAGAAGCTAACAAAGTTCATAATGAATCTCTGGTCAAAGCAAAGCAGAGGCTCCCTACGACATTCTATCATCCTTTCCTAATCAATATATACAAACAAAACAAAACAAAACCCAAATGAAAGAAAGGTATCCTCCTCCAACCATATTGGTTCTGTAACCATGATAATAATTATCATTATAAAAAAACCCACAGCCCACTTGGAATCCTCCGCAGATAACTACACTCCAACCCACACACAGAGTCACAGAGAGAGAGTCACACACCCAATGAAAGCATTTAACAAACGCCACCAATACATATATACATCACTACAACAAAGCCTCATGTGAAACTAACTTGGTCAGGGAAGAAGAAGTCATCCCTCCAATCCTTACCCCACTGACACTGACCAATACAGTAAAAAGAAGTACTTACTTAGTTTGAGTAAGAAAGACCCTACCCCACTTTTGCCTCTGTAGGCTACCCTCAAAACCACCATCAGAAGAAACCGCTTACAAGATCAAACCCTCCCTAGTCCCTCCCCAAGGCCCAAACCCTCACCCTCCAAGAGAGCCACAGCTGTTAATTTGGTTTTCCAAGCAGAACTCATCATCAGACTCACAGAAGAAAGCCCACAATCAGAAAGAAAGAAAGAAAGGAAATATATATATATATATATATATATTATTTGTTGTTGTTGTTGTTGTAGTTGGCTTTTCCATCTGAAAGAGGGAGATGAATTTTAGAAGCCTGGAAGAGTTCTGGCCTTTCTATGTTACTCAACATTCCAAGCCCTCGACGCGACGGTGGCATTTTATGGGCACTCTGACAGGCTGTCTCCTGCTGCTTATGTCCCTCCTATTCAACTGGTGGTTCGTCATCTTCGTCCCCATCTTTGGCTATGGCTTTGCTTGGTACAGCCACTTCTTCGTCGAGGGCAACGTGCCCGCCACGTTCGGACACCCTTTCTGGTCGCTCTTGTGCGATTTCAAGATGTTTGGATTGATGCTTACTGGACAGATGGATAAGGAAATCAAGCGCCTTGGAAAGAGGCCCGTTTTGCAGGCCTTTTGATGGTGATGGTCTTGGATCTCTCTTCAGGGTGAGTGTGATTATTGATGTACTCGGCTTGGCTTCTTGGTTTTGGTTTTGCTCAATTTTGGTGTAATTTCAATTGGGTTTGGTCCAAGTTTTGTCACTTTTTTTTTTTTTTTACTTCTCAAATGCACCATTTATTATTATTATTATTTTTTGTTGTTACAGAGATATGTTCACTATCTATTTTTAAGCTATTGTTCATGTAATTGTTAACTGGCCTGGTCTGGTCTGTTTCCCCCCCTAATCTTGTAGGACCCTGTTTTAATTTGATAGAATCTCTCGTCTAGGTCTTTAGTTATGTAAATATAGATGTTTTAATTCATTCGGCACTACAATTATTGCACTAGTTGTCTTCTGGAGTTCTTTTGACAGTATCTGTCTTCTCATTTTTTTCCCCCTTGATGTTGGGTTGCAGGTCTTCTTCTACTCTGGCAACGGCATAGAATCATTCAGTGTAAGTGATTATCGCTGTAGCTATTTCTGGGTTTAGTTCATTTCCATGTAATTGCATATGGGTTTGGATTGATTTGTATTGTAATATCTCATGCTGGGTGTATTATCATGTTCTCTGCAACATATTTATGTATATACGCCTGTTGTACTGAATTTCAGGAAAATCTCTTTGTATGGAGTATGGAACTTGTAAGCTATTGTCTCGCAATTGTTGTGGCTTAGTTAGGTCCATTCTACTTGCAGCACTGCTCGTCTTAATTCCATCATAAGTTGTCTTGTTGGGATTTTGCCTGGATTAGGCATACAAACCAATACAGACTGCTATTGTGTGTGTGTGCTACTCGCACAAAACTAGGTCAGTCCCTTCATTAGGTAGAACCTTACATGTATGGAGGTAATGTATGCTTTAAGAAAATTAATCGCTGGTCTGTTTTTTACGTACAATGCGGGCTGCCCCAACTTTCAGGCAGGTAGCTCTCCACCTGATTGGTGGCCTTGAGCTTGCACTTGTTCCATGATGGCACCAATGCTCAGAAAAGGAAAATAGCCGTTGCACTCTGATTTGTGCACCTCATACTTGTGCAGGGACCATGCTAACATTCTCTCTAGTTTCCAGAGATGGTGGTGGCCTCCACATTTCTCTTATGGTCTGTTACATTCCATGCCCTGTCTGGAAATTAATTTAAATTAGTTCGTTATTGTTATCATCTCTATGAGCTGTAATCCTCGATTCCTAGATATTGGGAGAATAATTTAATTAGGCACGATTTATGGTGAAGGTCAAACCTCACCAAGATTGGTGGAGGAGATGTAGGATTGTTATGTATTTATTTTATTCTCTAGGAACGGATAAGTAAGACTGTTGCTTTCTTCCATTATGTGTGTATACAAATACATAGGATGCCCTTCCCCTCAGTGGGCTATCTAGCCATTTGGTAGGATCAATCCCATCACAGCCATGAACCTTTTGTTTGTTTCCCTATTGTATCTTAGTTTAATTTTGAACTTTATGGAAATTCTACTTTAATTTTTGTTTATCTATTGATAGATGAATCATGAATCTTTGCGCTTATAAGAACCTGTATGTTCTGTTCCTTGTTGGCCTTATTGGAACTGGTTTTACTATTTGATTTGCTGTATCAATTTTGAGTGACATTTACTTATATATAAGAAACATTTTTTTGAAAGATGACAAACACAATTATATAAAAAAACTATATATATTTACAAAGAGCAGGGACGGCTCATCAAGGGAATGGATCCAGTAGATAATACACAATAAAACACCCCCGCTAGACTAAATTTAAATAAAACTCTAACAATATATTCTTCCTTCCAACAACTGCTTCTGCCAATATGTAAGCCAGTGAATTATATTCCCTCCTCACATGATGTAAAATAGCATTTGTCTGAGTGGCTGAAGCGCTATTTTGATTTATCAAAGAGAATAAACACCAAGGCCCATGTACTTTACCACTTGCCCAAGTTTTGCATTGATTGAATCACCTTTCCTGTCGCTTGCCCATGAAAGTGGGCAAAAATTAAGGTCAAGCCTTCTCAACCACAAGGATCTTGGCTCTATTTGATCCCCCCTTTCCAACTAGACTGGAGAAGGATAACTGATATAGACTATGATACCATTTGAAATCACTCCATCCATACTTGAACCTCCTGGATTACCTGTGGAGCTCCTGTCCATCTCTAGCTTGAAACCCCTGATCGGAGGAGGCATACAAATTGAAGCTCCTTCTAATGAGATTGGCCCAAGGATGGATGTTGACCTGCACCTGCAGAAGTCAGATATTGATAGCCCTTGGAACTTCTTAGCTTGAAGACCTCAATTAACCAAAGATGCTTTGATTCTAAAAGAACACCACACACCAAGGAGTCCCTTCCAATATTCTTTGGTTCTGTTCCTACTATACTCCCCATGAGATAGCAAGAGGTAACTTTATCATTAAAATTTTGGCCTCTTTTTATGAAGGGACCTGATATCCTTCATCCATAAGGGACATGGAGAAATTTGGAAAGACCCAAAGAATGTTGAATAGTTGAAGAAAAGCACACAATAACAAAGGGTGGTTGGCTGACAACTCAAATGGCCTATGGAAGAAGATATTCTTCTCCAATTACAAGGTAGAAGAAGAAAGGCTCATATACCCTATGGAAAGTTGTGGTGGCAGTGAGGTGATTGCTCGGATAGGTTATGGAGGAGGATAATCTTTTCCAAATACAAAGTAGAGGAAGAATGGTGGTAAGTGGTCGAATTGAATAGGTCTGACTCAGAAATCTAGTGAGGAGTTTTGCAGGCCAGAGTAAGTTTTTTGCAGTATATCAAATTGAGATTGAGCAAGGGAGAGAATTATCTTTTAGAAGGATAGATGGATGGGGGAAGAGCCTCTTGTGACTTGCTTCCCAACTCTGGTGGCCTTAAACTTAAACACTAGATTGGAAAAGGCTTTTGAGGGGAATAGGCCTGAAGCAATTTGGAGCCTGCGGTTTAGGAACCTTACAGATGTGGAGACAGAGCAATTTATCTAGATGCAACAACTTTTGTCTAATACCTATGAGTACCTCAGAAGGTGCTAAAGTTCGGAGTGTGTCAAACTGTCAATTCCATACATTTTAAAATTAAAATCTTTCTTCAAAAGCCTACCATCTAGTTTGAGAGAACCTTTTGAGATGGCTCATATTTGCGATATGGAGGCCCCTTCTAAGACGGTTACCTTCTGTTGCTTAGCGTTGGAGACTTGGAGGACAACATTTTGAGTTTGGATCATCCGAAGAGTAGGGACAGAATTTTTATAATTCATGGACAACAAATGTGCCCAATAGATGAGGAGTATGTTAGCCGTCTTCTTTTATCCTGCAGGGTCGCTAGGCATATGCAACATGCAGTTATCTCCTGTTACAAAGTCTCTTGGGTTTGAGTCATGATTTTGGAGCCTCATTTCTCATGTGGAGATTTGGTCCGTTTGGATATACAAAGGCAAGGGGTAAAAATGTTGTGGATGATATCCTTTGTAGTATCAATTTGGTTGATATGGAAAACAAACAAACAACCGTTGCCTTGAAAAAAAAAATCCAATTCAACGAACAATTTGATTGTTAATGTTCGAGGAAAAATCATTTCATGGACGCTAGTCCGAAAGGACTTCGAGGGAGTTATGCTTCACATGTTAGATTATCATTGAAAATTGAGGATGGTTTGTCACCAATTCTATTGTTGTGAGATGTTCGACACCTCAGGAAGGCTGGTTCTAGTTGAACTTTGATGGAAGTGCTATGAGCCACCCAAACTATGCAGACATTGATGATCTTATGAGGTCATCTTTGGGGAATACCTTGTTCTCCTTCGGAGCTCTGGTGGGCTTAAGAAGTATCAGTGTGGGGGAATCCATTGCTTTGTTGGTGGGAGTGGAGGAAGCAATCTACTCCAATTTCCCTCTACTTTGTAACAGGGATTCAAATTGTTTGATGTGGTGGGAAAAGCAAAGAACTCTGGTGCCATGGAGACTCCAAAAATATTTACAGATCTCCAGGACTTGCTTGAAGGGAGATGCGTGTGTCATTACATAGGTGTGAAACTTGGGTTGGGCCAAACCCCTAACCCGCATGACCTAACCTGAACAAAATTGAAATTTGGGTTGGGCTTGTTCGGAACCGATCTGGTTTAATCCTTAATTTTGAAACTGATGAAGTTTGGGTAGGTTCAAGTTTAGGCTTTGGGTACCCAAATCAAATCCTAGTACTGAATCTATCTATAAATATATGTATATATAATGTATAGTGTATAGTGTGTGTGTGTAGACACACTATGCACCATACATTATATATGAAATAGATGCATTTCCTAAACTTTATACCCTTTGAAAAGCTAACCAAACCCAACAAGTCTGGGTACTTGACCCGACTCAAGTCAATCCTGCTCAACCCAAATTGCACATGGGTAGGGAATTTAACAATCGGTTTAATCTCAGGGTTGCAGATAAGTATTTGATTATCCAATTATCTGAAGTCTCCGGTTTCGAATAAAGCAGGTACGAAATCTGCTTTTGGATCTAGGAGAAATTCAGATCTGGATCCGGATTCATCTATATTGGTTCCAGAACATTGGGATCCGGCTGTATGTTCCACCCCGATGATCCGAATCCAGGATGATTTCATTTGCATATTAAATATATATATATATAGGTTTTAAGGCCAACATAGCTTGAGTTATATTCATATTTGAGACTCTACTTAGCTTTTGTCATTATATAACTTAATAGCCCCAATTGTGTATTTAAAAAAAGTCTTCTCTTTTATCCAATTGTACATCTTATTTTGGTTCCGGATCCGGATCCGGATCCGTTCTTTTAAGTTGACGCTGGATCTGAATACAAAACATGGGTTTCATGTCGGATTCGGATCTATAAAGATGGATCGAGTTCCAGATCTAGATCTTCCTGGTTCTACGCAGGATCCGACCTGTTTGCATCCCTAGCCTCGGTCTATTATGTTCCAGTTCCATCCGATTTGAAATCAGGTTTGGGTTTGCCTACATACAATTTGCACTAAGCTTGGGTTGAACCATTAACCAACCTGCCACCTAATTCTCATAGGAGCCTATTTCGCAGTGGATGACTTGGCGAAAGTTGGAGCTGTAAGCCAATCTTTTCCATTGAATTATGATCCAGTTTTGGGTTTGTTGGGTGTGTGGGTTCAATTCTTGCGGGTGTAAAGAGTCCCTGCTCGCCCAGGTTGGTTCCCTTTCAGGGCTAATTCTTATGTGGGTTCAATTCTCGGGATCCTATTCCTTGTTTCTTTGTTCTTTGTTTTTGATAAAATTAGTTACTATTAAGAAAGGAAAGGACATATTTGCTGGAGATGATGACACTCTTCTTGAAACTTATCAGCACTTGTTAATTGGTCCTCATATACCATAAGTTTTTTTTAAATGATAGCTTTCAATGCCATTTTCCTTCTTGTACTCCTCTATAATTTCAGATGAATTATTTTTTATTCCAGATGAATTGGACTCCTCTATTATTTCTTATTCCCCACCCATACATCCAGAATCTTATTTGATCCCCACTTCCTACTTGGAATCGAACTTCCTTTTGAGTCTGGTTGAGAAGGAGGTGCATGTGCATGCCTCACATGTGTGCTTGTGCGTGCAAGCGAATGTGTGGATAAGGGTAGGGGCTTAAGATAGAATTGTTTTTGTCTTGGGCTTGTTGAGTTTAGACCATGGTTTGACCTGGTTGGCTCAACTCGGACTTGGCCATCATCGAGTCTAGTTGAGTCAGAGACTCGGCTGAGTCTCCATCCTAGCTGTATCTTCTTCTTCTTCCAAGTCCCTCTCGTTCTCTCTCATGGCTTCCAAATCTCCATCATTATCAAACCTCGAGCAAATCTCCACAACCTTTCAGGGCTTCAAATACCTTTTGAATGTTTCAAACATCACCCATCAATATCCATCAAAACCCTAAACTCTAAATCTCTTTCTTCTTCCATGTCTCCTAGAAGATTCCATCAACACCACACCCATCAAAATCCTACCTAAACCCTAAATCTGTTTCTCCAGCTACCAATCCATTTCTTCTTCTCCTCCTCGAGTGGCCCCAATCTCACCTCTACCCTAAAACTCTTATTGAATTTCTCCTCCTCGTTCGATCTCCTCTTCCTCTCTCTGTCTCCTCCATCCTGTTCTGCTGCTACACCACGAAGACCTACTCATATTCTTCCTTAAAAAAAAAGCAGACCAAACAAAAGGGACTCAGTTCTGACTCGTCTGAGTCAGGACTCGATTCTGAGTTTTTTAAACACTGATTTAGACACTAATTATAAAATAATCCTTGAAATGCGCATGACGACAATGAAGATGAAGTGGTGATATGAGAGAGAGAGAAATGCGCATGACGACAATGAAGATGAAGTGGTGATATGAGAGAGAGAGAGAGAGAGAGAGAGAGAGAGAGAGAGAGAGAGAGAGAGAGAGAGAGAGAGAGAGAGAGAGAGATTTCACCTTCTCTCAGGGTCCCATGAGTTAGGATTGTAATAAATATTATGAAGTTTGAGAACCTCTCCATCCTCTATGTTATGTAAAGCTATGTTTATTTTTTTGGTTTTAGGGTATCAAAGCTCTTTTACCTGGTTTTGCTTCCTAGGCTGTTTTCTGTAATCTCTTATCATTAATCCAGATTTTTTGTTATCGTCTGATAAAAATCAATATTTTGCATTCTCTCTTAATTTCTTTTTAATTCAAACTGTGGTGCCTTTTTGTGGATGGAGCATACCGTGAAAAAAGAGATGATAGGGCAACTAACTATTGATTTTACTTGTAAATTGCAACTAATTAGCTATCAATTTATGTCTAACAGTTGAGGGTTAGGACTGGCATCATCAATGTCTATGCCCCAACCATGGTTGCAATGACTTGGACGGTCTGATTTGCCTTGTATATAAGCCATGTATGATAGAAATGACCTGTCAAAATTTTCCTCCCGAGAGAAGGGTCATGGGCCCATGGGATATCTGCTGAAATACATCCACTGTCATTGGCCACTACATCTAAGACAAATGTACAGCCTGCATCGGCTTCCTTTTACATGGAAACCACTTCAAATGCATCTCAACTGGGCTTGTGGCCAATGCTTCATATACCATTCTATATTTTTTTTACTTTTTGGTAGAAGATAATATACCATTCTATTGTTAGAAACTCCAAGTCCCCATATGCATACGGGACAAGGACTATAGATTTCCCTGGTTAATTGACACTTGGAGTGGAATATGATGCTTCCAATGTGACTGTAGAAGGTATCTTCAGTTTGTCAGATGTGCAGTTTGCTTCCTTGGTTGGATTTAAAGGGTTGCAAAAACTCATTACCCCATCTTTGTTTTCTGGTTCATGTGATTAAATGTTTCTCTTGTGCTTGGTAAAACTATAGTAATCTAATAGCTCCGTCTTATATATTTCCATGTGCTTGTTCTTTCTCCAAGCATTTTCTTAATTTATTGTAAGACGTCACATCTAATGATCTGCTATAATAATATTTTCACCTACTATTCGGTTGATGGATAGTGTGGTTAATGAATTTCTCCAACTAGCATCTCCTACGTCAGTCGGTCTCATGACCCTGCAACACTCGCAAGGATTCGTTAGATAAATCATCTGAACAGGACTAGTTATGGAGGCATGGAATAATCTTTTCAAGGAAAGAAAAACCAATATATGGCATTATTTCACTAGAATATTTGGGATCTCTCTCTCTCTCTCTCTCTCTCTCTCTCTCCCATTGCTGTCGTCTTGTTTGTTTTTTCTTTGGTGCAGACGTGAGCAATAGATCCCATTGCTGTCGTCTTGTTTGTTTTTTCTTTGGTGCAGACGTGAGCAATAGACTAACAATGGAAGACGATAAATATTTGTGACTCTAGTAAGGTTCAATGTTGAAGGAGATGGAAAATGCCCACATTCAGACCCTCACCATTTCTTTATACTTGTAATTGGACGGGTTGGCCTTAAGAAAACAAAGATAAGGAGATGGATGATTCCATGGAGAGGAGGATGAAATGATTGGGAATGTAGCAGTTGTAGGCCTGCAGCTTAATGGAATGCATGAATAAAATAATGCGTTTTTGAGAAGTAGAATAGAAATGCAAATGGAAGAGGAAGATGATGAGTACAGCTTTGTTGGTATCATGCTGGATAACCAGAATTAGTAGGCCACTAATTAAAGGGCTAGGGTTGGTAGTAAAAATTTGGATTGGAGTCGAGTCCTCCCCATAGTTGAGAAATTCGTTTCAGAATCTATTTTGGCTTGGCCTCTAAATCGAAATATTTTCAGCCAGTTTGGAATTTCGGCATAATACCTCCGAGGTATGTATCAAAATATATATATGTAAATTATAAATATATATTGAAAATATAAGATCAATACAAAAATTTAAAAATATGATTTGATATACTTAATAGCTTATTCTACTAAATAAATTCAGAATATATTATGTATAATATACAAAACTAAACATGATAAACTAATGCCATCATTATGGCCCATAATCATAAAATTCAACAACCATAACATTTGAAACTTCAAATAATCATCACAGACCAAGATATGGGACGAAATCTTATTTATAGCGATGTAAATGTTTGAAAGCCATGAATTGGAGAGTGAAGTGTCAGTGGGTAGAGCGCATTTTGACGGCACTTTGGACGGTCTATTTGATGAGCTTCCATCGGATGGTAACAGAGCCCCATCAAATCAAATTTTGGACGGTCTATTTGTAGCACGTACGGTTGTTTTCCGTCAAATTTAGTTAATATTCTTTTGTTTTTACTCCCTGATACTTATTAAGAGTCCCAACTGTCGATGTCAAGTGCCATTTGCGCAAGGCACTTTCACAGATGAGGAAAGGAATAGGAATACCTTCCTTTTTTTTTTTTAGGGGAAGTCAGTAGTAGTGGAGCTAATTATACGCCTAAATCGTTTGCTCCAAGGTAACCTGGAATCAAGTTATTTCATGTCGTCATCAAAAAACAAAAAAGTTCACACTTGAACTTAGTAAGGGGATAAAAAAAAAAAAAAAAAAAAAGTCATATATTAAGCATAACTTAACTTATATACAACAGGTGCTAACAATTCAAAATGTCCGAACACACAAGAAATAAGAAATAGATGGGTCATGATTGATGAATACCGAGCTGGCCCTACTGTGCTTAACCCAAATCACGGAAGATGTCGACTCCCTCATAAAGCAATTGAATTTGAATCTACTGCATGCAGTCTTATTATATTAAAACAAGAGCCCGGATCCTCAAAGTGTCATCTACCTTACGCTTGGAATTTCTAAGTGGAAGTACTAATGCTCCGTGGTGGGGGCCATCCATAGTGGGAGCCATCTTCGTAAATCAGAGCTGCTCAGCCTCAGAGTGAACGTCCTCCCTCCAGTGCCCTCCCAGCATAGTGATTTTTCAAATTTGTAATCCAATAATAGTTGGTCCGATCATATATAATACTGACTATATAATCAATAATGTGATTAATGCATGACTATTGACTATATAATTAATAATGTATAATCAATTGTGTTAATCACATTTTAATCGTATAATCAATTATATGGTGGGACTAAATTTTGTTAGAGTAAAAGAAAAAAAAAATCTTTGGATATATCTCACTTCAGGGAGGGACGGAGGGTGTTCTTTTTGAGCGGACACAGAAGGTTATAGTTATACTCCTTCCGCTATGGGTGTTCAAGGCCGGGCTAGCCTGTACCCGACCCGGCCCACTTTCGGTAGTGCATGGCCAATTTAGGGTAGTCTAGCTTTTGTGGATGACCGAAATAAGAATTTCTGCACCCTGCACTTGCGTGTGACGTCGAGGTGAATATTATATTTATGAGGCAACTAACTATTAATGAGTGAGTTAACACTTAAACACTCACTTATAAATTAGCGTGACGTGACCATCATCAATCAACTCCGCACCTTCCCCTACTAGTTCGTTTGAGTTGAGCAATCTAGGCCCACAGCAGATCTCTCTCCGGCTTCAATGAATGTATAAATATAAATATGGAGTTACTCCTTTCATGGACCTGACTCCTGAGAACGCCCACTGTTTTTTGGGAAATGCATGAGCAGCCAAAGCATGGATGGTGATTGATGGAATTGGACAGAAATTTGCCGTGCATGCAGTGGCGTATTAGGACGATGAAATGATCCTTGCTCTAAACTGAACATTTTTAGGTCAATTTATACAATTTCAAGAAATGAGGGCCAACACACTTGCATGTCTGGGATTTCAAGAAATGATTGCCATCATGACATTCATGGCTATTCATGACTGAGTGATGTCACACACATGCCCCCCGATCGATAAGATAGATTCAGGGCCGGCTGAACCATAAGGTCAAGAAAGCAATTACTTTAGGCCCCAAAAAATAAGGCACAAAAAAAGGCCCTATAATAGCAAATGACATCTTTTAAAATTCCAAAATAGAATACTTGTTAACTGCCATCCTATTTTTTTCTCCCCAAAATATAAGGCCCATAATAATTTGAGAAGATACTACCAAAATTTTCATTGGGCCTTTAAAGTGTCATTTATGCCCATTATATTTTCAAATCTGCCCCTTATATTTCTATGGCTAGGAGTCCAATTGATTTTAGCACACCATTATATTTTTAGCAGTTCATGTGTATCAAATCTCAGCCACATATTTAGTCATGAACTTATTTCACAAGCGTTTCTCATTATTTTTGTGCATCCTATTTCAATAGGGATCCATTCAGATTTGATCCATGATGTGGTTGTAATAAATCTATAGCTTGGGGTTTTAACCCTAATAATAGCTCTTAAAATTTAAGATAAACAATGGGCCCCCGCCATAATTTATTCACTTGTCCACAGTGCATATAAGTACTATGTATCTGGAACATCCAATACGTGGGGCACACCTCTGAAATCCATCTTGGATGGTCCTGACTCATGGTGCGGGGGGATTGGAGCCAAATAGATAGTTGGATTTTGTGACCCAAAATTTCCATGTGAGTTTTGGGATGGGCCCATAATTCTCATGTGGGTTTTGGAGGTGGCTTAAGATAGGTTAGCAAAACTTGAATATAAAAACTTAATTAGTAATTTCGCATAATAAAAAAGCAAGAAAAATAAATTTTAAATAATAATATTAAAATATAGAAAATGCCTAATTAATGATCGTCGCTTTAGGCCTCGAATTGTCTCGAGCCGGCCCTGGATAGATTCGTAGTTTTCTAACTCCAAAGTACCACTTTTCAACCTAGCAATAAAAGGAAAACAAAATGTAGAAACGTGCCAAATGTCATTTGGGATTCATCATGCTAGGTGGGCCTCCATGTGAAGGAATGAAAAACAGAAAGAAAGAAAAAGAAACAGCCAAGAGAAGAGAAGGGGTTTCTGTTTCACATTGTTTGCCATAAAAAGAAAGAATAAGTTTTATTATTATTATTATTATTATTATAACGTTTCTTTTAAGTGTGAGAAACCATGCCTACAGGGATTAAGGAATTAGAGGAGGAGAGTTTATCCGACTTCCTTACTGCCGGAGAGGTATTAGTCCGAACCTCAATAGGTGAAGGAAAAAAAAAAAAACCTCTTAGGAGTATCGCGCCAGTATGTATGTAGACTATTTCTCTCTCACGTGTATGTATCGTCCAGTTAAAAAAGAGTCCTGAAACGGAACTGTACATACATGCATGCATCCAGCTGCTTCTCTCTCTCTCTCTCTCACTTTCTTTCTGTTACTCTCTCGTTCGTCAGAATGATGCAGAAGACAAACCAAACAAACAATACCCAACAAGACCACCAACCCGTCCCAAATGCATGAACCGCACCTCCCTTCTCTTTCCCTTTAATTATAAACTCCACCACCTCCACTCTTCCTTCTCTTATATATACTCCCCCAAGTCCCAACACTTTTCAATCATCATCATCAACATCAATAGAAGAAGAATTAAGAAGAAGGAAGAACAAACCATGGCTTGTCAATATCCTCCATCATCATCTCCAATATTGTTCATCTCCAATTGCCTTGTGTTTCCGGAGAAGAAATCTACTCTCCCAGACCTGAAACTCTCCGTCTCAGACCTCCCCATGATCTCCTGCCACTACATCCAAAAGGGCGTCCTTCTCCCACCACCCGCTCCTTCTCCTTTCCCTTCCGACGCTGCTCTCCTCTCCCACCTCCGCCGCTCCCTCTCCCACACACTCACCCATTTCCCTCCCCTCGCCGGCCGCCTCACCACCCACCCCTCCTCCGGGCACATCTTCATCACCTGCAACGACGCCGGCGTAGACTTCATCCACGCCACCGCCCACCATCTCACCGTCCGCGACCACGTCCTCTCCCCCGTCGACGTCCCCGACTCCGTCAGGGGCTTCTTCTCCTTCGCCTCGGACGGCATTGTCAGCTACCAAGGCCACTTCCGCCCCCTGCTGGCAGTCCAGGTGACGGAACTCTCTGACGGCGTCTTCATCGGCTGCGCCGTCAATCACGCAGTTACGGACGGCACCTCCTTCTGGAACTTCTTCAACGCGTTCGCGGAAGTCTCCAGGGGAGTGGAAAGGATCTCGAGGCCGCCGGATTTCCGCCGGGATCTGTTCAATGATTCTGCGGCTGTGCTGAAGCTCCCCGAGGGAGGTCCCGCGGCGACATTCTCCTCCGGTGGTGCCGACGGGGCGGCGTTGAGAGAGCGTATCTTCCATTTCAGAAGGGAGGCGATCCTCGATCTGAAATCTCGAGCGAACGCCGGACGACGGGACTCAAATCGGCAGAGGAGGGAGGTCGAGATGATGGGGAAAGAGATCAACGACGGCTGGGAGATGTCCCTGAGCCGTCGCGGCCGTCATGAGGAGGAGGAGACGGGAGGAGGTGGAAGGCTGAAGGCGATGATGCGGAAGAGCTTCATCTCTCGAGATGATGCGGACGAGATCTCGTCATTCCAGTCTCTGTGCGCGCAGTTGTGGCGATCTGTGACGCGGGCGAGAAGGCTGCCGAGGACAGCGGAGACGACGTTCCGGATGGCTGTGAACTGGCGGCACAGGGTGGAGCCGAGGCTGGATCCGTGGTATTTCGGGAACGCGATACAGAGCGTGGAGACGCGGGCGCCGGCGGGGGAGGTGGCGTGGAGGGATCTGGGGTGGTCGGCGGGGCTGCTGCACGAGGGCGTGAGGAGGCACGGGGAATGCGAGGGTGCGGGGGTGCGTGGAGGAGTGGGAGAGGGAGCCGAGGTGCTTCCCGCTGGGGAACCCGGACGGGGCGTCGATAACGATGGGTTCGTCCCCGCGGTTCCCGATGTACGACAACGACTTCGGTTGGGGTGGGCCGATTGCAGTGAGGAGTGGGAGTGCCAACAAGTTCGATGGGAAGATGTCTGCTTTCCCAGGAGGAGGAGGAGGAGATGGGAGCGTCGATCTGGAGGTCTGCTTGTCTCAGGATACTATGGCAGCTCTCGAGGCAGATCCCGACTTCATGCAGTACGTATACGTTGTGGAAAAGGCAAATTAAGGTCTCTCTCTTACCTTAGCCGCCGCCGCAACTTGTTTACCTCTCCTTCTTCTCCTGCTGATCATGATCATGCTCATGCTCATGCTCGTCTATCTACTGTTTATTTATATCTATTATATTTATGTGCTTCTCTCTCTCACTCTCGCTGAGCACGTTGAGACGTTGTTGAGTAGCTGAGATCAGAAAAAAAGAAAACCGGTCCTGCTTGTCCTGTATGTAATCTGTGATATGTAATGTAAGTTATTAGGATCCAAATTAGTTACTAGTTAGTGAGGGACATGGTAGGGAGTCAGTGCGCGTGGGTGGAAGTGGGACTCTCCTTCTTGTATAGACAATGAAAAATAAATTCAAGACTCTCTCTGTCTCTAGAGTCTAGTGTGTAACTTTCATTTGTACAGCTTGCATGCATATTGGTGGAAGAAGGAACGCCAAGGAATACCTAGTAACCTACTGATGTGGTTTAAAAAAAAAAAAAAAAAAAAAAAAAAAAAAAAAAAACCCAATGACTATGGATGTGGTTTGTGGGGCCACCTCCGCAGAGACCGTACATGCAGGAGGAATGGTAGGATTGCAAGAAAGAGGGCATAATAAATTTCTCGTATGAATTGATGCATGAATATGGTACTGATAGTCACAGTCGTCTGACATCATCATCAAAGTCTTGTGTCACGCAAATTTTATTTCTCCATTTTAAATTATTTTGTATCAAATCTTTAGATAAGTTATACTTTCTTCTAATTTATTTTTATTATCTACTCTTTGTCCTATCCTTTTCTCTTGGTGGGTCGTCCACTTTCATATAGTAAATTTTTTTCTTATTGTCACCATTGTCAACCTAAGTTAGACATGGTCAAACCATCTCAAATGGATTTATTTAATTTTATCAACCAACCAACCAACCAACATCCCCCAATGCATGGTCGTACCAGCCAACTTGTCTTATACATTGCATCTCTCTCTAGCTTGATAGCTAATTAGGGAGGGGTCATATGTAACCCACTAAGTTTTTTTTTATTATTATTTATTTGAGAAAATTATTGGAAAAATCACCTTATATGGCCTCTAAACCAAAAATGACCCAATAGACATTTTAAAACTGAAGTGCTCTCTAGGGCCTCTCTCTCTCTCTCTCATATGGCGCTCCTCTTTTCCACACGCCCACTTCCACTCCATCATTTCCTCTTCCCTTCCCGTGCCAATTAAACATTCCCTTCTCCCAAAAAAAAAAAAAAAATCACAGACACATGTCCTCTCATCATCTCTACCCCTACTTTCTTCCAAATTCAACTTCCACTCTCTCTTCTCAATCACCTTTACCATCAACACCACCAAAACCATCTTCCTATTCAACACCCTGGCTCCTCAAACCCCTCAAATTCGATTCATGACAAAGCTTCTCAAAGTCTAGGAATCGGACAAGGTCTGCGATTTTGTTGCCTTAGAGCTCTTATTTGATTTACGTTTTAATTTGTGTAGTGTTTTTGGAGTAGGATTATGAAATTGTGATTTGGTATTTTCTCTCACGTGCAACACTGGTCAATGAGTCGGAGCTACGATGAGTTTAAATTAGTATCAGGGACATTTTATCCTCCTGTTTTATTTCATGCTTTATTTGCATTTGAGTATGGCTTTACTGGTTATCCTAGATGAGCATGTGATTCTTATTTGGATAAAGTGTTTATTTGATTGAAGATGTGCTTCATGTGACGTGAGAATTGCTGCCACTTGAAATTGAGTTAATTTGGTATTTATTCACTCGTTTTGTGCATTCAATTTTTTCTACATTATAGTTTCCCCCCTTTCTTTATTGTGTTCAAATAGCGATTTACAATTTGAAATCTTGAGGTTTTCTTCATATGCAGCTTCTAATGCATACTTTAAGAGTATGAAACGCCTCATATTTCAAAATCTTTTACTATTCTTACCTATTACCTATTATAGTGTAGTTCACTTAATTTGTGAGGAAATATTATATTTGTATGAAACACTTTCTCAAATATAGTCATTTAATTTCATATTTTTGTCTAGTGCAGGTCGACTGGCTTAATAAAAAAATATTCAAGAGGGTTTGTAAATTAAATGCATATAGGTTAGATTTAGATTTGTTCTAAAGTTGTGGGTAATGAATATAAATGGGAGAGCTTGAATGTAAATAAGTTGTTATAACTTTTTTCTTAAATAGAGGGAATATATTTGTAAATAGGTACTCCTTTTTTTTTAGCACCTCTAAGGATGTAGATGAATGAATTTGTATTTTTATATTTATAATGTGTACATTTGTGATGTTACTAATGTTTGCATGGAGAATGTGCATCAAGGATGATTTCTATAACATTGGCATTTGTTGTAGGAAAAACTTACTAATGTTTGCATGGAAGATATTGTAAACGGAGGATGTCATAAATGGAGGATGTCATGGGTCCCCAAGTGAGGCCCACCATACACTTGAGTTACCTTATCCTAAGCTTGAGCTTAGGGGAGCCTTGCTCTTATTATAATGCCTTTACTTTTTGCTGGAGAAACTGATATAGGTTTGCATGTTAAATATAATTGGAGGATGTTGTAAATAGAGGGGTTTTATAATGTTTGCATTTGCTGCACACAATTACAAGACCACATAATTGTAGAATTAATTTTGTTGTACAGTGGTATCGTCACTAGATAGCAACAACAATTACAAAATACCTTGAAGTGGGCAATGATAACATCGTCCCAACAAAGATGATTATATTTTACAAACAATATAGTGGGCAACAATATTGTCGCTAATTAAAAAAAGGCAAAAAAAAAAAAACAAAACCAAAGAAATAAATAAATAAATAAATATCAGTGGGAGGGCCAGTTATGTTACGTAAAAACTATTGAAGCCTTTTGGTGCAGTGAACATGTAAGGTGATTTTTCCGGTAATTTTCTCTCTCTCTCTCTTTTTTTTTTTTTTTTTTTTTTATTTTTTTTTAAAATCAGACCAATGTTCTGCAACCTTTTCACACAACACTTTCATCCAAGTTTAGACAAACTTAAAACTATAAACGACAACACATACACAATGCGAGAGCATAATTAAAAAAAAAAAAAAAAAAAAAGAGAATTAAATTAAATTTCATCGGAATCGGGATGATGACATCAAATTGAAGCTTCATTTACATCTTTCTTCTACCCGCTCCCGCTCCACTCCCACTCCCACTGCAAATTTACAAGTGACCCGAGTCCCGACTCCTGACCAAGATTTAGTGGACCAAGCAAGGACCAACCCAAGCGAGAGAGAAAATGGGTGGATTGGGATAAGGTGGCCATTGTTGTCAGCTCACTTTGTGTGGTTCGTACATCCTCTTGTCAGCTCACTCACTTATTTTTCAGATATAAAGTGACTAGAGCTGCTAATATTGAGTTCCTGGGCTGTTTCACACTGCCATTGCAAATTGTCATGGAAAGTTCATATGGGTCATTAATGCACATTTTCAAACAAGCCCTAAAATAATAGCCCTCACTACAACCAGAAACCGGCAAATGAAAGGGAATAGAAAAGAAGTTGACAACAACAAAGTTTGGCAGTAAAAAGCTGGACTGCGCTTCCTTCTATTAGAGTTCTAAAAGGTTCAATGTGCCACACAGACAGACACCATGTACAGAAGTTCTAAAATGTAATAAAGTTGAGAACATGCAAGGTATGAAAAGTAATTTGAAAGACTTACTAAGGGGTCTGTCACTCTGTTGGACGTGGAGAAAGCAGGTAATCCACCTCCATTTCCTCCACCTTTTTTTCTCATCCAAACTATGTGAAAACACGACAGAGGCCCTAGCCAGCAGGATTCTGAAGTGTCTTTAATATAGTTGCTGCCTCCGAAACATTGGATGGTTGTCATAATCAATCTCATTTTTTCCATCCATTTCTACATCAACAGGCACACCATTTGCATAATGTGATAGCCATATGGTTCTCTTGAGTTAATACCACAAGCATTATTTTCTAGTGCGCGGTTTGGCATCTAAAAGAGCAGTTACGTCCTTACAGATGCATTGTAAACCCCCCAAAAAGGGTTTGAGCATGTAGAGTAGGGTCCATGTTGAGTCGTGACCCCCCTTTCGATCTTCCAAGGTTGAAGGATTGTTGCAAACTCACCCTCCACTTCTTTCCCTAGTTCCTCAAACTTGTAACCCTCCGTAACGTCGTACAATGTTGGTTTTGATCTTTGTGCCCATGCTGAAGCCAACTCAAATGTTCTTGGGCCTGATAAGCTTCTATAAGGGTCTCGAGCCAAGAAGACATGGCCATCTCAAGTTTGGGCCCAGATCTCCTACTATCCAGGCTAAAGGCTGATGACCTGATCTTTGACACACTTGGCTATCACGCTTGAAAAGTTATCAGTAATGGAAAGCAATAAAACTTAGATACTAAGCACCATTCAAGAGCATGCCTAAAAGTTAACAAGACAAGAATGATTGATTTTCACCAAATTCAGTATACTTGACTTGATTCAAAGGGGACAGAACAATTACGAATGCATTTTGGAATACAAATGACACTCTCACGTGATTTTTTATATCAGAAATGAATAAAACAAAGATGCTCGCTCACCAGGAACCATTTAGACATACAACAATGAAGAACCATTCATTTTGGACAATAAATATTGACAATCACATGATGGATGAAACTTATTATGAATTTAGAAAAAATAGTTAAAAATGAATTAAAAATTAACCACTGGCAGGAAATGGATATACAAGAAACCTTCTGAGGTAAATAGGAATAATTAGGCAAGAAAAGCATTTCATTGAATGCAAAGATTATTTATACATTTTTCAGCAAAAACCACTCTAAGAAGTCTATAAACAATCAAATGCACAATGCAATTCAAGTGTTAAAAACATGGAGGCACAAACATTAGAAGCAATTGCAGAGCTACTGTGTAATAAAAAAATGAAAATAAATTATGAAGCCTACGGTTCAAAGTATTGTACAGAAAGCATGCTACAGGTTTCAACCTCAAATTTCAGACTATATCATAAGTTGAAGGGCTACCCCTGCATTCAAAGGGTAGATTGTCTAACCATGAATCATCCAAGAGAAGAAATGAAGACTCGGATTCTGTGGGCCATTCAGAACTAACATCTATTTCATCAAATATAACAGGTTTACATCTACCATCCCTATTTTGACTGATTGCCTGTAACTGGAGATTGCAATGCACGAAAACCAAATCATTGAATTTTTCTTGTTCCATCCTGTTGTGTTTTTTGGCATGTATGTTCTCGAAGGTGCTCCAATTCCATTTGCACCAATAAGAACTACAAGGTTGGCTTAGTATCCGTATTGCTACCCGCTGATGTGTAGGAACTTCATAACCATAACCAGCCCACCAGTCACCTGAGGATGAATTTAAGATGATGAGAGTAGATAAAAGATGAACTGTTCCATGAATCTGAAAAGAGACTTAGTAGCTGTGTAAGTTAAACTCTATTGAGAAAGGCAAACCAAAACCATGAAAATCAACGAAAAAAAAGGATGGGATAGATAACGGTGTACGCTTGGATATACCCAAACCACAAGCTAATGCATTCTGGTAGAATGGATGGTTATACACTCTGCGATTTGTTTAAAGTCACGCACACAAACTCAAAGTCACATTAATGTGGTGGTGTTGTTCTGTCCTTTCTGCACAAAGTCACTATCAAACAACTGATGACATTGATATCAAGCAACAAAGTTCAAAAGCAGTATCATCTATTGCCATTTTCGTTTTCTGCAACTGACACCACCCTAAATGCGAATGCACAGAGAATGCATGACCTATGATACCCGGATACTTCAAATTAGGCAACCTACCGTATCATATCGAATCTGATATTTCATCTTTTGTGTGTAAAATCCGTGTCCCTCTTGTATCCATTACATGTCATTTCCATATCCATCCTGTATCTGGGCATCATAGTGCAAGACCATCTATCTACCAAAATACTCAAAAGTGACCACAATTTGGGGCACACATGAAAGCAACCCAAGCAAAGAATGTTCTAAGAATCTAATAATAGAAGTTGAGAATTAATATAATGTCGATGCACAAATGAAAGAATCAGGACTTGTACCGGGGGAATTCAACGTCCTTCCCATGATAGCAAACTCGGTTCCTAGAGCACCTTGTGCATTTATATACAGTGGATGTTCTTTGGTAAACTCAATCTTATCTCTCGCTTCCGTAACCATTTTCAACATTGCTTCTTGAAACCCACTTTTCATCTTCAAATCAGCCCTGAAGTCTGGATTGTAGAAAATAGAAGGATTGAGGAAAGCAGCTGCTGCATGTAGCGGAGAATGCAGTTGAAAATTCCATCTCCTGTCAATTATTTCCCAGATTGGCAAATATTTTTCGTCAATCCCTTTATAAAAAGCCTTGATTGCAGCCTTAGCCCTTTCAATGCCCTCATAAATATAGCCCATAGCAGGCATGTCCCCATCCACCATCCTCAGAACTTTTACAAGTGGCTCGGACAAGCTGACGGCTTCACGTGCTGACTTCCAAAACCGCTCTAAATATAACAATGATCTAATGGCCTGGGCATCAGGTCGTCTACCATATATAGATGACAACCAATCTGGATGAGAGAACATATGCTTCAAATTGTCTTCTTGAAGTACAATGGACCTTAAGGACAAAAAATTCGTCACGAACCTAGTAATTCTAGGGCGAATCAATTCCCTTCCTCCCGTGAACTTTCTCATCAAATTCAAAATCCATGCATTACTATAAATGAACTGTGTGATCCTCCTTGCCTCCTCCATGACCATACTGACCCATTCTTGCTTATTGATATCTTCCAACATCTTATCAATGCAATATGAAGCACATGGAGACCAAAATAGTGAGGGATACTTGGATGTGAGAAGCCTTCCAGCATAAATATAGCTGGCAGCACTATCTGTTATGACCTGAACAACGTTTTCCACACCAACATCTATAACAACTGATTCGAGCAACTCGAACAAGTAATGAGCATCGTCTGCGTGTGAGGAAACATCTACTGATCTAAGAAACAGTGTCCCTTTGGGGCATGTAACTGAGAAAACTATAAGGGATTTGGACCTACCATCTGACCAGCAGTCAGATAATATTGTGCACCCTGTATCTTTCCACTCATCTCTAAATTTTCTATAGTTGTCATTTATTTCGCCTTTCACCTTTTCCAACAGAGTGGACCTCAATCTTTCATAACTTGGAGCTTTGTACCCCACCCCACACTCTGCTATTGCATCCACCATTGGTTGATAATACATGGATTTGGAAGCACTAAAAGGGATAGAATTGTGAAAGAAAAACAGCGCAATTTTTTTATCGGCATCATCTTGCTTTTGTTTTTGAGCATCGTCCATAGTTGGCTGTGGACTTGGTGAAGGATGTGGAAATAACAATGATGGGCACGTGCTGCCATGTTGTCCACTAGATCCAGCATGAGGATGCACACCGCCACTAGCAGAAGAGCTATTTTGTGGACCATTAAGTGTCCGATCTACCTTAGGCTTCTTGGGGGTCTTCTGTTTTTTGGGAGTACTTAGGATGCTTTGAATCAAATCCCTTACATCATTTGGGACCTCAGTGCATGGGACTATATCTTTGTTCTTTATTTGAGCAAGATGAAATTTCATTCTATAAACCCCTCCACTAAATTCCCGTTGGCAATAGTTACACCTAACTTTCTGTCTTGTCGCATCAACCAAAACACAGTGCTCCCAGCAAGCATCTCTTCCTCTAACCATTGTCCTGCAACAAAGATCAACTATAACATCAACTCGAATGTAACATTCCCATTTTTTTTCTAATAAAAGCATAGTAACAGACTGTAATAAAATGTGAAAAGAGCAATTGGCTGGATATATTCCCAGGTGACACATGAATGCTTAATATAGCAACCAGTAAGAATAAGCAAAAAAAATAATAATAAAAAGGAAGTAATCTTAAGAACTCTATGGCAGTGAAGTAGATGCATTGCATCTTTATGAGCATTTTGTTAAAAAACGAAAAAAATAAAACCAAGTTAAGGTTTTTTTTTTAATCAGTGACAAGAAACAGTTTATTAAGAAAAGACAATCTCACACAACAACTGCCAAGAAAGAAAAACAGGGGGTTACAAGAGCATTATACCCCACCAAAAAGATTACATAACATAAGCCAACCAAGGATAAACTCTATCCACCCCCTGTTTAGCTAAAGCATCCACCATACTAAGTTCCTAGAGTGGACAGTTTGAAAATCTAAGCTATATCAGGTCCAGAACACGCACCATTTTGCACGTGGCATGGGCCTTATTCCTATCAGACTATGTTACCCAGGTAAGATCTGACTTCCTTGCCTGGAAATTTAAAGATACATGCCAAGCCCACGCCTGCTCCAATACTTAAGGTGCAGCTTGACACAGCTCACATGGATACTTCTGTAATTATGCCAAACTGAAAGGTCGACTTGGGTTAAAACCTGGGGTGTTGGCAGATTTTCTACCAAGTTGAGTCCGAGTTGACTTGAGCCTTGACAAGTTTTAAACAATTAGAAAGGTAAGGCTAATATCAAGTCCAATGTAAGTAGTCTGCATTGACATGTTAAGTTGTAAGGAAACAGAGACCATAGCCCTATGAAGTGTTTAGTGGAGACTCTGATTACCTCCCTAAGTGTCTAAAAAATCACCAAGACACAACTCGATTCTCACCAAAAAGTTCAGTAAGCAAACAGGCTTTTGTATGGACTTCGTTGACTCATCGAGTCAAGCTCAAAACTCAAACAAATTAAATACCTAATTGAGTGTACACACACACACACACACACAAAAGAGGAGTCAGTAAAACCTGACATAAATTCATAAAAAATAAATCTATGAATACAATTTTGGAAAATCTAGGATAGTCCATGGTTTGCGCTCAGGTTAAATTTTGAACAAATTATACTGGGCTTTAAGGCTGGGCCTATTCAAACTTCAGATTTTTTAGGCCCAAAGTTGACCCATGTTCAACCTTCGGGAACACTATCCATCCACCCCATCACCCTCCCTAATTCCTGGAATTAGTCTTCAGCATAACAACTACCACCCAGCAACCTTAGCCTAGACAGGACAAGAACCTCAAGCTCAACAGAGAAAGTGGTTCAGACTTTTTAATTTCTTTTTATTCCTCTTTATCTTCTCATTCATCTCTCATTCTCATATCATCGTCAATCCCATTTTCTCTCAAGCTCGCAGTCAATCTCCTGCATATCTGACACTCCTTCAATCCCTCTCGATCAGTTCTCATAAATTACTCCTCTTGTCTCAATCTCTCATCTTTCCCTCCATCCCTTTCTGTGTCAATTCTAGCAACCTCTCATCTCTCAATCTCCCATGGAGGCAAGAAAAAGGTACAAGACTTGGCCAAGTCTTTGAATCAGCTCAACCGGGTGGATGGTCAGGTTGAAATAAGTTTTCAGTTTTTTGAACACTGGTGTAGCATGGTGAACCACTGTCAAGGTATTACACTTGAAATCAACTCATCTATCCACTGAACATTTAGTATACATACACTTTGGACTCATACTGTAACCAACTTGCCTAAGTCATATTCATTGAGTCATTCTGAGCAACACAATTTCTTATCTAAATATTTAAAATGACTTATAGATCATCAACATCATCAAACCCTTGTCCCAACCATGTTGAGGTCAGCTAAATGAATTCTATTTCTCTATTGTATTTTCTCAGAATTCACGTTGGGGTTGTGACTTATGTCAAAAGTTTTATGCCGGCTGTCAACCTCCTTACTCAATCCTCCACCATTATTTGAGCATGGGAACGGTAGTTACAACTTACAGCAACTGGCAGAGGTGTTGACTGGTGAATAATGCATGAAACAAGTATATTTATTTGATTGTTTAGAAAGTTAATCATCAGGAGCCATTTGGAGCCGTAGAAGGAGGCTTTGTTCTCTGTAGAGAAACTGGATAGATTGTCCTTTGGAAGAAAGCTAAGAGAAGGGGAATCCCCTTTGACGTAGCTTTTGCAAAACGTAGGAGAGATAGGCTTCTACTAAGTAGGGTGATAAAAATCACCCACTTCATTCGTTAAACTGATTTTTTTTTTCCAAAAAAGGTGGGATTTGAACATTATAAACTTGCCCTTTAGTTTACATAAAAAATAAAAAATCTTATCCTATGTATAGCTTTCTCCAATAAAACCCAAACACCACTAGAGGATCACTACTAGTGAGAAGTGTTGAATCTCAACAAAAGGACTCTCCGCCCCCAAATTTCTCCTCCTCTCTCCATTGGGGCTTCCCCACTTTCTTTCTCCTCATCCAAAAGACCCCTAGAAACAACTGCATCTGCATATACATTTATGATAGTTTTCCCTTGCATTATATGGAAATAGAGTTCCTAAAATATAAAAATCCCTTCACTTAAACCCTTCTAGAAAGACAAATTCTCAAAAGTCAAAACTGTCTTTCCTCTCACTTTGACTCAAACTGAGTCATACTGTGAAAATTGTTTGAACAGACAGGACTCTCACCAGTCCCATGCACTTCCGAGCATTAGATCTTGGACTATGAGTTTAGACTGAGTTCGAGACAATGGGGACTCGGCCAAGATTGAATTCTTGCTCCAAGTCATGGGCCCCATTAAGAACAGAGCATGATGTTAATTCACACTGTCATTGACCATAGTACCAGACAATCTTAGCAATTGGGTTTGGATAACTGCCCATCAAAAATTAAGATGGCATTGGATAGTATGGTCCAGTCAAAGTGATCTCTAGCAGCATTTTAAAAAAACCAGGGCCATTACTTGATCCATTTTAGCAGGGGGTTCACTCGAATCGGTTCCAGCCAGACAGGTTGATATGTGATAACAATTTTGACATTACAAATATTGCGACAGAAGAAAAGGAAAACTTGTTGAGAGAGAGAGAGAGAGAGAGAGAGAGAGAGAGAGAGAGAGAGAGAGAGAGAGAGTTCCTATCATGGCAGATGGCAGAAAGACCTACACCATCCAGCACATTTAGATTTGAAGCCATCCAATCTGAACTTCTATTTCACATTCCAAACCTGAAAATATCTAAATTGAAACTTAAAGTTGTATAGTGAAGGGGGGAAGAAGAAAGCACCTCAATTAACAGTTAACGCCTACCTAACTGGAACCAAATATGGATCTAAGCAGCAACTACATGATATGGAATTAAAAACAAAATGTTTATAAATCATATAACATCAGAAGCATACATCCACATGCATCAAGACTGTCAAAAGCTCAAAAGCAATCAGATGCAGCACTTACTTAGTTTGAGAGGAGCCAGAAACCACTTGCAGAACTCCGTGGTTTTTTTATGAACTCGAAAGCATTTGCAAGAGTTAACATCTAGAAATCCAAAAGAATCCAGATTGATGCATCAAACAAATACTACCTGAGACGCACAATAAAAAAAAATAATAATAATAATAATAATACCGCATCTATAAATTTCGAAAGAAAAGAAGGGGGTGTAAGGAAAGAAGTCAGTCTGGAGGTTTTCCATTTAATGATAAGAAATGGAATCAAAGAGCTCTACAATTCAATGATCTCCACCCAATACATTATACATACACACAGAGCGAGAGAGATTTAGAGAGAAATTAAGAGAAGGCAAAAAACGAAGCAGCGAGAGATTAAAGAAGAAGCATAACCAAAAGATTAAGAAGAAAAACAAGTTACCGATGCAAGCTCTGGTCTTTGAAAGCTGAGGCCGTTGGGCTATCGTTGAGGATTGTTAGCTGCTGCCGATAATCGACGATCGCTGGGAGTAGAAGCAGAGCACCAACCCTTATCTTGCGCGCGCGTTAGGGTGCCGGTGGGGAAAGAAGAATTTGGAGGAGTAGTGGAAAGGAAAACACACAAATTTTTAGAGGAATTTTTATTTTTAGAAATGGAACAACAAAGAAATGGGGGGAAGGGAACCCAATGAAGGAAATACTGACCAAGAAGAAGAAGAAAAAAAAAAAAAAACACTACTACTTTTTTCGTGTGTTTTTATTTATTACGGAGTCGAGTCATTGTAATTGGAGGGCGAGGCCACCTCTTCGGTTTTTAGGAGAAATCTAGACAATAATATTATTATTAATTCTTAATACAGAAAACTCATTACTTCTCAAAATCTTCGGCCCTCTCTTTCCCATCTTCTAAAAAATATATATATATATATATTTTCTATCTAATATGAATATCTATCTATTTACAACTTAGCATTTAGAGATTCTGAAATTAGGGAAACTTTTCAAAGTTAACAGTGTCATTTCAAATATTCGTTTCTTCTCCTGTTTGATGGGTGAGTTTTTCTAAGCTAAAAAATTAGGATATATGAGAATTCCTTTAGCAGGTTTTTTTTTTTTTTTTTGTCAAATTTTTATTTCAAAACTCAACTACAGTAAGATCACTTTGATGATAGAGTTTTTCTGACAAGAATTTGAGTATGTTGGAATTTATTCTCCTTATAAGAATTTCTTGACTTGTTGGTGTCAAAGAAGCCTCAAGAATTCTCAGGAGAAAATTTATGACGTAAGCCATTTTCTTCTATTTTGATTTTGTGGGGGGCTTGTTCCATGTATGCCTAGGTCATTTTGTGTGCAACTTAACTAGGATTTCATGCAACTGGATTTTGGGCTAATTTGAAAAAGTTGGGCTCTTAATAGTAGAATAAATCAGATTTTAACTATTGTTACTGTACAATGCCTTTCAACTTAACTGACAATTTTAAAAAGATTCTAGTTAATTGGCTAGAGACTAGGTAATTAGAATATAAGAGTTAAAGCTGGGGATTCAAGAGGCTGCATGAGTGTATACAAAGTTGGGTTGGATTTCAAATAAAGCTCATTCTATACAACCAAACACTTTAGATCCACTTCTGAGTTATGGCTAAGCGATTGCGAGTTCCATTTTAAAAGGGGCTAAATTACTTATGACCATCGACCATTGCCCCCATCTACTTACAACCATCATCAGTGGATCCATCTAATTTGACTGCCTTGAATAGAACCAGCCATTTCATGATCTATAAATACAATACATCCAAAGGGTCCAGTGTGGCCCCTGGATTGATAGATTAGGTTAGTTTAGGACTAACCTTTTTTTTTTTTCCTGAAGAACTATAATAATTTTCCATTCTTTTCCACGTAAGGCGTAAGGCATAATAATAATAATAATAATAATAATAATAATGTATTAAAAGTCACAAGCAGTGTGAAGATAGATACGAAATCTTCAATACACCACTACTTTGATTATGATATTCTTCCACCATACCCACTCCGTAGGTTGTAAAGGGGATCTTGACCGATCTGGGCTTTGCATTAGATCAGTTGATCGAGGGGGGTCATCAGCTAATAAGCTGCATATGATTAAGTATCAACTCATTATGGGCTGGATTTCACATGTGATCCATAACAGGCAGCAATGCATCTTCTGTTGCATTATGCACCTTCTGAAAATACATACTTATTGGAAACGGTTAGAGCTATGATGTTTGGGAAATAGATTCTTATTGGAAACGGTTAGAGCTATGATGTTTGGGATGAATGTATACACCTCGTTTGGGCAAAAGCAGTGTTAGACCGAAACATACTTAATCGATCGCATACCGTCGAAGTTCTTTCTCGAAGCATCCCTGATGACTATGGCTCTGCAGCCGGGTCTCTATCCGAACTAGGTTTCTATATGTAACACCATACGGCGAGACCCTGCCTGCAATAAGTAATAGATAAAATGATTATTTTAATATTATTTCATTTTACGTTTCATGTGCTCTGCCTACATTTGATGACGTGAAGAATAAATGAATGGAAATCAAGGCCAATCAGAAGATAGTAAATCATAATCAAAGCAATATATCAGCTTTTTAATGAAAGTCCTAGGCATTCAAGTGGGTATCAGCAATGGAATGGGTGCCAATCAAGTGAAACACAGACGAAGTAAACCAATGCTCAGGAACACTTGGGGAGAAAATTTTGTTTTTCCTGATCAAGGAAATCAAGTGGGTGCTGGAACTGGAAGGCTGGAACAGATGTTGTCTTCATTGCATTAGCTGTTTATTTGCGACAATCTGTACGTTGGAGGGAACGATTAGAGATGAGTGGCAAAGGCATTTGTTGAATTTCTTGTTCAAATCTTTACCTAGGTCTTTCTTAATATATGCAGTTACATTTTTTTTTTCTCTGAGATGCAGGTTGATGTAATCTTTAATGAGATTTTATTAGAACATTGCAGTGATATGACAGAAATTCGGATCAGCTCCATTTGATTTTTATTGCAAAGTAATTAGATGTGTGCTGCTTGCATTCATGTTCATATGGTCGTTTGTGACTTGTGAGTGCTACAACTTTGACAAGTAAGCAGAGCAGCTTTTGCCAGTTATGTGTAGGCTACCTAGATGTTAAACGCTTTCTCTCTTTTTAATAAAAATGATCTTACATGACGTTTAGTTTTTGCGCCTTGTTCTCCCCACAAATTAATTGCTCCAAGATGATTGTAAATTAAAGTTTAATCTACCAATCAAAAAAATATTTTACTCATATGGATAGTTGAGTTTCAATCATGCGTAGCCATCCTTTTGTTTCTTTCTTTTCTCTGAGTACCTTTTGAATCATGATATTGAAATTCACAAAGTGATTTTTTTTTCTTCCTCCAGTAGATTTTTGTTTTATGATTGCTTTAGGTGGACAAAAAAGTTGACATTATCTCTTAATCTAGCCTGTTCTAGTGGGTCATGTGCTCCCTCTGCCCTGCCTCACCAACCAGATGCTTCTCCTCCTACACCATCGCACCTCGGAGGGATTGGAGCTCTCGAGCCCTCAGGGCATTGATTCCAAACCTCTTGGAGCCAAGTTGAATGGAGTCCACACACATGACTAATGTCAAACCTGCTATCATCATGATGACAGGGTGGGTGTTTCATCTAGGGCTGCACAAAAAATTCGGTATGACCGTAAAATCGGACCGAACCGACCTAACCGGAAGGTTCGAATCGATTTATAGTAGATCGATTCGGTTAACGGTTTGAAAATCATAAAAATCGATTACATCAGTCGATTATCGGATCGAGCTAACGGTTAACCGCTTAAACCAAACCGACCGTATACAGTAACTTAAGTATTGCTTTTTTTACTATTTTAGCCTTAGAATTTCATTTTTGTGCGCTTGCATTTAGTCCAAACTCTCTTTTTTTTAATAAAATTATTTTTTTTATGGATCAATGGAATGTTAAATTTTTATGTTTGCACTAAACATTGGAATAAATGCAAAGGACATAGTATCATCATTTTGAAATTTTCAATGTCTGATTTAAAAAAAATAAAAAATAAAAAGCAACGGTTTAACCGACCGAACCAAACCAAACCGTTCGGTTTGGTGTTTTGGTTCGGTTTAAACACTCTCTATCGGTTGGATCGGATCGGTTGATTAAAAAATCGAAAGATTCAATTTGGTTGTTGATTTTAGTGTTAAACCGATCTGAACCGCCCATGTGCAGCCTTAGTTTCATCCATATTGAAACTAGTACTTGAGAATATTTTTCATCATTTGGTGCAAACGAATTCTGAGAGGAAAAGTATAGAAATGAACTCGATTTTCTACAATTCCATAACAAAGCATTTCCTACGAGGGGGGAATATATATGAAAAAAGTAAAAAGTAATAAATTGATTTCCTCCGGGAACAACGCAAACGCAAACGTGCCCTTCCAAAACAGCAAACCAAGGCTACCTTTGCTTAATGGCATTTTGATGAAAATGAACCTTTTGCATTAAATTACATAAAAATAAGATAAGTTATTAGAAGATTGCATGGTGAAACGAGAGTATCCACACCCCACCCCGCGAAACGAGAGTATCCCCCACCCCCTTCCCAACTTTCTTGCTCCTGTGAGAAAATGTGGAAGCAAATATTAGGCTCTAATAATATTGTTATATAGAAATAAATCCATCCAAACGCTCTTCTTGCATGTTTCTAAAAATAAAAGATGAAATACGCGAGTAACACATCCGCCCTCACGATCTCGTGTTGGCATGGTGGATAGGTGGGCCATGTCAGCACCATGAAAAAAATTGAACCAGCAGAGTGTGGGGGTGGCTGGGTTGTGATTAATGAAAAGGAGATCGGGAGACTGCCAGATCCGGCCCTCGGTAGGCATGTCAAATGGGCTGGGCTGGGTTGAACCGGGCCGTGGCCCAGCATACTCATAGGCACAGCCCGTTACATGGGCCGAGGCACCTGGGCCCATTTGGCACGGCCCGCCAGGCACGTGGGCTGGCCCCTGCGGCCTGCCAGGCCCGCCCGCCAATTCAAAAAAAGAAAAAGAAAAAACCTAAACCCTAAGGGTAGTGTTTTGGTTTCATTAGCATTCTTATTTTTATTTTAGTTAATTTATTTCCAAATTGCAATGTTACTAGGAAGGAGTTATATAGTTTGCAGTCGATGATACTAAGTTTTGAGAATGGAGTTCCATTATAGTTTGGACTTTGGAGATGATGATGCTCATTATGAGTTAGATCCACCACTTGTACTATAATAAGATCAAACATTGGTGTCATCATTTGTAATGATTGATTTCTCAACTCCGGAGCAATTGACATTGTTGACCATAGAAAATATTAAGGTTGGCATCTCCCCTGATGGGAGAGAACAGCTTTCGAGCTTTTCGGTTAACGCTTGAGTATAACTTTTCTTGCTCTGATAAATACTCACACACCCTAACCAAGTCCCTAACCAACAGGGTTAGGGATCGGTCCTAGGTTATTTTTGCAAGTATAATTGATTTTGTGATGTATTGTTTTACCAATATTTATATATCCCCTAAATGTTGCATATTCAAATCATGTCTCCTTGCATCCTGCTGTCATGCAATCTAACTTTTTTTTTTTGCTCCAATAGTCATATTTTCAATTGATAATTCTGATCTTTCAAATGATCCATTTTAACATGATTCACCATTTTATTGTCTGCTTGGATGCATAAATTAATTTGAAGATTGTTAGTTGAAATAAACATGTATACATTAATCAAAAGATTCTCAGATTCGATAGGCACACAGCTTTCTCAAACATCTATTATCAAATGAGCCATACCTATTATCAAATGAGCCATTCTCCTTCTCACGAACTATAGTAGTTGAAGAAAAATGTATAAAGAAGTGTTTTTTATGCTATCTATTGGAGATCAAATACGGCTTGGATGATCATGATGAAACTAATTAATTTATATAATAATATTATGCAATATGTATTGATGATTTATGAGTTTATCCATTTAATGCATTTGGTTTGATAATCTCATCAGTATTTCCAACTTCCAATAGATGGGTTAATGCTATGCTAATGCCGATGATGGTGACTACTATTCATCATTTGAAGGAGGAGCTTCGCTAAACCAAAACATGCAATGATTATTACATCATCCTTTAATATTTTTTTATCAATTATTAAGGGGCAAAATGTCTTCAATTCAATTTTAATATTGAAAAAAAAACAGAAAAAAAGAAAAGAAAAAGGCACTCCTGGCACGGAGGCCTGGCCCACTCCAGCCCGGCCCATGGCGGGCCGTGCCGTGCCAGGGTAATTTCCTAGTGGGCTGGGCCGTGCCGTGTCAGGGTAATTTCCTAGTGGGCCCGCCTGTGCCGGCCCGCCCGTGCCGGTTGGGGCAGCCGGCACGGCCCATTTTACTTGCCTACATGTGTGCTTAATAGCCTTATTTTTTTTCTCAATCATTCCTCTCTCAATTTTCTTTTTCCTGTCCGGGGGTCGGAAAATGCAAATTATGTAAGCATTGTTTACGGAAACCTCTGTAAATTCGTTTGTTCACAACTCGCTTCATGCTTATTATCACATATTTCATGGACCAAACATACGAACCCCCTAAATTGCACATACCCACCAACTTTTGTTCAAATCCAAATTTACTAGACCGTTGGATCGACTGTGTACCGATCCGAATGGACCGTTGACCATTAAACTTTTGGTGTTCAGATGGAGATGATAGAAACCACGATTGGAGCTGATTTTTTGTAGGAAGGAAGGTCCTAGGAAGTCCTTGAAATCCCTCCCACCCCCCCACCCCTATCCCCATGTGGGTCCTCAGGTGGGCCCCACCACATAATTAAGCTTACTTCAGCTTACCTTATCCTAAGCTTCAACTTAGGAGAGCTGGCCCATATATATATTATTTTGCTTTAGAAGAATCAGATATTATGATAAGGGGGTTTATTACAACACTATTCCTCTAAGAAAGAGATAGATTGGGTACCTACAAAGTACAAACGCATTTACGAGGTACTGAAGGATTCAAAGTGATTGGCATGGATCTTCATTTGGGGTTGGCATTGCTGCAAAGTTAAAATTTGGTCAGCCACTCAGCCGAATGGTCACCGTTTAAAATAAACAGAAATATCTTTGGGGCTATTTGGGGATTTCTAAAATAGAGATATGTGGGTGGGCCCATGTATGCCCCGCTAGATTTCTGCTTTTGCAGTCCGTGTGTCTGCACTATGCAGAGGAACGCTGACATTGGGAATCTAGCAAGGCGATGGGCCATACATGGGCCTTCATATTTCTGTTTTGGAGAAAATAAATTGTGCCTTTATTTATTTTGAAATAGTTACTGAATACTTCATTAAGAAAAACTAAAGAGAAAAAAGAGAGAGAGAAAAAAAATGCAAATCTGAAACATTAGGCTATTGAATTGCTTTAGAACAGGAGCTGCCAAGAAATAACATCATAAGTCATAACGGCCATAAAGAACCCCGCTGCTAGACAGGGGCCAGATATTATGAGATGTTATGATTTCTTCTCTCTTCGGTTCAAAATTAATATATATATATATATCGATTTTTTAATAAGTTTTTTAAAATTAAATACTTAAATGGAAAAGAGTCGTAACGCATACTTGGATGTCAATATTGCCAACGAACTTGTCCTACTTACACTTTCCAAAGGGGGGTGTCCATCACAAAAAATGGTGAGGGATTGATGCACTTGAATATTTTTCATATATATATATAGTCCCATATATATATATATATATAAAAGCCCCGGGCCATCCCAATACGCTTACCTGGAAATTATGACATCATCTTACTAATTGCGGCACAAGTCAGAAAAAGAAAAAAAAATTATTTTGATGCTCAATTTTAAATATTCACATTTTCTTCAATTTAATCATACTTCTATTAGAAGCTTTAGAATTCTTATATATTCAGCTACATGAATAAATGACCACAAGTGTTTTATTCTTAGATACTTTTATCCTTTAAGACTTCATTTGTTCACCCATATCTTTCATCTCAAATTTGAATTTTAGAAATTTCTTAGCGTGTTTGGATGTCTGGTGAATTAAAATAACGTTAGGTGAAGCATCAAATCAAGAAATAATAAAATATATAGGGTTATAAATAATAAAATATATAGGATTATGATGAAATTTTATTTTCAGTTATTTTGTATGAAATCTTCTTGACTTTTTTATAGAAAATTTGAGTTTTTTTGTCTTTTAGTGGAAAAAAGGATGTTGCTTTTTTTACTCTTTTTTTTTAAAAAATGGAGAAAATTTTGAAATTGAGTACCTTTAATATGACCCCTTGTCTTTTCTTGTCCGGATAATGACGGTTTTATCTCGCCTTACTTCACTTTACCACATATTCAAATGAGTAAAGATAAAAATAAAACAATGTATATTTATGACATTTTGTTGTGACTCATGTACCCACTGGTGTTGGCTTCACCTTGGGTAATCACATTTATAAAAGACGGGTTCCTTACTAGCGATCCAGGATTTCCTGGGAACCGTCGTCAATGCTCCGATAGTTGAGTTGGCGAAATTTTGTCATTGAATAGAGTACGTGGGGACTGTTGTTGATGCTGGTAGGAAAAACTCCAAAATAGGCAAAATTAACGAAAGGTCCCTAGAGTTGAATGTTTCCAGCCTCCAGTCAAAGGAAAAACTTTTTAAGGCCTATGGTCCACTCAGCTAGACTTTTTACAACCTTAGGTCCCTGTGTGTACATGTTTTTATTTTTTAGGACCAAATTGCCCCTGTAACTGACACAATATGTTATGCGGTGGTCGTTCTCTCTTCGGTAGTAATCCTTAATTTCTACTACTACAGTAAAAGATCTCCCAACACCATCTCTCTCCCCGACAAGATGCAGCGGGCGCATCCTCCCAACAAGCCGCGCCGATTCTCAATCACCGAGATCTCTACCGCGGAGAAAACACCTTGAGCTCTTCGATCCCTAGTTCATGAACTCACCCAATTCTTCTCCCTCTCACCTCTGATCACTCGTTCCTATAGCCTTGCACAGCTCATCTAGTCCCTCTTGCCGAAATCTCTTCGACCACTCACTCCTGCACTTTTGCCCAACTCATACAAAGACCCATCTTGAGTTTGAGTTATAGAGATTTTCTTTTGATTCAATAAATCATAGGAAAGAGGAGCAACATGATTGATAGTGCGTGTGTTTGCCCTAAATCTCATAGCCCTTTGGAAGTTTCAGAAACCAGAACCAGTTGCTTGTCCTTCTGGTGCAGAACCGATATTTACAGAGGACAGGGGCTGCCCAGCCATTGCCTCGTTGCCGGATCTCCGTCGTTCGTCGCCAGAGACTTGGTGCACGTTACAAAAAAAAAGGTGTTTCGTGTTTGACTTCTTGGTGCAGAGAACGCAACGCGTTTTTTTTTTTTTTTTTTTTTTTGGGGGGGGGGGGGGGGGGGGGGGGGTTCGTCAGTGACTAGATTTCATTTGAAATCAAATCCGCCATCGTCTTCGTCGGCCACGCACCAGCCGCCGTACACATCATCCGGAATCGCCACCGGTTTCTGCACGCTGCGTGTTGCCATCTCAAAGAGAACAGAGACCGGAATAGATTGTCAGTCCGTCCTCTGAGTTTCTGGTTGCGCCTCACGTCACCGGACGACAGCTCGGGCGGCCACCTCCATCGGAGAAGAAGGCAGAGCAGCAGACAAGATGTCATCCGCTTCAGCAACTGAGGTTTCTGCTGCAAATGGCCATGGGGTTGGTCCCCAAAAACTCAGATAGATTTGGCCAGAAATCAGATAATTTTATCGAAAACTCAGATAAATTTCACAAAAACTCAGATAAATTTGACGAAAATTCAGATAAATTTTACAAAAACTCAGATAAATTTGACGAAAATTGAGATACATTTCACAAAAACTCAGATAAATTTGTTAGAAACTCAGATATATTTGCCAAAAACGCAGATAATTTTATCAAAGACTCTGATAAATTTGTAAAAATCAACCTCCGGCGATGGGAACAGTTAACGTCCGGCAATGATCGGTGACAAACAGCGGCAGGAACGGCTGCAAATCAAAACCCCAATGAATCCCACCTCCATCACCACCACAAATTAACAAAAACGAATAAAGAAGAAGATGAATTAATTTTCAAAAACCCCAGTTTTCATCAACCCCATAAAACCAGAAGAAGAAAAACAAAAAAAGGAAGACAAATGAGAAGTTGTCAGAGAGAGAGATGGGTGGTAACAGAAAAATCAGGTGGGAGATCTCTTTTCATACTAGGAATGGGCTATGGGCTGGGCTTCCGCAGCTGGTCAGGTCAGAATCAACCCTCACCAAACTCATCCTCCTCCTCTTTCTTCGTCCTATCGTGTTCCGGTCTGCAACATAGAATATGATCGATTTATTATGGTTTCTGCGACCAGAAATCGATGACCAGAAGATTGTTTAGTGTGATTAGTGTTGCAAGTTATTTACAATGAGTATCAAAGGCCTCATGGTTGGTGTGAGTGCACCTTGTATACATGGAATAATACAAAATGAAACATGTGCCCTCAAACTTTACACGTGTCGCATATCAAGATGAAACATGTCGGAGCATAACGTCATGCGCGCACTAAGAGCATTTGAGAACTCGTGAGTTATCATGAAACTAGACGGGCTGGACGATTTTGGTTTATTAAAGAAAGGGTAAATTGGTCTTTTCAGGTATCAAAAAAGTGTGAGAGGAACCTTTGGCTGTATGAGTTTTATTTGTGGACTTAAGACTTTAAAGTGAAATGTTCAGGGACCGTCGCCAAATGCCCTAAAAAAGTACGTCTTACACCGAATGATCTACTTCATTGAATTTTGAGCTAATTATCAGATGGAACGACAGGTCGAGTAAGGGCTCTCCTTATGTAACAACCTATGCACAATGGGTTCCACCACATGAAGATGGCAATCAGAGTCAAGATCCTCCACAATTCAGAAAGCAGAGAATCCCACACAATGGGAGGGTGGACTGCAGCATTCTAAGAGAGCTTACATAGAATTACAACAACAGGACGTGGGAAGCAGTTGTCAAGAATGAGAAAGAGAGATGATGATGAGAATATCCTGATCGCATCAACCATAAATTTCTCTTTTTTTCCACAACCAAATGCCTTCTCACCCGCACATATGATTCAAAGATGTAATTCCACACTCCCGTTGTCAAAGATGCAATTCCACTCCCATTGGAAAAAAAAAAAAAGAGGCCTGCTTTGAGAAAGTGAAAAGGGCAAGACGGGAGACCTCAAAAGCAACCAATATTCGAGCGAGCCCCTTGTGAGTTGTAATTCTTCTGTCTTCCACTCTTATTTGTTTCTCCAAGCTGAAAAGAACGAGGGGGGAGCTCTCAGTTTGCCTCAAAAGAAACGATGATGGGAGACTTGTTTTGTCTCTTCCTATTGTTCTGCCTTTTTTTCCGATGGCGCGTTTTGTGCTGCAAAACTTACCTCCCCAAATGCCATTAGATTATTCTTTTATTTTAAATCTCTATAACCCACCTCGGATGCACCTATCAGTACCTACCTACCTGCCCTCAAAAGGTCTCATCATTAATCGATCAATTAATGAGAGCCTTGCTTGAGCATAAATCAGGTGCCAATCACGGACCAGAATGTTTGTGGTCTTTAATTTTTTTTCTCACACACCTACTTATTTTGAATTTGCAGTGACTCTCGTTATGCATTGATTTTAACAAAATAAACCTATGTGAAACAAGACAATATATATAGGTTCATACATCTAAAACTAAGGTTAAAATAAAAAATTTTATCCATCAAAATTTGCTTTCATGCTCCTGATTAACATCTTAAACTCTAATTGCCCTATCTCTCTTAATCGTCATGCATGATTTAATTGTGTTTCACATGATCAGTTGGACATTTCTTAAAAAAAAAAAAAAAAAACATGTGAGTGCTATTACTATATATTGAGATAAAACCACTCAGGAAACCAGAAGTTTTTCAAATTGCACAATTTAAGACTATAAAGTGGACGATCAAAATTTGAACTTTCGCTTTATCATTTATCAGTCCTTTGAAAACAGTCTTATATTGGACAAATTGAAACGTCTTGCGAACTCTATCTTTGCGAATACCCATAAGATTAAAAAAAAAGCTTTCTTTATTCAAAAAGTGGAGTGATCTCAAAACTAAAGTAAGCTTTTACTCTTATATGGGGTTAAAATGTTGTAATCAACAATAAAAAAACAGCAAAGGCGGTGTTTTTTCGTTGGAATGAATCGATGGAGTACCATCAACCATGATGTAAAGTAGTAGTTGAATATTCGTAACCGCCAAACACTGGTCCCGCTCTAGTAATGATTATCTTACTTGCATTCCACGCATGGCATTGGCATGCAGATTGCAGCTTTCCCTCTCCCTCTCTCTCTCTCTCTCTCTTCCTGTAACATTTCTTTCCCTCTAGCTATTTGTTGCTTGTCGTAATTCCTTTCTCCTCTTTTATTTATTCCTTTTGGCATCTTCTCCCTTAGCTTCTCCATAAATCACACGCTACCCCTCCCACGTCAGATCCCAGCTGGGCGTGTCATGTTTCCATCCATCATCATTCCATTTCCATTTGTTTTTCCTTCCTTTCAGTTCCATCTCCTGATCTCCTCTCTCTCTGTTTCTCTGTCTCTCTATAATTCCCTTCTACAGAGACCGATCGACCGTGCGACCCGATCGATTTGCTGCATCAGGGGTCAGGACTGAGGAGGAGAAAAGGAGGAATGTCGGGGAAAACATGCAGACGAGTTCGTTTCAGTCCCCACATCACAGAGGTGCCGAAACCAGCTCCGCTCAAGGCCCCTGCGGCGCCTACTTCCATGGCCGGGAGCTGGAGGAGGGTAGCTGGGATCTGCAATTTAAGGCCGCCGGTGAGGTTCCTTCAGCGAGCTAGTGATAGAGTCACGAGAGCGATTCGTTTGATCTTCGTGCGAAAGAGGGTCTCTCCCAACTCCAGATCTCGGCCGTCGGTTTTTCCGCAGCAGGATTCACATCGGACGGAAGCGATTGAGGACTGCATCCAGTTCATCAACTCGTCTTGTGCTTTCCAGTTCCAGAGGTCCAACTCCGTTCCCATTAATTTATCTTATTATTAATTTAGAGTTGGAATTAATAGTTAATTAGTGGGTGGAGGAGGTGGATAGTACATGTACATCGTACTGAGAATGGTGCTAGCTAGTAGAGTGATGATGATGATGATGATGATGATGATGATGATGTCATCATCATCATCAGTAGTCCACTGCAGGTGAGACCAGCGTCCTCCAACCCCATCCACAAGATGTCCCACCCTTTGATAGGAAACAGGCCGTCAATGTTTTTTTAATTAATCTTCTAACCATATGTCTGTATGTGTTTTTTTTCTTCTTTTGTTGTTGTCGTCAACTGCTTATAGTTTTAGCTGGCCAGGAATGTAGGATATATATTGCTAGTATTGTCATCGGACGGACAGGATTTCCCCATTTTTCTTTCAGTGACAGCAGCTTAAAAGTGTATTTGTATTATGTATCGGGATTGTAATGGAAAGGGGTTTTCATGAGAATGGCTATATCACTTGGACGGTCAAGGTCAGTGCGGTTGCTTTGTCTTTCTTCGTCCGCCCAAAAGGGCTAGGACATCAATCACTAAATCAATAAATAAATAACAATTGTTGCACATGGCGCGTGATGTTTATGGACTGAAAAATAGCCTCGACATGTACTGAATCCTAAAATGAGATCCTAACGTCCAGAGCATATTCAGGTAATTTTTCAGTCCATTTAGACTTTTTGAGTAATTTTTCAGACCATTTAAACTTTTTAAATAAATAATGCATACTGAGGGCAGAGTTTCCGAACCTCATCCAAGCCCAGCAGGGATCATGGACCTCCTCACCTTTGAAACTTTAGCATGAGCTCAAATGTTTTTTTTTTTTCTTAGCCGATTGATATAGTCTGGATCGGGTTCAACAAGGTCCGGCTTTCAACACCCGAGTATAATCTATTTATAATATAAAAAAAAGATAATTATTTAAAATATACTTATATATATATAAATAATAAATTACTAGATTAGCATTATTATGTAATATAGTAAAACAAATATATAATAGGCAAAATTAGCGAAAGGTCCCTATAAGTGAATGTATCCAGCCTCCAATCCAAGGAAAAACTTTTTAAGGCCTATGGCCCATGCAGCTGGACATATTGCGGCGAGAGGTCCCTGAATACATTTTTTATGACTGATTTACCCTTTCAAACGTTTTAGGCATCAAATTTTGAAATTTCAAATTTCAAAATTTGTATTATCCCTCTTCTATTAGAGTGGCGTTTTCCAGATTGAGCACCGTCAAATTGCTGCACATTATCTTCGTTGCAGAAAAGAGAGATCATCTAGATCTCTTGATTTCCACGTGATCAACGGTGAAGATCGTCACATCAATGTTCCCGGTTTGGACTCAGACTCGCCGCACTGTTGCAGACCAAGTTCTGTTACAGAACCAAATAGGGAAGAATAAGGGGATTCGCTCAGTTTGTTCTTTAGGTTCTGGTTCGCCGGAACCGAAGAAGAAGGAAGTCGCAGCAGTCGTCGTCGGCTCGCCATCTCTGAAGAACGCAAATATCACCGGACAGCAGTTTGGATTTTGTGATTTGCTGAAACCGCAGCAATCATCACGCCTCTGTCCCATCGCTGCACGATCGCAGCCGTCGCCGGAGACTGTCGTCCTCGCCGTCGTCGCCAAAACTAGTCTCCTCATATATTTTTCTTCACCATTCTTGACACATCCTCGAGACCTTTTAATTTTTCTTTCTGTTGACTTCACTTCATCCAATGGATACTACAAACAATCCTCTTCCTTGAGGTGGCTAAATTCCAGCGAAGGGATTTTTTAGTATCTCGTCAGTTGGATGCTGTTATGTGTGAAGGTCTAGTTCCAGAAAATGAAGGGTATAAACGTAGAGATTCAAAAGGTGCGTTGCAAAGTTAATGCAGCTTAGTTGTTAAGGAGTTTTGATCTGATGTTTTGGGTTTGTAACAAATGATGAGACTTGGGCTCGTCGCCGCAGAAGACAACCGTAAAAGTGACTCGGCGCTACGTTCTCTGTTCCATGTAGCAGAGAACAGAAATCGAATCGAAAGAGATGAAGTTCTGGGCCAAGTCAGGTCCAAACTTGGGTCAGATCCGGCCCGCCCGCCAGATAGTAGAGAAGAACGCAATTCTGTTTGGGAAGAAGGAGACCGATTTTTTGGAGTCAATTTCAGATCTAGGTTGGGCACATCGCCGGAGACGCCTTGTCTAGACCCCACATTGACGGAGAGGGGGGTTGTTGCTCAAATTTATCCTAATTCTTGTCAAATTTATCTGAGTGTTGTTCAAATTTATCTGTTTTCTGCCATATTTCTTTGTATTTTTGGTAAGTTTATCTGAGTTTTTTTTCAAAATTTATCTAAGTTTTTGGTAAATCTATCTGAGTTTTGTTCAAATTTATCTGAGTTTTTGTCAAATTTATCTGAGTGTTGTTCAAATTTATTTATTTTCTGTCATATTTCTTTGTATTTTTAGTAAATTTATTTGAATTTTTTTCAAAATTTATCTGAGTTTTTTAGCAAGTTTATTTACGTTTTTTGAAATCTGTGTGCGTTTTTTAAATTTATTTACGAATTTTGAAATTTATTTGTATCTTTTCAAATTTCTTGCATTTTTTAAAATTATTGCATTTTTTAAAATTTATTTTCTTTATTTTAAATTTATTTGTATTTTTTGAAATTTTCTTTAGATCTTTTGAGATTTATTTGAGTCTTTTGAAATTTATTTATACTTTCTGAAATTTATTTAGATATTTTGAAACTTATTTGCATTTTTTTAAATTTATTTGCGTTATTTGATTATATATTGCTTTTTTTTAAGCTTATTGCATTTTTTGAATTTATTTCATTTTTTAAAATTTATTTTCGTTATTTTGAGATTTATATGTGTGTTTTTAGAATTTATTTGAAAAGTTGGGGATTCCATTAATCGTGGGTAATTGAATGTTAGTTGGCCATTATTAATGGGATATCCCACTAATCATGGGATATGATTTTGAAGAAAGGGTAAATTAGATATTTTAGGTCTTCAAATTTGAAAAAAGGACCTATCACACTATGAAAAAAGATTGTGGATCTAAGACAATAAAGTGAAATGTTCAGGGACCCGTCGCTGAATGCCCCTATATAATAATACCCACATGAGAGTTGGTGGAGTGGCATAAAGCGTGCGTTCGCTGTCACCTCTTGAGTTTGAAAATGTTCCAAATTTGTCACGAGTGTATTTATGTAAGTTTAGCGAGTACCCTCTAAACAATTAATCTAATTGGATCAAAGACAAATACCTCAGCAATAGCAATACTTATGTCATTTAAAACAAGAAAGAAAAAAAGTAACTTATCTCAAATTGAGTTGGCTCAAATCAATTAGGTTTGTCATAACGGGTTCCTGTAACATACATTAGAGTTCGATACAAGTGGGTCCCGCTCAAGCTACACAGAACACTAAGCCGGTCAAAATCCTTCATGGACCCAACCTGATTCTTTACTTCTCTAACCTTCGTCATTAGGCCGAACGGGACCCATTCCCGTCCTACAGGTATTTCTAGCGCTTCTTTTCTTAATGTGGATCTAAGGCCTTGTTTCTTTAGTGGAATTTATTTCAGGAATTCACTATGTCCATGAATTTCTGGACATGATGTGACAAATTGTCCCCTGAAATTTTCGAATTCCATATTTTTTTACTGACATTTCTGGATGCTCAAGCCCAAAGGGACATTCAGGAATTCTACTTTGTCTGAGAATTCAGGAATTCCCCAGTAAAGAAACGGGCCATAAATTTCAGCTTCTTAAATTTTGACATTATCCATACGGACGACGCCTTTGGTAATTCCAAATTTGGGCAAGGCCCATCTAATACCCCTATGACGGAGCTAGGTTTTTTTTTTTTTTTTTTAGGGGCTAAAATTTTCTCTATGCAAAATATTTAAAAAGGAATTAAAAAACAAATATGTTAACATGATATTAAAATTTGAATTGATGCGTGTTAAACAAGCTATCAGATTTGTCCTGAAAATGATGAATCGTATTGCCCTAAACGTCCAATAACATTGGATAGATAAGGGTAGAGAATAATTATAAATTGCATGCTTTTAGCACACATATTCAGAAAACATTTACATGTGAACTGCACATTCGAACCATCATATCAGAGGCGGGACTACCTCTGAATCTCATGTATCGCGTGTCACCCGCGATCCAAAGCAGCGGTTGAATAGAGTTGAAAAAAAAAAATCAAATTAAATCATTTTCTTCAATGTCATTATATGGGGTTAATGTTAAATAAGTCTTGGCCTTTAGCTCATTATTTAGAGCTCAAACAAATAATGCTAAAGTTAATGAAACCTTTACGGCATATAAATAATTAGTGTAGAAAATCCTTGAACACTTTTATTTTTTTTCCAAAAGAAGAAAAATGACAAGGGAGGGTAAAAATAACAACACTAAATTATTTACACATGGGAGACTTTCTTCTGTTTTAAAGAAAATAAAAAATAGTTAAGAAGGGCAGTAAGAATAACACTGAAATATATAATAGGAGATTCTTTCCTTATTTAAAAGGAGTCAAAAGTTGCACATGGCTCCGCCGCTGAAAACCAAAGGCTCTCGCATGCATTTAAACTAGCAAAAAGTCTTTGAGTTAGTCCATGGACTAACCTCATGATATCGAGACATGATATTCTCATAAATATTATGGGGTTAGTCCATGAAATAACTCAATGAGTTAGTCCATGTAGCAGGACTCTTAAACTAGAGCTAGACAATCAATTGAGGCATGATGCCCAGGCATTTTACATGTAAAGTCTGGACTCAGCTCGTTGAAAGTATTGGTCCCCTCCCCTAGGCCAAGGAGTAGACAGAGGGTTAGAATATAGTAAGTTATTTGCCCTGTTTATCCTTCATTTCGGGCAGTAATATATATATGTCTACCGTCAAGGCGTCAACCTTAATAAGGTCCTGTTTGGAAATTTACTATTAAAGTAAAAATAAGCATCAAATAAAGAGAGAATAAGAATATAAAGGAGTTATGATGATCTTTTATCTTTAGTAAATTGAAAGGGAATCTTTTTGACCTTTTGTGTTAAAAGTGAGTGCTTTTTCTATGTATTTAAGTGGAAAAATGAGGTTATTTTTTATTTTTTTTTTGAAAAAAAGGAAGTGTATCTTGAATATGTATACTTTTGATGTGACTCCATATCCGAAAATTGAAGGCTAGTTATTTTTACTAACCTAATAAATTGCCGAATGGGTCCAAAAGGGCAAAAAAAAGTCTTTAGAAGGGCAAAATATACGAGTTGCTAAATATTTCACCCGGTCCAACTGCATATGTCGCCTTTAAATGTTGTATTTGATATGACTTGGATCACACCGTGGAGTATTAAATCTTAACGTGCAATTTTTAGAAAATCTCCAATTTACTTTTTTATTTTATTTTGAGTTTTTGTAGTGAGGTTATTATGTAATTTTGTATTTCCGGGGAACTTTTGCAAATGGATCCTATTTGCACATGTACACATGTCACTCATTTTAATGGCTTTTTAAGGGCTGGGTTGGGCCCTATCTCTTAAGATAGAATTGACAAGCCTACGCAAAACTACTTTTCACAAATATATCTCATTATTCATTTTACTTCTCCGTTCACCAATCTGCTTTTCATACATCTCATTACTTTTATTCAACTTCATCTTTCCCATGGTCTTCTACTAATTGTCTTCTTTTCCCATACGACTACCTTATTATGTTAGCATTTTTCTCAAATACCTATATATATATGGGAGACGCTCCTATGAGAGCATCTCTCACCTTACTATGAGAGATAAGGTGGGGATACTCACATCCATATCCATTGTCAATAACTTAAATGTGAGGGCCCCACCTTATCTCTCATAGTAATGTGAAAGATGCTCTCATAGGAGCATCTCCCTATATATATACATATATGTGTATGTGTGTGTGTGCGCGTGCGCGTGCGCGCGCACGCGGGGGGTGTGGGGTGGGGTGGGCAGTAGCGGACCCAGGATCTTCGTTTGAGGGGTGCGGAACGATGGCAATTGAAAAGGTCCAAAAATATTATTCTGTGATACTTTTTTTCACATTAATAATGACAAAAGAGAAAATGTACTGCATTTAAATGATTACAAAATATTCAAGTATATCAACTAGCATTTTCTCATCAAAAGTCATATCTCAACTATATAATAAAGCTTTTACAATTGCCCTCAACGGTTCTTCATGTTTTGAAAGCGTTGCATGATTGTCTTATCGTCGATGCTATTTAATATGTCCCTTTCGATATATAGAAGTAAACAATCATTCATCCACTCATCTTCCATTCGATTGCGCAGTCGACTCTTCACAATTTTCATAAAAGAAAATACCCTCTCAATAGTAACAGTAGCAATTGGTAGAGTTAGTGCCAATCTCAAAAGCAAGAAAACCAAAGGATATAGAATGTCCTTTTTTGTTTCAACTATCTTCTGAGCAAGGCCACTAATTCCTTTCACGTCTAAGAACTTGTTATTGGTCTGCATGTCAATAATGTAAATCTCTAGTTGATTATCAAGTATCAATCGATCTGAGTCTGAAAAATCATTGAATAGAATTGAGAAAGGCGGATCAATTTTTTCTTGTTGAAGGCAAAGAATGAATCACTTGGATTGAAGTATGCCACATAAAGGAGCAACTAGGTGGTCACCTCATTGAAGCGATCGTTGAGCTCTTTAAGTTGCATGTCAATAGTAGTATATATAGAATATTTCAACGCAGTAAAAATGTAGATTTGTCACTTCAGCTTTGCGTTGTGATCGGTTTCAATCAACAAACAAATCATCCATATTTGGAATGAGGATTTCATATTTATCACAAAATAAATAAACTTCAGAGATGAGAGAATCCCACCCAATGTCTCTCATAATTTGCAATTTTTGTTTTGATATTCTAACAATTTCCATGGCATTGACAATATCTTGATCTTTTTGCTGCAATGCCTTTGATAAGACATTCATGATGCCCAAAATATTTCATCAAATGCATTTTAAATGTGAAATCAAAAGATTCCAATTGAAGCAATGAGTGAGCCGCAATACCCACATTTTCATATGTATCATCTTTTACAATAATCTCAAGCACATCAGTCACAGATGAGAACATGTGAATCAAGTTAACCAATGTACCATAATGCGAGCCCCATCGTGTATCTCCCAGTTGTTTGAGACTAGTCTTTTGATTCAAATCTTGTCCACTTTCAAGTTCACCATTATTGAGTGCATCAACAACTTTAGTATCGTGTACATTTTGGAGCATGTCATGGCGTTTGCAAGAGCCTCCAACGACATTCAACGTATAGCAGACCAATTCGAAGAACATGGCAATTGGTACGTGTTTTTTTGAGACAACAATGAGTGCCAATTGAAGCTGATGTGCGAAACAATGAACGTAAAATACAATAGGATTCTAATTTTGAATGAGTGTTTTGAGACCATTAAGGTGACCCCGCATATTACTAGCACCATCATAACCTTGTCCGCGCAAACTTCTTATGCTCAATCCATGTTTGGAAAATATCGCATCGATTGCCGCTTTAAGTGATTGAGTAGTAGTGTTTGTGACATGTTATACTAGCAAAAAGCGCTCAATCAGTACAGGATGCGAATTCCGCAAGTATACGATTGTCTCAAGTAATATAGATTATGGAAGTCCGAATATCATTCCTATGAGGATCGTTACAAGGAAAATAACAATGATCAATGAAAAGGAGTATCAACTCAAATATAGCTAATAAAAGCAAATGGAGTTAACAAAAATAATGGAAACAAGAAACAAGATAATAACAAGGAAAATAAAAAATACAAACTAAAAGAAAACAAGAAATTAGATGACAAAGTGATGTTAGTAAAAATAGAAGAACTTAAATAAGAATAAACCAAGAACAATGTTAGTAACAAAGTTAATGACAAAAGAAAAATAACAAGGTTAATAACAAGAACATATGAGCAATGTTAGATAGATCAAATGAGTAAGTGTATGAAAACAAGAAGTGAAAGATCAAGATAAAAATAAAAATAAAATAAAAATATCCTTGGAAATGAGCTAATAACAAGTGAGTAAGATAGGGAATGAATGGATGGAAATGAAAATAAGTTTGCTAAAATAGTATAAAATCAAAGGGGGAATAAAAACAAACACATAGAGGGTAAGAACAAATAAGCTAATGGATATGATGGTGTGGATAGAGAAATGGAGTGTGAGAATTAAAATAAGTGAATAAGTGTGTGGGAATGTGAATAGAGCTAACTAAAGAATAGAACTAACTAAAGTAAGTAAATTAAGCAACAAGCAATACTAATGGATAGATCGAACCATCTAGAATCCACTAAGTGACACTAATCCAACACTAATGCTCTTTTCTTTTTCCAAACAAATACTCAAATCTAATGACAAATCGATGCTTAGATTTGGAAAATATAACTTTAAAGCTCTAAGATAGAAATTAGCAATCTAAAAGCAAAGACTTTCTTCCCTTTATATAAGAAAAGATTCCTAATGACCATCTATCAAAAGTAAGCATAAACCACCAAAATATATTAACTCTTAAGCATGATTTATCAAACCTAAGCATAGATAGTAAAAAGAATGCTAAGATAAAAAATAAGTATGGAAGGTAGCACATTACAATGAAGAAAAATCTGTTCTAGCATATTAAGCATATAAACAAAGAGAATTAATAGCATAAGCAAAAAATAATAGCATTAACTTAGCTTTATCTAGAAGATCCAATCAAAGGGATTAGCCACTCATTGGAGAAGACAAAGCTTTCATTCCAAATTTTTAATTTTTACAATGCTTTCCCCACTTTCTCTTTACAATTGCCCTGAATTACATGAATAGCTTAAGTAAAGAGGAGATGATGCTCTCCTTGCTTTTGTTTTTAATGCCTAGAGCTCCATTCCTTGTATAAAAATATCTGCCTTGCTCTCTTTTAGTTTCTTTCCAATGTGGGACTTCACAAGAATGGAAATATGAACATATGAATGAAATTCCTGTGTTAGAAAACAGTTTCTAGATTGATGTGCGATTTTGACCCTCGAAGCATCCAAATTGGAAAAAATGTTGTGAAATATTATTTGTAAATCTTAGAACAAGCTTTCCAATGCTTATGAGATCACCTCAATCGGACACCCGAGTAAAAACATATAGTCAAAATACCAACCCAGGTCTTTCATTTTTCTTCTTATTATTGGCCTAGCTTTATCATTTCTTCATCCAATGTCTTCCAAACTTATCCTTACTCTCTTTAACTCTTGATTCTCAACTTTAATCTTCAGATTAATCTTCAATTAACACCTACAAAGAGAAATTAACATAATTGAGAGTATTTTTTAATATATTTTGTATGGAAGCCATTGGAACTCATATAAATAAATGCATATAAATGGCCATTTATAATGGAAAGATATGAGCAAAGCATGGTGAGGAGGAAATTATTGATTTTTATGCTAAAAATAGTGTTTTGAGTTCTTTTATCTTTGAAAACTCATAAAATAATGTTATGAAAGTGTATATTTTGTGAACTCATCATCACACGTCCCCGCTCATCTACATAGCATAAAACAACGGCCATTTGCTCTTTCATAGAGATGTCACGAGATTCATCCACTAAAAGAGCAAATGGTGCATCTCCAAGTTCAGAAATTATAGCTTGAGTGGTCTCCATAGAAGATGCATTTACAATATCTTTCTGAATCTTAGGCAATGTAAGTTTCAAATTTTCAGGAGCATTTTCCAAAACGACTCTCTTAGTAGCTCCATTTTGATTGGCAATTACTTACAAAAGCTCAAGAAAATTACCTATGTTATTTGAATCCTCAGATTCACCATGACCGCGAAAAGACAACCCTTGGCGTAGAAGAAAGCAAATGGCATCAAGTGTTGTCTTTAAGCGGATTCGATACTCAATCCGAGCTAGATCCGATTGCTTGACAATAATTGTCTCAATGTGTTGCTTTTGATTTAGTAGATTTTGGCACTTTTCATATGCTTGATTGTGAGCACTCTTCGGGCCTCCCACGTGATCTCCAATTCTTTCCTCCAATTTCTAAATCCTTTAGTTATAAAGGCATCATGACGAGCATTCTCTCCAAAAAGACAACAACATAAGCAAAATGCAGCATCTTTTTTATGCCGTATTCCAACCAACTACTATAATCCTTAAACTAAGCCGGATTAAATCTCCTCTTATCTTGTGCGGACTCCGTAAAAGGAAATTTATGATCACGAGCCTGACAAGGACCCTTTTGTAGATACGCTCTTCGGATTTGGTCTCGATTCATAGGATGATAACTCAAGATTGGATTTTGTAACCCAGGATCTGCAGGAAGATCTCTAAAGTTGGACGTGGTAGGTTGGGAGTTGGTTTTCTTTTGAAATAATTTTCCATATCTGATTCAAATATAAAGAAAATTTCATCAAAATTAATACCTGCCTAAAAACACATAACTTGATTGGAACAGAACTTAGTTCGAGCACGTAACTTAATTGATTATTGGCAAGGTTGGGACACAAACACATGGGCATATGAAAATACTTAAGACACAAATTGGTCATGACTACGCATATGTAAACCACATTCATCAAATTAAACAATATCATATAAATATGAACATTTGTACATCAAATTGCCAACATACAGTTAAAAGCATAAAGCTTTACATCAAATCCACAATTTACTTAATTTGAACATGATATACAAATTAAAATAGATCAAGAGAGAGGGAGAATACCTGCACTACGCTGCCAGAGAGAGGGCCCACGAAAGTTGTAAAACTATTAGATGATGCACATTCAATCAATAGCTAGACAGCTCTCCTGTGTATAATGAAAAAAGAAAATCATGAAAATAAATAAATAAATAAATAAGACCAAAGAGAGAGAGGACCACTGATCCATGTAATCCAAAAAAAAAAAAAGAAACTCACATGTTTGTCAATTGTCATCACCCATATTAAACAAATCATGCATCCTGGCCTACAATCATGCTCATGCATACATGGTCTAGGTGGTTAGGTCAGCTTGGGTGCATTTTATCATTGAAATTAGGAATTTAGGATGGATGGAAAGATCTTTTCAGTTTTCATGGATAAGGGTCATGCTAACAAGTAGCTCCATCACAATTATCTTAGCCCTTGATTCAAAAGCTTGAAGTTTATTGATTTCTAATCATATTTTTTTATTAGAGTCATTTACAATAAATTAGATATGGAGTTAGATGATTGAGGGATAAGCCAGGCTGTGAAAGGAGCTGCAATGAGCCAAAGATCAAAGTCAAAGGTAAATCTAACTATCCAAGTGACCCCAAAAAACTGAATTGCACATATATTCCCCGTGTTGCTCCCTTTCAAATTGCAAACACTTACTACTAAAACATAGAAGCTATTGGAAATGGGATCATGTAAACAGTAAACAGAAAACACAAAATCTGAATTTGGGAAAGTAGGAACGAAGAGGAGAAACCTGATCACTGAAGAAGAGAGTGGTGTCGAGTGCCGACGACCACAAGTCCGATAACTCCTGTCTTTGCAATTGTAATGGATTCAGGCAATGGGGACCTGCAACAGAAGCATATTCTTGTGTCTAAAGAAGGGAAAAAGGTAGTGGAGATGGGGCAATGGGAACTAGGGTTGTAATGGGACAGGCCCAAGTCAGTTCGATAAGAGGGAATGGAAGGCAGTGACTGGATTCCATTTATGGGTGGCAAGGTGAGCGATTTCGGTGTGCACAAAAGCATGGAATATCACTTGGAGTTGGGTCTATCTTCTCCTCTTCTATGTCTCTACATGTGTAAGACTGCAAGTTTTGAGCCTCGTCAGTCGTCGACTTGAAACCGCGCGCAAGAGAAACGGAGAGGGAGGGAGAAGAATTGTTGATTTGGTGCGTTGATGAAGAGTTTCCAATAGACATTGGAGAAGGAGAAGGGTTGGAGAGATATAAAGGGTTTTCGATTTGAGGGAATTGAGAGTACTGAGTGGATTTCTCGATTGTTGATGTGGGTGGGTGCATTTTAACGATGGGCTTAGATGGATTTTTAAGTGGAGCAGGGGTGCATGACCCATATCCCTCTAAAAGGATTTTCAAAATTTACCATGCACCCAGGTGAATACACATGGGTCCGCCCCGGGGGGGTGCACTCAGGTGAATACACGTGGGTCCGCCGGGGTGGTTGTGCATTCTAAAAAACACCCCTTTCTGCCTTTCTTTTTTTTTGTCATGGGCCCCATGCTGAGTCAATCTAGTGTTTTTATATATACACTAAAGCCCTCCAATGAATAGTCATAAGTCCAAGTGTGATACTCATCCAACTTTTCCTCACCGTTGTATTGAATCATGATAAAATGACGCCTCTAAATCACTAAATTTTAGAGACATTGATCAAAAAGTCAGGATGATCTTATAGACTCATGATTTTGCATGAAAGTAAGCCTCATATTGATCTTTCCCTTCAATGGAATATATATTGCATTTTGCTTTCTCTTCACAATCATGTTTATGCAAGTACATAGAAGTGAAGTCACATCAACGATAAGTCCATATTTTGTGCAAAGTGGTGGTCTCAAGCTAAACTTGTAATGTTTAACTTTTAATGAAGTTGTTCTCTTCCCATTATTTATCTTTTGAATATTGTTCTCATTCTTACATCGTAGTCTTGATTCTTGGGCTAGCTAGTGTGGGTTTTCACATTAAATATTGAAAAGTGAAATCTCGAATATTTGGATTTCGTCCTTTTTCACATGGAGCACATTCATGTTCACAGCATTTTTTAGTGTTAAAAAATAAAGGAAAAATTACACTTTACCACTTTAAACTATCACCCCTTTTTCACTTTACCCCCTAAATTTTCTGGTGGGCCCTGGATCACATGCGTGTCACGTGTTACTCTATTCCATCTATTTTAACTCGATTTTGGCCTAAGGGGGTAACGGCCGTGCAATTGGATTAGTTTAGGGGTTCAATTGATACTTTTTGAAATTTAGAGGGTAAAGTGAAAAAAAAGTGATAATTTAAAATGGTAAAGTGTAATTTTTCCAAAAATAAAATAAGGCTCCTTATTGTTGACCAACTAGACACGGATTGTAACATCCCAGTGATCTGATTTTATAATTTTTTATCCGTTAATGGGTGGATGTATTAGAGGCTGCATTTGTTGGCATTTGGGATTGCAGGAGCTCAGGATTTGTCGTGCTCACAACAATCATGAAGATTGAATCTCATATTGGATATAGGATCAAGCAATTTCCATGGAGACCTAAGAGTTTTTTTTTTTTAAATCAACTTCATCTTATTAACTGTAACATTTAAATTGAGTTTTCTCGGAACTTACTAAATTCCAATGCGTCCATTAGAAATCATAGCAAAAACATGATGTGATTTAAGTATCTAATTAACTGTAGCACCACATGCCCACCACCAACTGATGTATCGATACACTATTGGTGCATTGTCAGACAAATTACCACGCTTATGCAGCCGATGTCCTCCGCGGCAGATACCCCTTTACCTTTTTTGGAAGGACTCACACTCCGCAGTGGTAGGTAGTCCTTCTCTCAATTTTTTTTTTAGACAGCTCTTACTTTACTTAGACGTGGAGGTCAGCTTTAATACCAAATATTATGTGCCTAACCAATACGTCAAAAGCCCCTTGACTGATTGAACACCGCAAACCAAGTCTTAAAACTATTTAGGACTATAACAAAGTTAAATAATAAAACTGAATCTTTTAAAATCTTATTTTAGGGGTTACTTAATGTACTTTTTTGAAAATGAACCAAAAGCTTTATACCTTTTTGAATCCCAACAACGCACATGGACACATTTTTGGTGCTTGGTGCTTGGTGCCGACTTTTCTATCACTTCTCTCAATCTCTCCTTATTAGTTGATGGTCAAATTAAGTTTATATAATGTGAAAATGCATTCATGATCGTGTGGGGTTGGCATCTCATCAATCGGTATCACGCACATGCCTAGGGATTAATCTCTAAGTAGTCCGGCCAGTTGGCTAGGCCAATTTTGTGAAAAAAAAAATTCAGAATGCATGCATGCTTTTGGTTGGCGACTTTTTCTTTAAGAACGAATATTTCAAAAATAATCTTTAAAAGAAAATGTCTTTTCTTTTACCTTCCTGAAGTATGATTTCTTTTTTTTGTTTATACCCGACCCGAGTCAAGGTCGGTGCCCGGTGGGACGCATGATCGATATTGATAGCCACACGGCCCACACATACATATGGGGAGAGAGCCGTCAGACACGGGTGTTTGGTTGGAGTAGGAAAAGGTCGTGAAATGAACCAATGAAAAAGAAACGAATACCTCGTGACTTTGAAAAGGGCGTGAGAAAGACTTTTGACTGTAGAATGAATGGTCGAGTCCAAGTGTGTGAAGTATATTTGAACACACGACCAAAGCCCCCAAAGCACCACCTTTATTGTATTTAACGAAAAATTAAAAAGAAAAAAAAAAACACGTAACGCGACTGACTGACGTGAGTACCTATTGCAAGCAACTGCTGGAATTGAACTCGCTCTTCCACCCTTGGCATGGCAATTGGCAAAAACATTGAGTTTTAATTGTATAAAATTTATTTTACTCTAATAAAAACGTACTATGCTGACTGTGAAAAACTGATTGGACTTCAATGATGTAATTGGGAGGACTTCTCAGCCGTGGGCCTGATCGCAGAGGATCTGTGTACTATTCACCAGTCTTTATGTTCGATTATTTTGTTGAACATGCATGAACCTTTTATCATTTCATTACTTATCAACTGTCCAGTCAATGAAAATCATTTGAACAGCCCATGATTATATATATATATATATATATGAGAATATTCATATGCATCTTTCCCTTACTATAGGGTGAGAGACACTTTTCTTTTCGAAAATTTTCAAATACAAAATGTACTTTTCAAATATATAGGTGAGGTACAAAATGTACATACTTTTCATGTGCAAATTAAAATGGGAGTGTCCCTCACTCTATGGTGATGTAAAGATGCATATGAACATTCTCCATATATATTGTGATCCCGTACCTGACAAAGAAGAAATGAAGGATCCTATCTAAATTCTAGAGAGATGCTTGTATGGATATTCATCTTTAAAGAAACACTTTGTGAAAATCTACCCGTCCATGATAAACAGGTTACATACATATGAGCAGGAAATCAACCCATCTCTTCCAACCGGCTCTTCCAACCGGCGTAGGCATAGGCGTAGGCATAGGTGATGCATCACTTCACCGGCATGAAGTGTGGGTTTGCTCCACACGTGTCTTGTGTTCAAGCCCACCTAAACTTTATTTGGTGCAAGTGTTTTGTGGGATCCTGCATGGACCCAAGAGATTAGTCCCATCGGGTAAATTAAAAATACCACGGGAATTTCAATGTCATATAGTAAGAAAAGAAAAATAAAGAGAAAAGAAGAGAAACGTTATCCATGTTACACATTGCATGCATAAGAGTCTACCAGCAGGGTCAAAATCATGTCTGATTTCAATAGACAAAAAGAGAATCTAGGGCCAGCTGAAAAACATTATTATTGAGTCGTGGTTTCACATTGCTTTCAAAAATCCAAATGTTCCACGATTTTGGTTGAAAGGATTGGTAAACATAAAAAGAGAGAAGATAGAATAAAGAAAGACAGAAAGAAGATGGGGAAGGGGTCTTGTAGGGGCCCTTCAACAGGTAGCACCGACCCAAAATAAACCTGCACGGTCCTCATACCAAAGACTCCCATTCAAAGATGCCGAAACAGTTGGAGAACAACCATGTTTCATGTGGAGCATTTAGTGTCCCCTGACCTTGTCAAACCCTTCTTTTATTGATGATCTCTCTAACAAAAAAAAGAAGAAAGAAACAACAAGAACAACAACAACATGATGATCTGTTATCTGCTTGATTCTAACATTTCGATTCTTCCCACTCCTCACCCTTGATTGATTGGTTCCTTTATTTAACCAACATTTGTTGAATGCTTGCTTTATTCGTTTCTGTCAAAATTAGAAAGCTAGTCAGATGGAATAATACCATTGGCATCTAAAAAAAGTAAGTCGCAAGGTCAAATTCAAAGTCATTTGCACTACCCTCCCTCACATGAAGCATGCGTGCAGTCCCTCTACAGTCTTACCCTATCCAGCTATAAAACAAATAGATAGAAAGAAAGGATGGAAATGTCTCAGCATTGAGCAAACTATCAGTACATTTGTTATCTCTCTTCGTTCTCTCCCACAACGCAGGATGAAGATCACGTATTTGCGGCAAAGAGGTTTCTGGTCGACCATCTTCTCGTGCATGTGCATGTGCATGTGCATTTGCATGTGCACATGCATGACGTCTCCCTTGGGAAACGAGACGGATCGGCTCGCTCTCCTTCAATTGAAGAATGAAATAACGGGCGATCCGTTCCAAATCATGAGCTCGTGGAACGACTCTCTCCATTTTTGCCAATGGAAAGGAGTCATCTGCAGTCCAAGGCACGATCATGTTCAGAGGGTCAAGGCGTTGAAACTCAGAGGCCAGAACTTGGCAGGAACCATATCACCCCACATAGAAAATCTCACCTTCCTCACGACCATCGACCTCTCCAACAACACCTTCCATGGCGGAATCCCCCAAGAGATCGGCCATTTGTTCCAACTGCACCATCTCAACCTGTCACAAAACTCCCTCCAAGGACAGGTGCCGGCCAGTCTCACCCACTCCTCCAATCTCCGGAGCATAATCTTGTGCTACAACTTGCTCGACGGTAACATCCCCGACGAGCTCGGTTCATTGCTGAAGCTTCGCGAGCTCCATCTCGACAGCAACAATCTCACCGGAAGCATCCCCGACGAGCTCGGTTCATTGCCGAAGCTTCGCGAGCTCCATCTCGACAGCAACAATCTCACAGGAAGCATCCCACCTTCACTTGGGAACCTCTCCTCGCTAGCCCAACTCTCCTTGGGCTACAACAATCTCCACGGAAGCATTCCAGAAGATATTGGGCGATTAACAAATTTGGTTTTATTCCAAGTTGGTGACAATCGACTGTCCGGTGTGATTCCTGATCGCCTTCTCAATCTTTCGTCCCTCAGTTATTTCGCCGCGGCGAAAAACAAACTGCAAGGGAGCATTCCAGCAGACTTAGGCCTCGCCCTTCCCAATCTGAAAGTGGTCTTTCTAGGAGCCAACCTGTTTTCAGGGCCAATACCCGCATCGATATCAAATGCTTCAGGGCTCTCCTATCTCGATCTCACGGAAAACAATTTCAGCGGACCCGTGCCTTCTAGTCTAGGAACCCTGCATAATCTTACTCTGCTGGGTTTGGGAGACAATCGGCTTGGAGGCCTACAGGGTGGCGTGGATTTTGATTTCCTCACTTGTTTGAGCAATTGCAGCTATTTAGAAGTATTAACACTGAGTGGGAATCAGTTTACGGGTGAGCTACCCGTATCTGTAACCAATCTATCGTCCCACCTCAAACAGCTGAGGTTAGCAAGAAACCACGTGCGAGGAAGCATCCCGGCAGGGATTGATCGTCTCGCTGATTTGACCCTTCTGTGCATGGAAGAAAACACTCTCACGGGCACTATTCCCACTGGCATTGGGAAGATTTATAAGCTGGGGTCCTTGGATTTGTCTGGAAACAGATTAACGGGACAAGTTCCTTCTTCCATTGGCAATCTCACTCAACTGACTTCTCTTAGATTGGGTGGAAATGGCCTGGAAGGAAGCATTCCTTCCACCCTCGGAAACTGTCAAAAGCTCAATGAATTGGACCTCTCTGATAACAACCTCAGTGGCACCATACCCACTCAGATTTTTCGCATTTCCTCCCTGTCTATTTTCTTAGACCTGTCCATAAATTCTTTCAATGGCTCATTACCATTGGATATTGGCCACCTGTTGAGCCTCACCGAGTTGGACGTTTCCATGAACGATTTGACAGGCGAAATTCCTAGCATGCTTGGCGAGTGTAGTAGCCTGTTCTCACTGTATTTGGATGATAACCACTTCCAAGGAGCCATTCCTCCGTCTTTAGATTCTTTGAGAGGTGTCCAGCATCTGGGTCTTTCTTGCAACAATCTCTCCGGGCTCATTCCGCAATATCTCGAGGAGTTTCCATTCCTCCAGTATTTAAATTTGTCATTCAATGATTTTGAGGGCGAAGTTCCGAACAGAGGCGTCTTTGCAAATGCGAGTGCAATTTGTTGGGTTTAGTAGGTCCAGACCAATTGGGTTCATGGACATGGGTATTATGGTAATTGTACCGGGACTTTCTTATTGACTAAGATAGGGTTTCTTAGGGAATAAGAAAGAGAACATTATATATATGATGTAATGTGTAACCCATGAGAGACAGACAGACAGAGAAGAGTGAACCTAAAGGAGAGTCGAGTTTTCTTTCCCGTGGACGTAGGCAAGATTGCCGAACCACGTAATTCTCTTGTGTGTGATTGTTTGTCTTGTGTGGTTAATTTGTTCGTTCGATCGCTGATTCACGTTTCCGCATACACGAGCACAACAAGTGGTATCAGAGCCTAGGGTTTACTAGGGTTGGTTTGTGCCGCGTTGCGATCGACGGATCGGATCAAGGGTATCCGATCACTGCTGGGCCACACGATCTGCGCGTGGTTCTTCGTCGCAGGAAATCACACGGATCTGAGTTTCTGAAACAGAAGCCTGAGGGATTGGGTTTTGGTGATTTTGATCATTGATCATCGCTGGGCCACGGAGGTTCTACGATCATCTTGTTTTTTCTTTGATCATCGCTGGGCCACACGGATCACACGGAACAGAGAAAGGTTCTGGTTCTTGCTTCCGGACTGCGTACCGGAATTGAAGTAAAGGGTTCGGGTTCTGTCGCCGCCGGAATCAAAGGAGTGGAATTGGGCGCCGTGCTATCGCCGGAATCTTCGCCGGAGTTCCCCGCTGACCGCCGCCGTCCGGCCGCTGCGCAATCGCCGGTCCCCGCCGCCGGCCATCGTCGCAGAGGAAGAAGCCTGGGCCAAGCAACTCTTCCATCGTGCTCTGGTTATAAAACCAGAACCAAGTGATAGAAACAGAACTGGGTTCTGTTTGGAGAAGAGGAAGGAGGGTTCACCGGTTGGGCTTGGGTCAGGTTGACCTGACCCGTCTGCAGGAAGCCCAGTGGTTTAAAGCCCACAGCAAGACTAGGTCTGGGTCGGTTCTGGATCAGTTTTGCCTGACCCGTGAACTGTGAAAGCCCACCCCAGCAGTCTGCTGACGTCATCGCCACGTCAGCGCAAGGCTCTGGTCAACAGGTTTGACCAGATTGACGGCTGAGAATTGTTTCGTCAATAACTTGATCATCCAGTGTCAGATCGGAGATCCGTTTGCGCCTACAGATTCGTTGCGAGCAGATCTACGTAACTGTGGAAGAAGATTGGCAGTTTGACGGTCAACAAGAAAGTTTGATCAATCGGAGCGCAGAAAACTATTTTTGCGATATCGGAGCCATCCAGAGTCGGATTTTAGATCCGTTTCTTCCAGCGTGCTCGTGGTGACGAGATCTACAGATTGGTGCAGAAATTGAGGTTAGTGACAGTTGTTTATAATTTTTCTTAATTATTTAATTAAGATGGAGAACAATACTGTAAACACTACCATGATCAAACTCAACCATACCAATTGGTTGATTTGGAAACCTAAGATGGAGGATATACTCTATTGCAAAGACCTCTATGATCCCATTGAGGGGGATAGTGCCCGACCAAAAGATATGTCTGATCCAGATTGGAAAAAGATGCATAGAAAGACCATTGGTCACATCAGACAGTGGGTGGATAACAGCATATTTCATCACGTGTCTAATTGAAACTAATGCGAGAACCCTTTGGATGAAGTTAGAAGAAAGATATGAGAAGAAACCGCCGTAAACAAAACTTTTCTGATTAGAAAGCTTGTGAACATGAAATTCAAGGAGGGTGGTAAAATTGACGATCACATAAATGATTTTCAATGCATTGTGAATGAGCTGGCTACAATAAAGATGATCCTTGATGATGAGATGCAAGCTTTATTTCTTCTAAGTTCTTTACCAGATACATGGGAGACATTGGTTGTTTCTGTGAGCAACTCTACTCCAGATGGTGTGTTATCAATGAGTCAGGTTACTAGCAGCTTGTTAAATGAAGAAACAAGAAGGAAAACTGCAGGGACAGATAATGCACAGGCCTTTGTTACTGAGAATAGAGGGAGGAGTAAGAGTAGGGGACCAAAGGGGGGTCGTGGCAAGTCCAGAGGTGGCAAGGATTCACAGACTAAGAAAAAGTCTGGAAAATGCTTTCATTGTGGCAAGGAGGGTCACATTAGAAAGAATTGCTTTGCCTTGAAGGAAAAGAAAGAAACCAACAATGAGCAGAAGAATGACACGAACACTACTGCTACTTTGGATAATGAAGTAGTGATTCTTACCAGTGAAGTTGAAGAGTGTTTGAGTGTTGCAGATAATCAGGTTGAGTGGGTTGTTGACACAGCAGCATCCTACCATGCTACTCCTTGTAAGGAGATGTTCACGACGTACAAAGCAGGGGACTTTGGCACTGTGAAGATGGGCAACACAAGTCATTCAAATATTGTTGGGATCGGTGATGTCTGCATTCAAACCGATATTGGTTGCACAATGACGCTGAAAGATGTGCGACATATTCCTGATCTGCGGTTAAATCTGATTTCCGGGACTTCATTGGACCGTGCAGGTTATGAAAGTTACTTCGGAAATGGCAGGTGGAAACTCACTAAAGGGTCTCTTATTTTTGCGAGAGGGAAGGCGTGTAACACGCTGTACAAAACACATGTGAAGCTATGCAAAGGTGTGTTGAATGCTGTTGAAGACAGATCCTCTCCAAATCTGTGGCACAAGAGACTTGGACATATGAGTGAGAAAGGACTGCAGTTATTGGCAAAGAAAGATTTGATTCAATACTCTAAAGGTACATCCCTTGACCCTTGTGATTATTGTTTATTTGGTAAACAGCATAGGGTTTCTTTTTCTAAAACATCAACTATAAAATCTAATGTGTTGGATTTGGTATATTCTGATGTTTGTGGTCCCATGGAGGTGGAGTCATTGGGTGGCAATAAGCTTTTTGTCACATTTATTGATGATGCATCCAGGAAAGTCTGGGTTTATGCGTTGAAATCGAAGGATCAAGTGTTCCAGATATTTCAGCAGTTTCATGTCATGGTTGAAAGAGAAACAGGAAAGCTCTTGAAGTGTCTCCGCACAGATAATGGTGGTGAGTACACATCCAACCAGTTTAAAGGCTATTGCTCAAAGCATGGTATTCGACATGAAAGAACAGTTCCTGGTACTCCACAGCACAATGGTGTAGCCGAAAGAATGAACCGTACTATTCTTGAAAAGATGAGATGCATGATTAGAGTGGCACAGCTACCCAAGCCATTTTGGGGTGAAGCTATTCTGACTGCCGTTTACCTGATTAACAGGTCTCCCTCAGTTCCTTTGGATTTTGATCTTCCGGAGAGAGTATGGACAGGTAAAAATGTTTCTTATTCTCATTTGAAGGTATTTGGGTGCAAGGCTTTTGCACATGTACCAAAGGAGCATCGTTCAAAGCTAGATGATAAGGCAGTATGTTGCATTTTTCTTGGCTATGGTGGAGCCGAGTTTGGCTACAGGTTATGGAACCCAGAGAAAAGAAGAATTATCAGAAGTAAGGATGTGGTGTTTCATGAAGACCAATTTTTTGGAGATATTGAAAAGACTGAAAAGTCTAAAGAAGTTGTTGATGGAGTGGTTGATCTCACACCGACTCCTTCTCCAGTGCAGGCTACAGGTGGAGAAGGTGGACAACACGATTTAGATCGTGATGAGGCGCAGGGGTTGCCAGATGAACAAGGTGTTGAGCAGGGGGAGCAATCTCCTCAGTCAGAAACCACGGAACCTCCTAGGAGGTCTACTCGAGAGCGTCAACCATCAACAAGATATCCTGCATCAGATTATATTTTGCTTACTGATGAGGGGGAGCCAGAGAGCTACCCAGAAGCAAAAACTCATGAAGATAAAGATGAGTGGATGAAGGCTATGCAGGATGAGATGAGTTCTTTAAAAAAGAACAATACTTATGAGCTGGTGGAACTCCCAAAAGGCAAGAAGGTTCTGAAGAACAAATGGGTGTTCAAGGTGAAGAGAGATGACAGTGGAAAACTGATAAAGCACAAAGCACGGCTAGTGGTTAAAGGCTTTGCGCAGACGAAGGGTCTTGACTTCGATGAAATCTTCTCTCCAGTTGTGAAGATGACTTCTATCAGAGTTATCTTGGGTCTAGTTGCCAGCATGGACCTTGAACTTGAACAGATGGATGTGAAGACTGCTTTTCTTCACGGTGATCTGAAAGAAGAGATCTACATGACTCAGCCGGAGGGGTTTGAGGTAGAAGGAAAAGAACAGCTGGTTTGCAGGTTGAAAAAGAGTCTCTACGGGCTGAAACAAGCGCCGAGACAGTGGTACAAGAAGTTTGATTCATTCATGGTGAGTCATGGGTACCGGAGGACAGCTGCAGATCACTGCGTTTATGTTCGTAAATTTGGTAATGGCAAATTTATCATCCTTCTTTTATATGTAGATGATATGTTGATAGTTGGACAAGATAGTGAGATGATTGGCAGGTTGAAAAGGGACATGTCAAAGACTTTTGACATGAAAGACTTGGGTCCCGCACGACAAATTTTGGGAATGCAAATACGTCGTGACAGGAATGCCAAGAAGCTGTGGTTGTCACAGGAAAAATATGTTGAACGGGTGCTAGCAAGATTCAACATGATAGATGCTAAGCCAGTTAGCATGCCTTTAGCCAGTCACTTCAAGCTCAGTAAAAGATCATGTCCTACTACAGATGCAGAAAAGGAACGGATGATGTCTGTTCCATACTCCTCAGCAGTTGGGAGTCTTATGTATGCCATGGTGTGTACACGGCCAGACATTGCTCATGCAGTGGGTGTAGTGAGTAGATTTCTTTCTAACCCTGGGAAAGAGCATTGGGAAGCAGTGAAGTGGATCTTCAGATATTTGAGAGGCACATCAGATTTTTGCTTGTGTTTCGGAGGCTTAAAACCAGTACTTGAAGGCTTTACAGATGCTGATTTTGCAGGCGATCTTGATCGTCGGTTGTCTACTTCTGGGTACTTATTTACTTTTGCAGGGGGAGCTATTTCCTGGCAGTCTAAGTTGCAGAAGTGTACAGCATTGTCTACAACCGAAGCAGAATACATAGCTGCTAATGAAGCAGGGAAGGAGATGATTTGGTTGAGGAATTTCTTTAAAGAACTGGATTTGAAGCAAGGAGAGTATGTAGTCTACTGTGATAGTCAGAGTGCTATGGATCTTAGCAAGAATGCTTCATACCATGCCCGCACAAAGCACGTTGATGTGAGATATCATTGGATTCGTGAGGTCATCGAGAAGAATCTCATGAAGCTGGAAAAGATTCACACTAACAAGAATCCCTCTGACATGATGACTAAGGTCGTGTCTAAGGGAAAGCTGGAGCTGTGTTCAGAGTTGGGAGGACTGGACTCCTAGTAAGGGGTTCAGAGACGTCTTCCCCATGGTCTGGAGGGGGAGATTGTTGGGTTTAGTAGGTCCAGACCAATTGGGTTCATGGACATGGGTATTATGGTAATTGTACCGGGACTTTCTTATTGACTAAGATAGGGTTTCTTAGGGAATAAGAAAGAGAACATTATATATATGATGTAATGTGTAACCCATGAGAGACAGACAGACAGAGAAGAGTGAACCTAAAGGAGAGTCGAGTTTTCTTTCCCGTGGACGTAGGCAAGATTGCCGAACCACGTAATTCTCTTGTGTGTGATTGTTTGTCTTGTGTGGTTAATTTGTTCGTTCGATCGCTGATTCACGTTTCCGCATACACGCGCACAACACAATTTCAGTTGTGGGAAACAAGAAGCTCTGTGGGGGTAACCCCATGGTACTGCTGCCCATGTGCTCAAAGGAGAAACAAAAAGGTGTACACTTTCTTGTGATCACAGTCCCATTGGTTGGTATGATTGTATTATCAGTTCTATTGTCTTGGATGTATGTTACCTTTTTTACTGCAAGAACGTTGCGAAAGAACCGATCATCTACATCTTCCTTAAATTATCAATTTCCCAAGGTTTCTTATGCGGACCTTCTCAAAGCAACCGACAGTTTCTCTTCTGCCAATTTGATTGGTCTGGGAAGCCATGGCTTTGTATACAAGGGAAATCTATTCTACCCCAAAAAGGTTGTGGCAGTGAAGGTAATCAACCTTATGCAACATAGAGCTTCTAAAAGCTTCACAGCTGAATGTGAAGCTTTGTGGAACATTCGACATCGAAACCTGGTTAAGATATTAACCGCTTGCTCGAGTGTTGATTACAAAGGTAATTATTTCAAGGCTTTAGTTTATGAGTACATGCCCAATGGGAGTCTAGAGAAGTGGCTGCGCCCAGATGTGGATGATGACAAGAGTACTGAATCGAGGATCTTGAGCCTTCTCCAGAGAATAAATATAGCCATTGATGTGGCATCTGCTTTGGATTACCTTCATCATCACTGTCACACAACAATAGTTCACTGTGATATAAAACCAAGTAACATTCTTCTTGATGATGATATGAATGCCCATGTGGGAGACTTTGGATTGGCGAGATTACTTTTCGAAGGCACAAATAATTTCCACCAAGTTCAAACATGTTCGATTGAAATGAGAGGATCCATTGGCTACATTCCCCCAGGTAATCCCTTAGTCTACTTTTCTTAGCTCTTGTTTCCTGGTTCTTGTTCTTTCTCATAGTTGATCATATATTGTGGTGAAAGCTTAGGTAAGCGGAATGTTATTTGAATTTAATCAGTTACTAATTGTGAACCAAGCAAACTGCACGTTTAGTCCAAGTCTATGCGGCTCACCTTTGATTAATGCAACTCTTTTCGCACTCTTAGCCCCTCATGAACAGGCACCTTGATCAACCTGTAATCAAAATGCTATGGTTAATTAAAAGACCATTAAATGAAGGACTGCGATGATCTAATGGGGATTATTTTAAACATACCGCTTATTTGAAACAAGATCTTTCCATCTATCCTATCCTAAATGTTATGCATGTATCCAAGTGTGCCCCACGAGTTGAGCTGCATGACCCACAGTTTTCGCCTGCCTGTATGTGAAAATATATTGTGCACGTGTGTGCGGAAGTATGAATCGTGTAATTGACAATGAAGCCACAAATGAGAGACAATATGATTTATGTGGTTTAGCAATGCACTTGCTTTTGCGGCAAGAGAGTACTTGTTCACATATTGACTCTCTTGAGAGTTTAAGAATACATATTGCATCGTACATATGATATCTTATTTCTTAAGGTCAAAAGCCTCAGTACAATTATCAAAATACCATTGACTTTGAACTTATTCCCTTGCTAAACCCAATGGACCAATCTGGTTAATCCGGAATATAATACATAAAATCAATAAAATCCTCAATTAATGGCGGTCTTTAATTTTTTTGAAAGACAAAAGTTTTTGATCAAACATCCGCTCTCCACCATTGATGTTTGTTATTTTCCATCTGATGAGAAAAAAATGCCCCTTCTTTGATGCAGAGTATGGTATAAGTGGGGACATATCTACACATGGCGACGTGTACAGCTACGGCATCCTTGTGTTGGAGATGTTTACGGGAAAGAAGCCTACTGATGACATGTTTAAGGATAATATCAGCCTTCATCAGCTTGCAAAGGGGTCTTTACCTGAACATGTGATGGACATTGTTGACCCACAGCTACTTTCGGAAATGCTCAAATGTGAGAAGAATTGTAATAAAGAAACGGATGGGCTGCATGATTGTTTGGTTTCGGTTATGAGAATAGGCGTCTCATGTTCAGAAGGCTCACCCATTGAACGAATGGGTGTAGCCGACGTTGTTATGAAATTGCATTATATTAGGGAATCCTATTATAAGACTGTACGTTAACCTTGAGAAATTGGTTCCTTGAGTTAATTAGTTTGAGTGTTTGTATTCTTCGCTTTGAAAGCCCAAATACCAATTATTGGTTGTGAAAATGAAATCTACTGCATGTTTTGTGTTTTGTGCTTGAGTCACTTGCACGTACATATGATGTTTTTAATGAATTAAACTTCCCCTTTCTAGAAAAAGAAATGGTAGACCCATTCAAACAATTGTTAAAAAAACAAAAAAAAAATGCCCTCCCTTTCTCAATTCGAGAGCACATTTCTCTAGGAGAGTGCATCAGTCACTCGACTGCTGCTTATCATTTGGGAGAGAGAGAGAGGCAGAGAGTCCCACATCTTTGCTTTGCTGGGAGTAATAGAGGATGGGAGTTCCGCTGGTGAAAATCTTCCCACTCAAATACAACCATTTCTTATTTCAAAATTAATGCTTCAACCGTATAAACCTAAATTCTAATAGTGGGCCCCCGTTACATCTCGTGTAAATGTAAAGTGTATATGTTTCTCTTTGGTCTCTATTTTCACAGAAGGACTCTTGGTAATGAACCCAACTGTGCCCAGCAGGTGAGTCCATTGCAACAGGTCGGGACTCGGGACACGGGACTCGCTCCCATCGATCATGGGCAAGTTGGGTGGCGAGTGGCGACTGTCGACTGTCGAGTAAGAATTTTGCAAAAGTAAAAAGTGGCACTTGACCTTTACCGTGACCTGCCTATTCTCTTTTATTATTATTATTATTTTTTTTTTGTAAATATCTCATAAGTATTTTGCAAAAGTATAAAGTGGCACACAAGTGGTAGTAGAGGGTACCTGTGCTATAACTACAGAGTTTGAAATTTGAATCCATGGGCAGTAGCGGTTTGCTCTTTGTCATTTTAATTTGTCACAGCATCATTTTTTTTACCCTAATGAAATTTATAATAATATCCAAAAAAATTTGTAATATTAAAAAAAATACTAGAAAATAATATATTTTCCCATTAGCACACCCTCAAATAATATACTAGAAAACACCTTGCATCAGTGTTTAATCTTTAATTATGAAATATGTCAACTTTTAATGTTCAATCTTTGTTTCCATCCTTACAATTTATAAGTCCATTAATGTAGCTTATATCTAAAATTTCAACCATTAAAAATAACTATCACCCCTTATATTATCTTCGTAAAAGGAAAAAAAAAACACACTCAAATTGGAATTAGGGCCACAATTTAGGAATCATTAGCCTTAGCCATCATATATCACACACTTTGGGTCTGGCCATCTAAAGTACTCCACTTTCGTTAGGATTAAGCCCATTGCTAGATTGCCCACACTTGTATTTCTATTAAGATTATTTTAACTGATTTTATAAGCGATTGATATGGAAGTGAAGTGGGTCTGACTCTTACTGGACAAAGATTTATTGAGGGTCCATTTAGAAATGCACATTTATTTGGAGTGCTTTATATGGTCATGTATATTTTGAATGGTTTAGATTTTCCACATATTAATTTCTTAAGTGATTAATTCATAGGGCCCGACTGAGTAAGTTTTTTTTGAGGAACTAAAATGCCCCAATTAATTATTATGGGCCTTTTAGATATAAAATAAGTAGACCAAATGTGAGGCCCACGAATTTCACATTTGAAAACAGACAGACAGAAGAAGAGAAAAAAAAAAAAAAAAAACAAAGAAAACGAAATTCCCTGTTTTGTCCAAACAGAGAGCGACATGCAAGGGGCGGATGAAAGAGAAAGCCCCATGTGAGGCCCACTTAAATTAATTGCGGGCTACTTAGGCTTCAAAATAAGTAGGCCTCGTCCAAAACAATCCAAACGAAAAATAGGAGGGAAACGAAGGAAAGTAGGGAAGGAAAGAAGAGGAGGAAACAGGAAGTAAAAGAAGCATAGGGAGAGGAAAAAGAGGACAAGAAGAGACGGAGCAGAGCAAACATTTCCGTCGCGGCCAGGTACGCCTCTCTTCTCCCCGTATCTCCTTCTCTTCTTTTCCAATTGCACGCGTGATTTTCTTCGACCCTAGGTTTTCTTTCTTTCTTTCTTTTTTCCCCTGTTTGCATGAAAAAGATCTGTCCAGATCTTCCCCCACCCTCTTAATTTCATCTCCCTCTCTCTTTCTTCCTCAGTAGTGACAGTGTGAAGTTGTTATTCTAAAAATGAGTTTCTCCTTTTAAGGGAAATAAAAGCGTTAGATGAGCGCGGGCACTCTATGAGCAATCCAGATACGGGATTTGATCCAGTGAGAACTGTTCTCATGCAGTAACCGTGAGAACCTTTTTTGTGGGGCGATGATACCCGTATGGATTGAAAGATCTATATGGACCACCATGAATATCAAGTTTGGCCCCCAATCCCATGCTCCATCTATGGCCGACCAGCCCGGTCCTGTCCCAGGGTGTGTGACTATCAAGGGGTACCTGTCCATGGAAAGGTTTGGATTGGGTGATAGGTGGGCCCCACGCATACTTCTCACGGTTCTCACTTGATTATAGACAGGGTATTCACAAAGTGTCTATGTTTTCTTTTATCTTTTCCACAAGTCACAATCAGCTAATTCATTTGGAGGAAGGAATTTTGGCCCAATGATTATGTTCTAGTGAAATTTATTATAATATTTTCTCATTGCCATGAAAGTATGTAACAATCAATCACATGAACTAATCATTTGGAGGCATGCTGATACTAGGCTAGGCGGCACACACCAGTTTCTTGTCTAAAGCATTAAAGAAAATGCTCATCCTGATTCTTGGTTTGCAACCTTTCATCCATGTGAGATGTGACAAGGTTAGCAAACTCATATCATATTATGTGGAGTGGATGCATCTTTTTTTTTTTTTGGAAAAAAAAAAAAAAAAAAAAACAGTCCTCTTTGTTCTACTGCACATCTCAATCATTTTATGCGTAGTTGAAGGGTAAATTAAGATATGACAGAAAATGCAAACAATTTGGATATTATCAAGTCAGAATGAATGACTAATTCTTTGCATTTGGGCAAGTGATTAGTAACCGTCGTTCTCTTTATTATTGTTTCGCCCCTAATAATCATTGAAAAAGCTAGGAACAAAATGTGAAACTATTGTTATGGGAATGAAATGTTGAACACCTAAACTTTTATTATGTTTTAGTTTTTTTTTACTGTGGATATGCTAGTATGATTTAAGAATTATGGAAAATTGCAAAAGATATCTCTCCATTATAGCCTCTTTGATCTATGACAAAGCTCTGTTTTCTGCAGTTTGACGAATCTTTAAAAAGGCTCTTATTCAAGGGAACTCTAAATGGCAGCTCAGACACCTTTTGTGGTTCAAAATGAAAATATACATTTCCATTCTGGTATGTTTTACATCAAGTTAGTTATATTTTCTCATCCACGTACTAAAGTTACAATACAAAAAAAAAGAAAAAAAGAAAAGAAAAAAGAACTCATTTAAGTTATATTGCGTCTCATACTTTCATTAACTATGATGAAAGTTACATGATTTCTTGTTGATGCATAGTTTCAGGAAAGGGTGGTGGTGGAGCAAAGGTTGATGTGCCAAAGTCTGAGCAAAAAGGGAAAAAGATTCGTAAGGCATTAGCAGACATTTCGAAGAATGGGAGGGCTTCTCTCTCCACTGCAGCAAAGGCATCCTCCTTAAGGGAAAGGTCTGTAGTACATGGCAATCAGAAAACCAAGAGCATCCCAAAAAACTTGGGATTGACTGAAGAAGAGATCCAAAGATGTAATGAATGGGCCAAGGAAGGGATAGAGCATATACATTTCTGTGGGAATGACTTGCTTGCTCTTCAAAAAGGTTTTGCAGAGGAACGTATGTTATTCATTTATCCTGAAATTCATTCATTCGTTTCCTTTACTTTGTTTAAATTCATAGTTTCTCATAATGTTTTGAAACATTACTGTTACCATTACATTCTATGAATAACATTACATAAATCTTGAAATGAATCATGTTTTTGAGACCACATGACATCTATTTTACATTTTTTGACAATAAGTCAATTAGTTAAAACATATATGGTACACTCTACCAATTCCTTATTCTTGGAACTTGGAAGGGCTGATATATATTCTTGGATGAGACAGTGGGCAATCGGTAATCATCCCAACCTTTATTGCCTTTGGAAAGCGCCTCTTCGCATTAGTGGGGAAATCATAACACTACTGTGCTGCTAGAGTGTTAGTAATAGCAGCAGCAGTTCCTGGGATTCTCTTTAAAGGGAGTAAACAAAAAATTGGTAGACAAAAAAGTTCACCTAAACAAAACTTTTGCCATAGTAAGACCTACAGGTGATGCAGGCCAGCCCCTTATGTGATTGTTATTGTCAATGCTGTGCTGTCAGATCTTGCTGGACACTCGTTGAGCATCATCCATAGGCCACTCGTTGAGCATCATCGATAGCATACCATGCAAAATTATTTTCAAGTGCAGTGATCCAGCCAACAAAAGCCTTTGCAGCCTGTGGAGTTCCACTGCTTCAATTCACGGGAAGCATGAGGGAGACACTTGGGGGATCAAGACTCTGACAATAAGCAATTACTGCCTTTCTGGGTTTATTTTTATTCTATATACAGTAATTTTTTTTAAAACAGTAAATTTTATTGCTCCAAAAAAAAAAAAAACAAAAAAACAGAACCAACACAAGCAACCCACAAAAAAACTAATCAATTTAAAAATAAACTAAACAGAAAAAATCATAGAAGAATGAAAACGCCTTCCTTTGCAAGACTATCTGCTGAAGAATTCGTCCCTTTTAGAACATGACAGAATAAAACACCCAAATGACTAGTAGCATCTTAAATCTCTTCGACCCAATCTGCCAATCTCCAAGGAAAAGAAAACTTCACTGAATAGCTGAAAAAAAAATCGCCTTCAACAACTGCATTAAAACCTCCCAACCTTCACAACTCACTGCAGTTCAACAGCCAATAAGAAGAGCATACACTTCAGTTTCATTAGTATCCGAAGAATCTATTGCCCCTGTTTCTAATAACACCTCCTATACCTCCTTTGTTGATAGATTTAACAAAACTACCATCAAAATCAAACTTGAGAATTCCCATAGGACTCATACATGAAACTCATTTTGAGCAGAAATCATTCTTGGGCAGTGTGGGTGTTCCTTGTATATCTTTGATAATCTGAACAAACCAGGACATTAAGCAATAGCTTCCTTTCCGGGCTCAGTTCTGTTCTATATGCCATACATTATTGTCGGGCAGTGTGGGAGGGATCCTTGTGTATCTTTAGATATGCTGTGGGGTATGGTAAGAACATTTTTTCTGTTTACTGATGTGGTACACAAATGGGTTGCTAGAGGTACTTTCAATGGTGCCACAAGCATGATGCAGTGAGGCCTTTGGGGTTTAATATGGTAACAGTAATACATAGGACAATAAATGAGGCAAAAGATGAAAAAGTATTTACTTGGAAGTGTTGAAAATAAATGAGGCAAATTATCCTAAATGTAGTTACATTTGTGTAATGTTCGGAATAGTAGGAAATGTTGAGAAAAAAACATTATTTCATTTTAGAAGCATCCGTTCCTAGAGAAAGATGTGTTGTAAATTTTGTTTTGTGAGTTAGTCTGTGTGTCAATGGGAAGGACAATAATGTACTTAATTTCCATTTGTTAAGAAAGTCTAGTCTTGCAGTTTAGCTTTGCTCCTATGTATGGGCACAATGGCCGCTGATTGGGTGTTTGCCTATAAGGCAAGCTTCCTTCTCTTGTCTTGGTTCTTTTTATTTTGTTTCTCTCCTTCTAGCCTTTCCTTTTCACACCATGATTCATTTATATGTCTTTGTCTAAAAATTCAAGTGTTTTGCCATGTGAAAAGAACCCTGATAAATAATGGACTTGTCCAGGTGATAAAGTGATAAACTTATCTGCAGAAATCATGATTCTTGGGCAGTCTGGTTAAGACTTCCAAGTCATGATGTATTCAATCTTGAATTCTCCTGTTTGTGCTATTCATACTTCTCATTTCAGTTTGTTTCCCCCTTTTTTTTTTTTTGATGATTAGGTATAAACAAGAAAGTCGAGAAAGTAATCTCTGCACTGAGAGGATGGACCCAGATGTCTTATGGTTTTGGAAGCTCAAGAGAGGTGTGTGGCTGAATCATTATATAGTTGCCTCTTGTCTTTATTATGAAAAAATATTTTTCCCATACGGTACTCCTGCATAGAGATTTTACAGGATTTTGAATCTGAGCCATTTAAGGACAGCTCTCTTGGGCCAAGACAGCTGTCCTTGAATGGTTTAACAATCGTTGAATTCAAAGAATTTTGAATTGATTTTTCTGTCCTTACAATGGAGATTTTCTCCCATTAAATAGAATACAGTTACCTTATCTAAGGCTACAATTTTGCTAATCTAATTACAATCTGTTATCAAAGAAAGAGAGAAATCAGCTAATTACAATCTATTTAAAAGGAAAGAAAACTTGTGCAAAGTTGACCAAATCCAACGAGACATATTGGGCCTAATTGGGCCTGAGCCATCTAGCATTTGACACCCCCCCTCAAATTGATGTTGGAGAATCCACAAGCATCAATTTGCTAACCAAGAACTGATGTCGAGGTTGTGGAAGTCCCTTTGTGAGGATATCAGCTTGTTGAAGATTAGAAGAGATGTGAGGAAGGGTAATCACTTCACGCTTGTATTCGTCTCGTATAAAATGGCAATCAATCTCTATGTGTTTAGTGCGTTCGTGAAAAACTGGATTGGCCGTAATACGAATAGCACTAGTATTGTCTGCATAGAGTGGAGTGGCACTATGAGCAGGAAATCCGAGATCGGAAAGCAACCCGCGAAGCCAGAGAATTTCAGAACAAGCAGCAGACATGGCACGATACTCAGCTTCAGTGGAAGATTTTGAGACCTTATCTTGTTTCTTACATTTCCACGAAATCAAGCTATCGCCCAGATACATACACCACCCTGTGGTAGAGCGACGAGTGTCCGGACAACCAGCCCAATCAGCATCGGAGTATGCTTTGAGTGTCAGTGAGTTGTTGGCTGGATAAAATAAACCACGGGTCGGTGTCCGAATTATGTATTTGATAATCCGTCGAACTGCAGCCAAATGAAGATGTCGCGGAGCAGTCATAAATTGACTAACTAAATTGACGGCATAAGCAATATCAGGACGAGTTATCGTTAAGTAAATTAAGCTGCCAACAAGCCGACGATATAGGGTAGGATCAGAGATAAGATCCCCACTGTCTTGATGCAGTTTAATATTGACTTCAACAGGAGTATCGACGGGAGCAGAATCTTGAAGTCCAGCCATATCAATTAATTCAAGAGCATATTTATGTTGATGAAGAACGATGCCTTTAGCAGATTGATGAACTTCAAGACCTAAAAAATAGTTTAGAGGGCCTAGATCTTTCATGTGGAAAGATTCATGAAGAGAGGTCTGAAGTTGTTGAATCATATGTGCATCTGGACCAGTAATGATGATGTCATCCACATAAACAAGAAGAATAGTAATCCCCGTAGAAGTATGATGAAGAAACATGGATGGATCATATGGACTAGCATGGAAACCCAAGTGGATAAGAGCATTTTGAAACTTTTCAAACCATGCCCTGGGGGCTTGTTTGAGGCCATAAAGAGAACGCCGAAGTTTTGCAACAGCACCCGGGATGTGAGAGGAAACCCCTTTAGGAAGACGTATATAAACATCTTCTTTGAGACACCATGAAGAAAGGCATTCTTGACATCCATCTGGTATAGAGGCCAGCATTGAGATGCGGCAATAGCAAGAATAGTGCGAATGGTTGTCATTTTAGCGACAGGAGCAAAGGTCTCGTCATAATCAATACCATATTCCTGCCGATTACCCAGAGCAACAAGACGCGCCTTGTACCTATCCAGAGTCCCATCAGGTTTAAGCTTTATAGAATAGATCCACTTGCAACCTATTGGCTTAACAGAGGAAGGACACGGAACCACATCCCATGTATGATTATGCGCAAGAGCATCCAATTCATCCTGCATAGCGTTATTCCAACATTCATGCTGCACAGCCTGGGAATATGAGTTTGGAATTGAAGTAGAGGACATGGTGGCCATCAAGGAAGTGTGGGTAAATCCATAACGAGTTGGAGGTACTGAAATCCGAGATGAACGCCGTAAGGGGGGATCTCCAGTTGGACCAGATGCAGTTGTGGGATCATGAGGGAGACTATGCGTGGTCGCAGCTTTACTCCGCCGTTGATAAACAAAATTAGGATCAAATTTGACAAATGGTGTTTTATCCGAAAAACCAGGTAAGGAAACAACAGATGGTGACTTGAGAGAATCAAGATGTTGTTGGAAAAAATATTGATTTTCGAAAAAGACAACATTACGGGAGGTACGAATGCGCTGTATGTTAGGATCATAACAAAGAAACCCCTTCTGATGACTCGCATATCCGAGAAAAGCGCATTTAGCAGATTGGGCAGTAAGTTTGTTACGCTCAGAAGAAGGTAAATGTACAAAACAAACCGATCCAAAAACATGTAGATCATCATAGGAGGGTGTAGTTTTGTACAATCGATAAAAAGGACTCTCATTTCCTAAAGAAAAAGAGGGTAATCGATTGATAAGGTGGACAGCAGTGCTAAGAGCTTCGGTCCAAAACCGTGGAGGAACAGAGGAGCCAATAAGAAGGGACCGAGTAATATCAAGGAGATGCCTATTTTTCCTTTCAGCGACCCCATTTTGCTGAGGGGTATAAGGACATGATTTTTGAGAAATGATTCCTTTTTGTTGTAAAAAATTTTGAAACTCAGTAGACATATATTCACCTCCCGAATCAGAACGTAAAATTTTAATGCAGGTGGAAAATTGATTCTCAACATATGCTAAAAACATCTTGAAAACATGAAATACATCAGCTTTAGAATGCAAAAAATATACCCATGTAAATCTACTAAAATCATCAATAAATGTCACAAAGTATTTATAATGAGCATGAGACAAATGAGGTGCAATTCCCCAAACATCACTATGAACTAAATCAAAACACTGAATGCTTTTGGAAGTAGAAACAGAAAAAGGAAGGGTCTTACTTTTTCCCAATTTACATGGATCACAATCAAAAGAAACAAACTTAGATAAGCCTACGGAGTTTAACAATCCAGAATTAACCATGTGGGACATGGTTTTAAAATTAGGATGTCCAAGCCTACTATGCCATAATTGACAATTATTTTGAACAGAAAAACAAACATCATTCCTAATTGGAGCAGAAAGATCAAGAGAAAATAAGCGTCCATGCTTAGGCCCCCTCGCGATCTCCCTCCCTGACATCTGGTCCTGCACAACACATCCAGAAGAAGAAAATGAAACATTACAGTTGTTTTCAACAAGTTGGCCAACAGAAAGAAGGTTTGAAACTAAATTGGGACAGTGATAAACATTTTTTAAGGGCAAGATACTGGAAATATCGCCAATGGCAGTTATAGGAAGATGGCCGCCATCGGCTGTTTGAACATGATTATGGCCAGTATATTTTGTCAAGCTTGAGAGTTGTGCACTGGAATGAGTTAAGTGATTTGATGCTCCGGAATCAAGATACCAAATGGAAGAAGGGGTTTTAGCTTTACCTGTGATGCCAAGTGCAGAAAATGCATTGATAATCATTTGTTGAACTAAGTCGGGGGTGAGAGCATGGGAAGATGAACCAGGCTGTGAAGGCACAGATGTGGATGCAGCATCAGCAGTAGAATAGTCTGTCGTGGCAGCATAGGCATTTGGAGTCCGAGTTTGAGGACGACGGCGACATGCACTAATGATGTGTCCCTTCTTCTTGCAGTAATTACAGAATTTCTGGTTGCATTGTGTTGCCAGGTGGCCATATTTTTTTGCAAGAGTAGCATTGGATTTTGCTCATATCCCGAGTCTGAGGAGGCGGAGAAGCCTGAGAGATAGGAAGAGATGGATTGTGCCCTTTAGCAGAGTAAGCAACAGGATAAGTTGCAGTGTGCTGATGTTCCAGATGGGCTTTTGTGCGAAGGCGTTGTTCTTCTCGTAGGAGCTCATTCAAACAAACATCCAAAGAAGGTAATGGACTCCGGCTCAACAGAGATGATGTAACAGTCTCATATTCAGGACGTAATTTCATCAAAAACTGGTCCCTATGACTTGAGGCTTGAAGATCTTGAATAGTTTTAAGAACATTGTTCGGAACAGATGCATATTTTATCCCATCGTATTCTCCCCACAAATTCCGGAAACCAGAATAGTAGTCCTGAATGGACAAGGTGCTTTGACTGTATTCTGCAATTTCACACTCAAGTTGAAATTGTCGTGCAGAATTGTCTTGATGATAGACTGTCTGCAAGTAATCCCACATCTCTTTGGAAGTTTGATAAGGCTTGAGATTCAAAATTAGATGAGGTTCCACAGCTCCTAGTATCCATGTTTTTATTTTTGCATCTTTGGTGTTCCAAGTAGATATCTTTTTATCATCCTCTGTAGGCCTTGGCTCAGAACCAGAAACAAGTCCCCATAATTCCTTGGCCTCAAGATATAATTGGAATTGAAAAGACCAGGCAGGGTAGTTTTTTCCATTAAATTGAATCAATTTCAATTCTGATTTCTCCATTAAAACAGCACTAGGGTAGGATAAAAAATGTACACAGTACACAGAGGTGCAAGATTTTGCTTCCACACAGTTATAGGAGCAAGATGAGGCGTCCAAAAGCAAGACCACAAAAAATCAACAAAAAAACAATCCAAAAACAGTCCAGACGACCAGAAATTTGTGGCTGAATCTCTTCGTGGGTCCCACAAGAAGATCTGATGGAAGATCAGATGATGGACTGGAGATAAGGATCAAAATCTCTTTCCAACTGTGGTGGTTGGAACAAAATCCATGCAGAATTCAAAATTTGGTGCGGCTGTGATGAAAAATATTTCAAAAAGTGACCGAATCACAAGAAGGATCAGAAAGCCTACCTCTGATCTGTGAAAAAATCTGAAAAAATCTCCAAAAAGACCAGGATCAATGGTCGACCAAGGCTGTAGAGACTTTGAAGATTGGTGATGATCGCAGGTGGGCCCCCCCGATGAGATGCTCCCAGATCCTGACGAGAACAGTTCCCAGATCCTAAAACTGTTGTCTGATTTCACTTGCTGAGTCAAATAACATCCACAGGCTTCTGAAGCAACTGTTGATCAAGAACGATGGATGTCTGTAATGAAGTTGGGCTGATCTGTGGTGGGCCACGGAGATCAGATTCCAAGATGTTGCAGATCTGTGCTATTTGGAACCAGGACAGATCCTTGATCTGTTTGCTACACGAGAGAGAGAAGAAATTCTTTCTGAAAGATTTCTTGAGGTTTTTCAACAGATGAAAACCTGATGCTCTGATACCATAACAATCGTTGAATTCAAAGAATTTTGAATTGATTTTTCTGTCCTTACAATGGAGATTTTCTCCCATTAAATAGAATACAGTTACCTTATCTAAGGCTACAATTTTGCTAATCTAATTACAATCTGTTATCAAAGAAAGAGAGAAATCAGCTAATTACAATCTATTTAAAAGGAAAGAAAACTTGTGCAAAGTTGACCAAATCCAACGAGACATATTGGGCCTAATTGGGCCTGAGCCATCTAGCATTTGACATGGTTCTCATTCGAAATCCCACTGGAGTATTATGCGGGAGTCCTGTTTTTAGTTATTCATAGGCACTATACTTGAAATGGGGTATGCATTTACAATCTAACATTTAGAAGCTTGAGCTTGATATTCTAATTGGTTTCTTTAGCTTTTAGGTTCTGCACATAAACAATAAAAGTAGTAAAATTCTCCTTTAGGAGGCGTTGGCTTGATATTCTAATTGGTTTCTTTAGCTTTTAGGTACTGCGCATAAACAGAAAAGTAGTAAAATTCTCCTTTAGGAGGCGTTTGTGTAACGCCTCCTTCCACGGAATCAAAGGCTTTCGGCGTTTTCCTCGGATATGTTTGGTGTAGTGGGATTTTGTGGGTGGAAATCGCCTTTTAAGGCATTCTTTCTACGATTGCGAGGATCCGGAGTTCCTACCCAGAGTGGTAGGAATGCTGGTTCCGCGGAAGAGGAAACCCAACTTTCCTCTTCCGTGCCTCACCACAAACACCTTCTTATAATATTTTTGTGTGAAGAGGACTTGGATTTCTTAACATATGGGTTGTAGTGAAAGTTTGATGTTTATTGGTTCTGAATCTATTAGGGATTGGGCCTTTACTATATTTGCATTTGATCACAGAGTTTGTTTTGAAGATAAGATTAAGAGTATTTAATTACACTCATAACAGGAGAGGACATGAAGGATATGTGGAGAGAAGATAATAGAAGAATAGAGGTTACTAGGTTTGGACCTTTTGGTTTTGGGTTCCGAGAGCATAAACACAGAGCACAAAAAAGGAATGAGAATTATTGAAGAATGAGTTTGTTGTATTGAGAAGCGTTACAAGGTACGGAAAGGGGAGAATTTTTTGTTTGTTCTTTCATCCCTATCTAAATCAGTTCACTCAACTGTGTACAGACTACTGCACTGCCTGCAAATCATAATTAGCCACTGCACAAGTTCTATTCAGGTGTGAACCAATCGCACATAGGGGTGGTGTGGTCTGGTTTGTAGGGCCACTTGAGACCATGCCAATCATTTTTTGTGTGTGTGGGTAGGGGGGAGTTTGCAGGTGGGGAGTTGGATGGATGCAAAGATCTCAACGATGTTGAAGTCATGCTGACTTAGCTCACGCGTCGAAGGGGTTGGACCAGTGATGCTATGTAGGGTAGGGTTATATTACTTTGCTTATTTAATTAGGCTTGCTTATTTGATTAGGGTTGTGTTTCCTATTTAGGGTAGGAGTCTTGCTTAGCAAGTTTGTCTCTCTTTTTCTATTTATATTGGTGGATGTAATGCAGTTTAGTAGAATGCAATAAACTAGCTTCTACTTGTGTTCTCAATTTTTCTCCCCCATTCTCCCTCAACAAGTGGTATCAAAGCGCGTCACCGATTCCAAGAAGATCGGGCAAGCTGATGGCGGCGATCGCGACTAATTTCTCACGTTCGGTGGATCTTGGAGATCTTGCACAGATTCCAGGGATGAGATTGTGTCCAGATCAACAGAGACGTCGAGGCGCGATCGAATCAGAATCCGAAAGATTTGGATTTGTGATCGGATCGACGGAGGTCTTGTGCATGGGTTACGGAGAGAGGAGAGAGGAAAGGGTCGACCCTAGGGTTTGGGTTGGTTCTCAATCTTGCAGGAGAGATCTGCTGGGAAGTCCCACATCCCACATGGCCTAATAAGTCCTGAGTTGGGCATGTCTTCATATTCCTATTTGGGCCTTCCACCTATCAGCTTAAGTTTTTGGGTTGGTATATGGTTTCTTAAATGGTATCAGAGTGGGTTCCGATGGGCAGGCCTGTCCATGAAACTTGTTGGGCCTGCACGTGAGGGGGAGTGTTGGGAAGTCCCACATCCCACATCGCCTAAGTCCTGAGTTGGACATGTCTTCATATACCTGTTTGGGCCTTCCACCTAAGATCGAGTTATAGGCAAGGGATCCAGACTCTCTCAGATTGGTTGAGAGGTGGGTCGGTTATCTGGTTGCTCAAAGAGGTGTTGTGTGTTAGGGGGGTAAGTTGATCATTGAGGCCAGCTGTCTCCAAAGATAGGTCAAGATTGCATGATTCTTATGTGCATTTGGTTCTCACTTCATATTTCTGACCACTATATATTACCGTTTAACTTATATAGGTAGACCAAACCGGTACTTTAATTGGTTCACCAGTATTGGCTTCAACTCTTGTTTCATCCAACTCTTGGAGGATCATTGTCAATAGTTATGCATTTTGTTAGTTGATCATTTTGAGCCCTCTTTTTATTTACATCATTTGCTCAAGGTTTTTTAGGTACTATTTGGGTTGTGCGTGTAGGTAGGATTGACCTTTTATCAAAACACATTAAATGATGGGGATGGAATCATGGAAAGCACAATTTCAGTGCTATAACAGTCTTGGGGATGATGCATCTGACACATAGTGAATTCGGTTCGGTTCGGCCGACCGAATTCACTGAGATTATTCGATTCGGACAAGAAACCGAACCGTACAACCTTTCCAATACATTTCGGCTAAAATCTCGTCATAATTCGAGCGAAATCTCTAGTTTCATACCGAATCAAGGACTTTTGGACGAAAGACGTTCGAATCCTCGATTTCGGACGAACCCAGTTCTAAATGCGAAAGGGAAAATATGAAAATCAGATAGGGTATTATCATCTTTAACTTCTTTAAAAGAGAACTTCTTGACTCACTCAAAGAGGCCGAAACTCCTTTACATCCCCTCTTCGTGCAGAGATCGCTGGACATGGTTGCTTCATGCCACGAAATCCATTCTTGCACTATCGCCGAAGTTCCCCTTGCCCAAGCTTGAGATAGCGTGATCTTGAAGAGTGGAGTCCATGCCCTAGACGATCGCTGAATATCCTTTGCCCGAGTAGGAACCTGGAGAATTACTTCTCTGCCCGACTCCTCGTCCTCGTTCTCTGTTCCATTTCTTTTTTTCCCCTCCCTTCTCTAGAGCCTTCATCGATTAGAGCTTTTATTTTCAGAGTCCTCACTGTACATTGATCCCATGTGAATATCATGAAGTTCTTCCATGGGGGCCACTAACAAAAGAAAGCCACGTGCCCCATTTCTTTTGAAATTTCACAAATTTTGCCAAATATCGTGAGACTCTTGCTTGGACCCACTTAAAAAAATTAAAATAGGGGCCACGCACATGATCATTAAATTGTTTTGAATGTTCCAAAAAATGGGCCATTTCTATCAAAGGATTTTATCTTTCAATGATTTGGCTTTTCATCAAGGAACTGGGCCATTTTTATCAGTGGGTTTGATTTTTCATAAGCAGGCCACTAAGTGTCCTCAAAATAATATTTTTGAGACATTATTGTTGTGAGCCACATTGACATGAAAATGAAATATTGAATTACTCATTTAGCACAATGAATTAAATAAAAGTACTTCATATATTATTTTCAATTTTTAATAAGTTTTTATTTTTTATTATACATATACTTTTCCGAAAAAAAATTACGAATTGAAAAGACGAAATGACGAATTGGCCGGAATATTTCATTTTGGAGCCAAACCGAAATGGGGTCCGAAACGAAATTGAAAACTATGATCTGACAGCCCTATCCTTCAGAAAGTGGACAAGGTGTTTTGAGCATCAGCCCAGTGTGCAAATTGCAGATACACTGAAACAGATCCATAGGATTTATATGAAATTTCTCTATATGTTTACATTGTGAACCCTCTATCAATATTGAGGCTCTTGAAATCTGATCTTACCATATCAAAAGAACATGTGTTTTTAATGGAATTAGTTTGATTCCCAACTTCCCTGCCTTTTTGGAGATAAACTTCGAGGTCAAGAAAAACATGTCCTTCAGATATCAAGAAAAAAACTTGATCGATAAATGTTTTTATTTTGCTATTGCTAAATAGCATTATGTTTCTATCTCGTTCCTTATATGCAGATTAACTCACAACAAGAGAATTTTTTAATTTTTCTATTGGAATTTCTGTGACTCCCTATTGACATGCTTTTTTTATTTTTATTTTTATTTTTTTTTATACTGGGCTTTGATATCAAATATATGTGCATAGGATAGATATTAAGAAAACACTTGCTGTATAATTTTTCTTATTTTTTTATTGCTATATGCTGTTCAATTCCAATTGCGTTCCTTTTGTGCTCATGTACCTGTTGTGTATACTAGTACTCACTATTTTTATAGAACTCTGAAGCTTTGCTATTGAGTAACAGTGTTGCACTCTCATGCCAACAATTTACTTTTCAACTGTATTGAGTTGGATTATGAAGAGAATCCATTGATCTGATTTTTGGCCTACGGTTCAAGTTCAACCACACTGGGCCCATAATTTCAGTGATCCTGGTTAATGTTCATGCAGATCATGCCATGTGTACAGTTGATGAGCTGCAGCCTCAAAACTATAGTGAGGTCACTGAGTGCCTTAGCAGAATTCAGCCTTTTCCCATCATTAAGCAATTTCAGTTTCTAATCCATCAGAAAACAACAAAAAAGAAAAAGGAAAAAAAGAAATGTGTTATCATTGGTTTTCATCAGAGAACAGCAATAAGAGCCACATGCTATGATGCACGGATACGGCAAGGACACGCCATAGACACGGCAGAGACACGGATTTTACACATAAAAAGTGAAGTATCGGATACGATACGACACGATACATTGCCCATTTTGAAGTATCCGTGCATCATAGGCCACATGTAGCTAAAAGAGAACATTATACCCTACACAAAACGTCAACCACCAAAGAAGCCCAAAAAACTACATTGAAAGGGGAACACCAGAATCCATAAAAGCTGCTGCTTGCTTGGCCAAACCGTCTGCCACTTTGAAGGAAGAAGGAAGGGATTTGATCTTTTAGAGCTAGCTGTAGTACTTCCATTCACACTTGAAACCGAAGTTGTACTGGACGAGTCGCTTTCTACTTATCAGAGGCTCTTGAAAAGAGAGCCCATGTACATCCTCAAAAGCTTCTAACATGGCCATAATCTCAGCTTCATCTGAATCTTTAACACTGATGAATTTAGAAGAGGCCAAAGCCTGATCCTTAAAATCGTAAGAACTCCACCTATGCCCGACAGTCCAGGTTTACCTTCAGCTGCCCCATCCGCTTAAATGTCAATGAACCCTAGGGGACAACCATCTGTCACACTTCTTTTCTGTAATGGGACTGCAACCAAAACGTGCTTCATTGTTCCTTATGTGTGAAGAATAGTTTCTAAATTCCTGTTTAGGGGCGTGCATGCGTGAGAGAGAGACCTTGATGTAGCAAAAAGAAATTTTACCATTCCATAAAAAATAAAAAAATAAAAAAAACTGTCTAAATTCAGAGTTTGACATTCTGTCACAGCTCATTTACTAATTCTTACAAATATTGCATTTAAAATCTCAATCGAAACCCCTTTGAAGATCTTATTTTTTCTGTTTCAGGAATTTGGAGATGATCCTGAAGATTTTATGAAGTTGGAACCAGACCCTGAAGTGATTCTTCCCATAATAGATGTTTCGATCTCGACTTCAGGTTCTCTCTCTCTCTCTCTCTCTCTCTCTCTCTCTCTCTCTCTCTCTCTCCGTGGGCTCGCGCGCATGTGCTCTTTGTGCATGCATGTTCAATATTTTGATAATTAAATTCAACATTTCAGATGGTGATAAATTTGACGATCCATTCCTTGGAGAAACACATGATGTTTGGTCAATTCCAGACTCAATGTTTGATCTCAAGCTGAAGGAGGAATATGAGTGAGATCTTTGCTTGTGATATGGTCATGTCTGAGCTTGCTTTGGATGGTTTTTACTTTTGGGTGCTGTTTTTTCTTGTTCTTTGTCCAGAGGGCAGTGGAGATTGTGTTCATTTTTTTCAATACAAAACTGATAATGCACAAACACACGACGCGGCATTTGGCATTTTTGCCCAGCGTGTTTTCGAATTTAAGACCTTTGTCTTTGAGGCTATGACAAAGTTACCCAGCCAGTAACCCCAAAACCAATTGGTGATAGGAAACTGAACAACTACTTAATATAAGGTACGTCATACGTGATGTCCAATCCATTCATCAGATCTCTCCGCGTCCAGTTTAGCTATTTGCCTAGCTTCAGGCCGAGCATGGTTGAACCCTCATCTACTGGGAGAGGATGCCCCTGCCACCAGGTTATGCCTGTGGAGACATCACAAAGAAATATAACACATTTTAACAAAGCTTTATTATTTTATTCCATTACCAAATATATAAATAGGTCATAAACCAGGAGTTGACTGGCAAAACGAAAGGTCATTCAAAGTTGCTTCAAAAGCCCACCTGGGTTGAAATCTGAACAGATTATTGAAGGTTCCTCAATAATGGGCTTTGGTTAGACATGGGTTGTGATGTATTGACTTGTAACACAATTGCAATCGTGTTAAGACACATGAAACTCTGTTCTCAGGAGTGTCAGTTGGCGGTTCCTGGTGCAACGGGCCATCGATGGTGACCTCATAATTAATAACAATGGCCTTCTTAGCATTTGCATTTCTCCTTGCACTAAACAAAAATGACCTCTTCTTAAACCATATAATTTGATGATCGGATCCGATCGGATGGATGCTGTTAGGTAATCTATCCTGAAATCATTTGATATTGGAGATCTTTTGAGAACATCAGGTGGTTTGGACGGGCCAGGAAAAGGTGAGAAAAATAAAATATAAAAAATCCCGGGCTTATTTTGGCGAGTGTACCCATTGGATTTCTTCCATCTCAAATTGTGCTGGAATAACTTCAAAGCTAAATATAAATCATACATCATCTGCTGCTAAACTTAATTCAACTGATTTTTTTCTCATGCATTAATTTAGATGGACCCGATTCCAAAGAAGAATTCAGAAACAATAAAGAGCTGAACTTGAGGAAGGAACGAACATCACAACAGAAGTTCTTAGAAGAAGGTTAACCAACTGAAAAATAAAAATATATATATATATATATATGATTGTAGTAGAGAAAGATATAAGAAGCAACAAAGTCCAATTGGGAAGAGAAAGAAAGTGAGGAGGAGGAGGAGGAGAGCCCTGTAGTTTGTTCATTTCTTGGCGAAGAGGCCTCCAAAGCCGCCCGACTTCTTCTTGCTGGGTGGGACGGAGACGGACGTCTTCCGTGATCCCCCAGTCCCACCATTCTTCTCTTCCACCTTCTTCAGGATTGGATCTGTTTCCAGGAGCTGGTCTTCCTTCTGCATACCCCCTAGTATCCAATCCAGGATGCTCTTTTCCTCACTGCTCCCCCCTTTTGCAGCAGTTGCCGCGAACACTCTCCCACTAGCTGCTGCTGCCGCTGCCGGCCCAAAAGCGATCACGAAAGAAGCCATCCTCTTCCCTTCCCTTCCTTTCCTCTCCTCAACAACAGCTAGAAAAGAGAGACTACTGCTAAATAATATTCTTCTTCTTCTTCCACCTTCCACCCTTAATTAAGTAGGAAGAAAGACGAGAGTGGGATGGGGTCGGTTGATATATAGCTAGCATGTGTGCTTCACATAGCCTGTGGATGGAATGGATAGATCTGGAGGTCTACGAGTGGGTGGGGCCAGTGCGAACCATGAGCACGAGTTCTCCACAAGTGTGCACTCTTATCCCAATCAAAAACAACCCCATACAGGATTTTTCAATTTCGGTTTTATCTCTCCCTCTTGCACCGGCTTCGTTACATATTGCTGCTTCTCTAGGATGAAATTCCTCAGATTTTTTTTAAGGTAGGAGATGAGGGGCCTCATCTTCAAATTTCGGACGCCAACTTGACACGTGGAATTCTCATGTCCGCTGGGATTTAGAGAATACAGCAACTTTAAACCAGGTCAGCCCAAGTCCACGTCCATACAATAGTTGGCAGTGACGCCTTCACCACAAATTGTTTTTAATATTTATGTGTTGCTGGGACTCATCCAATCAGGTCATCACAGTGGAGTGGACCTAAGTGCCGAGCGCGGAGTGGGTGAGCAAGGGTGAGGGTGAGGGTGAGGGTGAGGGTAGAGCAATGTAACGCTAAGTTTTAAGATAATTATATATTCGAAGCGTTTATACAACATAGTATTTGTGGGTTTATAAATAATTAACTAATTGACACAAATATATCTTATCCATATATTCAAGTATCAAAAATAGAAAAAAAAAATTAACTTTGCAATTTGATCACATAAAATAGACAATAATTAATAAGTCAAAAGAGTTTTCTTCATCCAAAAGATAAATATCAAACTTATAGAAAAAGAAAATGCACAAAAAATCAAAGCTCTACACGGTTTACCATGCTCCGAAGATGGTTGAACCATGCTCTGAAAATGATTGAACCACGCTCCGAAGACGGATCCCCTTCGAAAGCGCCAATCGACGTTTTCGGAGCGGAATCGAAAGGGCTAAAAAGAGGTTCCGGGCACTAAAGAGTGGACACACTATAAATTTTTTTTTATTTTTTTTATATATAAAAAAAGGGATACATGGTGGGTCTCGGTTAAATCAAGAAACAAATGGTTACGAAGATGTGTATCTACATGCATATATTGGTTGTTTACTTCTATAAAAAAAATATTGGTTGTTTACTTCTACATGTATATATTGGTTTGAATCATTGTGTTTAATGGTAATGGGCCCCACGTGACGTTATGAAGTTTCCATGACGTTGACAAATAATGTTTAATTGAAATGTATACAGGTGCACAACCAACGTCGATTCGTGGTAAAATCGAATCACTGGGTGGCCCCATCTGTGTTTTAACTATGGTGGGGTTGCGGCCCATATGATTCGATTCCGGTGAGCCCGGCCACCTTTTTTTTTTTTTTTTTAACTGGTGACTACATTGTTTTTTTTTTTTTTTTTATTTGATGCTGAGTTGTCCCAGTAACTAGAAGAAAAAAGTTGAAACCACCCACCTATATTTGGACTATGGAAGCGGGTGTTGCTATCCACAGTCCCAGGGGCGGACCCAGGCTTTGATGACCTGGGGCGACCGCCCCAGGTTGATTTTAAATTCTTTATTGATTTAAATGGGCCCCCATTAATATTTGTCTAAATACTACACAATCGCCCCATGTCCGAAGCACATATGTCTAAAAGGTAAATAATCACCCCACCTAAATAAAAATTCTGGTCCGCCCCTGCAGAGTCCCCACTGCATTGTGGAATTTAGTCATCGACCTTCTCATGTTTTAAACAGTAGGGCACATGCAATGACACATGCGGGGCATTTCCAATAAAAAGTTCATCAATCATTGGGTTGGCAAGGCCGTCTTTTTCTTTAGAAAGGGCCTACTTGATTCTCATTGTCTATTTAGGCATTGTTACATCATCATTGCACTAAACTTGGATGTAAAATGAGGATAAAATGAGATGTGAATTTTAAATATTTTGATGTATTTAGTTTTTGATAAATTATTAATCATTGAACACTTTTCTTATTAATTCGTAAGGAAAAAAACAATAACCAGAGATAGGGCTATAAATGAGCATGTGATTATTCAAGTATTCTTTTCAATCAGTAAGTAAAGCGGGTATAAAGCCTACTTTTTTATCTGAAAGATTCATATACGAATTGTGGGACTTGTGATAGGATTTGAATTGTGGGATTTGTAATAGGATTTGAAATATTTTGATATATATAGATCTGGATCCTTGTATGTTGCCACTAAACGATTTGGATCTAAGGATGATTACTTCCACTGTTCCACGTGTTAAAAATACATGGAACTATGGAAGTTTTATGGGCCTAAATGGCTTGAGTAATATTGTCATTTAAGGACATAACCAGCTTTAATCATTCATCATTTAATTGCCTCACCGGTGGATTTGAAAAAAAAAAATCTATTTCAAAGCCAATTCATCCAACTATATACTAAAGCATTCTACATCTTATTTCATTTCTAGATTTTATCAAGCGATTTTCATTTGTGGGTACCTGCAAGTCCCTTTAATTTGTTCTTTCCATCATGGATTCATGGGAGTGTGCGTTGGGATCGACTGGGCCCTGCGTGATTCAGATGGAGGATTTGGAGTAGTGGGCGGGCCAGGCATTCTCAGTATTAATTTTGACTTTCTGGGTCGGTCGATGGTCGGTCGATTGATATTCCCGACAACTTATTTATCGGAGGCTCGGTACGCATGTATCATCTATGCCATGCATGGGATCCTCATGATCCTAAACCTACTAGCTGCTCCCTCACTGGTCTTGATCTGATTGGTTATCAGTTTATTTAGCCAGTTAGGTCGTGTGTCTAGGGATGGGAATTGGCATGGGATCTCTTCCATCCCTCCTGTTTCCAAACATGGATGGATTGAAGCAATATTTAAGATTCAAAATAAAACTATATCTTGCATTGAGTTACATATTTACAACATCTCTTTACATGATATGGATGAGTCTCTGGAGGTTAGGAATAAATACTAAGTGATCTTTATCAAGAGTTCAAACCTTAAGTAGAAATCTACAATGATAGAGTTCTAAGATAATAAGATCATTATCACAACAGAGATAGAGTTCTAAGAAGACTCGAAGTTTATCTGTCATGATTTGTACCACGGTAGGCCAGTTGAGACTGGTAGGCCATGCCTGACCAGTTGAGACTAGGTTGGCTAACACCCCCCCCCCCCGCAAGCTGAAGGGCCGATTAATGACATGAAGCTTGTCTTTTAACAACTGAAACCTTGCTGAGCATAGACCCTTCGTAAATATGTCAGCCAACTGATCTATAGAACTGACAAAGCGTACTTGAATATCGCCACGATTGACCTCCTCCCTTATGAAATGATAATTAACCTCAATGTGTTTTGTGCGAGCATGAAAAACTGGATTAGAAGCCAGGGCAATCGCACTAATATTATCACAGTAGATTGAAGGAGAAATTTTAATATAAATTCCTAAATCTTTCATGAGCATACGACCCAAAACAATTCAGCAGCAGTGAGAGCCAGAGATTGATACTCAGATTCCGTGCTAGATCTTGACATGATTGGTTGCTTTTTGGCATTCCAAGAGATAAGATTGGGGCCAATAAAAACCGCATAACCACAAGTAGAGCGCTGATCATCGGGATCGCCGGCCCAATCTGCATCTGAGCAAGCAGTGATTGTGAAAGAACCTTTTCGAAAATATAGTCCATGTGTGATTGTCCCTTTAAGAAAACGGAGAATCCGTTTTACCGCCATCCAGTGGGTTGATCGTGGGTCATGCATAAATTGACACACCCGGTTCACTGCAAAGGCAATATTTGGCCTTGTCAGAGTGACGTATTGAAGAGCACCAACCACTGAACGATATTCTTGAGCATTTGATATTGGATCACCATCATACCTAAAGAGTTTTAATCCAGACTGAACCAGTGACTTAATAGGTTTAGCATCATGCATCTTGGTTCGGTGAAGTATGTCTAACACATACTTAGTCTGTGTAAGGTATAAAGCATAGGGATCATGGTGAACCTCAATACCAAGGAAATAATGTAGTGGGCCCAAGTCTTTCATAGCAAACAACTGACCAAGCTCGCGTAAGAGTTTTGGTAAAGCAGCAGTATTATTACTAGTGACTATGACATCATCAACATAGATTAACAAAATAACAAATTCACCACCAAAATTGCGGACTAATAGTGATGTATCCACAGAAAAGCCAATAAACCCAAGAGTTTGAAGATAATTTGTAAGACAAAGATACCATGCGCGGGGGGCTTGCTTAAGTCCATAAATTGCCTTCTGGAGCTTACAAACATAGGTTGGGCGGTCGGGATTCACAAATCCTTGAGGTTGTTCCATGTATACTTCCTCAGATAATACACAATGTAAAAATGCATTGTGAACATCCAGTTGGTGTATAGGCCAGCCTAGTTGAACAACAAAAGAAAGAACCAGTCTAATGGTGGTGTGTGTGACTACCGGACTAAATGTGTCACTATAGTCCAAGCCTGGTTGTTGGTGGAACCCCTTGGCTATAAGACGAGCCTTATATCTTTCTATAGTACCATCTGACCGTTGTTTTATTTTATAGACACAGCGACAACCTACAACATTCCTCCCAGGCTGTAGAGGGACTAGAGTCCATGTACCCTGACGCTGAAGAGCATCAAATTCAAAAGCCATCGCCGTACGCCACTCAACTGATTTTACTGCTTGGGAATAGCATGTAGGTTCTCTTTCTGCAAACACACTTTGAAAAACTTTTGGTAATGGATGTTTACTGACTGTTAATATTTTTTGTTTAAATATACCATCCATGGACCGTGTGCGCATAGTATGAGGGTGTTGAGAAGGTTGTAATGAGTCTGATAAATGTGCTGATTGAGATGGTAGAGTGGACTGTGGCAGAGGGTCAACCGATCCAACAATTTGTTGATGGTGAGTTACAGCACCGGAATCACTCACCTTGGTAGACTTTCCACCTCGATAGCGAAGTATTGAGGAAGGTGATGCAGAGGTGTCATTGATAGGTTTCATTGGAGGCACAAGTGGCAGATGATCCATACCAGCAGCACCTGAAGCATCCAAACTACTTGAAGGTAATGTTTGGTCAGTGCAAGTAATGGATTGTAAGTGCATCAGCTGAGATGGGTCTGGCCCAGCCACCGGTATCGGCTGTGAGATGGAGGCCGGATCTAAAGACAAACTAGAACCCAGCGAGGGATGAGAAATGCCATGTTGAAGTAAGAAAATTTTAAATCGAGTACTAGTAAACTCACCACCACCATCAGATTGTAACATTTTAATTTTACGATCAAACATATTTTCAACCAAAGATTTAAAACTGGAAAAGATATCAAACACTTGAGACTTAGTAGTAAGAGGAAAAAAACCAGCTCATCGATGAATGTCACATACAATCTAGCCCCACTAAGGGACGAAGCGGGAGAATATCCCCAAACATCAGAGTGCACTAGTTCTAATGGAAAGTTAGAAATTGAAGTAGACTTTTGAAAGGGTAACCTGCACTGTTTCCCTATCTGACACGCAGTGCACAAAAATTCGAGCTTGGAAGTTCAATGGATAAAGAGTGATGGAGCAATGTGTTGAAATATCTGTGCTGAAGGATGACCCAGGCGGCGATGCCAGAGACTGCTAGAATGGCGAGTAGTATTGAATGCAGACGGAGAAGTAGGCAGGCTATTCTTGATGCAAGATTGTAGATGAAGAGGATAGAGACCATTGCTGGTCTGACCGCGGAAGAGGATCTTCCCCGTTTTGTTGTCCTTCACATAAAAACCAGAATAAGTGAAAACAAAATAGCAATCATTATCTTTTGTGAATTGAGAGACTGAAAGCAAATTTTGAGAAATAGTGGGCACATGCAGGATATCATTTAGAGAAACGATGTTACCATTAGATAAATACTGAGAGGAACCAGTGTGTGAGATTGTCAGACCCTTACCATTTCCAACTTGAAGATTGTCATTACCAGCATATTCTGAATGAATATTCAGGTTACTAATATCCGGTGTCACATGATTACTATCACCCGAGTCCATAAACCAGGTTGTTTCTCCTTGTTTAGCAGCAGCCATGGCTTGAAGTTTTTCTGGTGGTTGCCGCCCTTGGAAGGAAATATCCAACCTATTGAAACAGTCAATAGCAGTATACCCTATGCGATTGCAAATCTGGCATGCTGGAGGAGCTTGCTTCGACTTTTGAAAAGAGTACTGAGTAGACGAGCCGCCCCTAAAATTAAAATTACGGCCTCGACCTCTGCCACGATTAGTGGATCTCCCACGAGAGCAAGATCGTCCACTGGAAGTAGGTGTGTAGAATGCAGTGGCAGGTGTAGAATTATGCAATTCTATTCATAGTTCAAAGGTGAGAAGCTCCCCAAATAGGTCCTCAAATGTAATTAGGGTTTCTCGATTAGCAATAGAGGTGTGAATCAAGTCATATTCAGGACCAAGGCCATTGAGGATTTGGTTACACAGGTCATATTCAGTGACTGGTTGAGCAATAGCTTCAAGGGAATCAACAATACCTTTCATTTTGTCTAGATAATCAATGATAGACAAGCCTCCCTTTTTTAGATTTTGAAATTGTTGTTTAAGTTGCAAGACCCGAGACCTGGATTGGATGAGATGAAGTTTCTCCAGCCTTTGCCACACTTCACGAGCTTATTGAAGTCCAACTACATGTTGGAGAACTTGTGTTGTAAGGGTGGCATTAATCCACAGAAGAACAAGGGAATCTTGTTCAATCCACGACTCATAGGCAGGATTTACAGTTGTGGTGGGTTTATTATCATCACCATATAGAAATTGAGTAGGACATGGCGCTGACCCATCAACATACTTGAGTAGTTTATTGGTACATAAAATTGGTAAAAATTGACTCTTCCAGAGAAGGTAATTATCTCGGTCCAGCTTAATTGAGATGAGACTAGCAATGTTGGAAATTGCAGGATTTACAGTTGTGGTGGGTTTATTATCATCACCATTTTAGAAATTGAGTAGGACATGGCGCTGACCCTTCAACATACTTGAGTAGTTTATTGGTACATAAAATTGGTAAAAATTGACTCTTCCAAAGAAGGTAATTATCTCGGTCCAGCTTAATTGAGATGAGACTAGCAATGTTGGAAATTGAGATGGTACCTAAATGAGAACTACTTCCAGAGCTTGCCATTGAAATAATGTTAGAGAAACGTAATATAGCAGGGACAATCAGCCGTTCACAGTAGACGTGTTGCAGAAGGAGGTAACTGCAGTAATAGACACCTTGCTAACAGAAGCAATATTGAACGACAGCTGATGTAGGCACGTCCGCACTGTGAGAAGCTACAGCAATATCACCAGATGGGTGCTGAGGATGGTGTAAATGATACATGTTGTAAAAGAGAACAGAGTTCTCTAAACAGCACACCGAGTATATGTCTCTTTAAGAAAGAGAGTATATGTCTCTTCAAGAAAGAGAGGATTGGCAGACACACTATGTATTACACAAACACGTATGTGACGAGAGAGACAAATGTCACCAATCAGAAATGATGAAGCGGATCGTAATTAAAATCTGATACCATGAAACAATATTTAAAATTCAAAACAAAACTGTATCTTGTATTGAGTTACATATTTATAACATCTCTTTACAGGATATGGATGAGTCTCTGGAAGTTAGGGATAAATACAAAGTAATCTTTATGAAGAGTTCAAACCTTAAGTAGAAATCTACAATGATAGAGTTCTAAGATAATAAGATCATTATCACAACAGAGATAGAGTTCTAAGAAGACTCGAAGTTTATCTGTCATGATTTGTAGCAAGGTAGGCCAGTTGAGACTGGTGGGCCATGCCTGACCAGTTGAGACTAAGTTGGGTAACAGGATAAGGATTACACAAAACACGAAATCGTTGAATAAAAATGAGGACACAAGGGTTGGGTACTACATTACATACATCTATCAGTCCCTCCTCCTGTCTTGACAAGCATAACATTGCACTGCGACTATAGATGTTTCCAGCCCAGGCAGTTATAGGCCCTAACCCAGGTTCCTAGCCTGAGCTAACGTTGGAAGAAGCTTTTGAAATGCTAGGATGCTTCCTCTTTCAATACTATACTAGAAATTTTCCGTGCCTGAAGGCACGACGCACCACCGGACCTGGATATGCCTCAGACCGACCGAACCTAGGTTCCATGCGTCTCGAAAGCAAGTCTAACCATAAAATGGATTCCATCAAAAAAAAAATTCCAATTGATTGCCAAATGAAATAATTTCATTCATTCATTTATTCTTAACAAAACTGAATCATGAAATCTTTCACCAAATTTTCTCATCTCATCTTCTTATCTTGGTCCTATCTCATCATCAATGAAGTAGTGCTTTTTTTTTAATGAAAAAGGGATGGCAATACCGGTAAATAACTCAAACTTGCTGAACCTTTTTGCTTTTTATGAGGATGGCAAAAACTTGTAAATTTATTCAATTTTTAGCCCATTTTCTTTTAATGAAAAATGGATGACAATACCCGTAAATAACTCTAACTTCTGCCCCTCTTAAATCCAAGGGTTCAAAATATCCCTTGGATTTATGTACATATATCTAAGGGTCTAAAATATCGCAGGATTTAAAACCTGAGCTGCCATATTATATAGATAGTACGTAATGCGTGCTTTGTAACTGTCGTCTGTTAAGATTGCACGGCCCATCGAATGGACCATGAATAGCATTCATGCATGAGCTCTCAAGTCTCTCCACCAGTCAGTCTCATGAATTGCATTTGTAACGCCAAGTTAAGCGAATAGAACAAATAAAAAAAAAAATAAAAGAAGATCACAACACATTCGTGAGAGAGAATAAAACTCTTGTACGTAATCAATCCACTACTCATTTCGTTACTTTACTCCCCAAACAAAGGAAGAAAAACACCCAACACAATATCTATTTCTCTCTCTGATTCTACAGAGAGCTTAACCGGAGGTCCAAGGGCGGATGATCTTCCCCAGTCGCAGGTAAAAACGTAATCTCCTTCCACTCGCCTCTCCTGTAACGGAACTTGTCCACTTGCGATTCCTCCTCATAAGTATTCAGCGGAAAGAGCTGCAGCGTCTCGATTGCTCTCTCCTGCTCCAATACCTGCAGATCTGCCTCCCCACCATCTGCCAAAACGAACAAAAATATTTTTTATTTATTTTTTGCTAGATGATGAAGAAGGGGAAAAAGACGAAGAAAACATATACAAAATCATCAATCTAACTTCTTAGCTTTTTTTTTTTTTTCGTTTTTTTCATTCATGTGTGCTTACGTTTCACTAGTGCAAGATGATGATGATGATGATGGTCGCGATCGACGTGGTGTACTGAGTGAGAGATCCTGCGCCGCTTTTGCCTCTCTCTTGCCTTGTGGTTCTGGAACCAGTAGAAGACGTTCTTGCTCTCTATCTGACCGTAGAAGCTGAGGTGAGAGGATATGTTCTGGATCTGATCAGTGGTTGGGGTCCGGAGCCCAGATCTGAACAGGTCCGTCAGTACTTTAACCTGTTCTGCGGTTGGATTCCAACGGCCACCACCGCATTTCCCTCCAACTCCTTTCAGACCAACCCCTGGCATTCGTTCGTCCATATCCGAACCGATCCGATCGTTCTCTTCGCCCTCTTCCCCCACTTTTTCTCTCTCTCTCTGTCTCTCTGTTTTTTTTTTTTTTGTTTTGTCTTCTCTCTCTGTGGGTCTCAGACTCAAGACTCTCCTTTCCGAGGGCTCTCAAACTGTGGAAGATCCTCCCAGTGTCTACGTACACAAACAAAACATTCATCATATCATATATATAAATTATGAGGGAGGGTATTTTGGTATTGGGGAGAATGAGGAGAGATGTCCCAGCCTTGTGGTTTCTTGTGTTAATTTTTTTTTGTTTATTATTACTATTAATTAACAACACAACAGAATCACTGTCTTTGTTTATTTCCCAGTGCCTGCTTTGATTTTAGGGCAGAAAATGGAAGGATTTGGCTGATTGCGGGGTTTTTTTTTTTTTTTTCTCATTTTTATAATCTCCTTTTGAAGGCGTGGTTTTTTGTGCAGACAGAAAGAAGAGACATGAGCAAAAGCTGCCACTGTTGAACGTTTCGGTCGGCGAGTAGACTTTTTACTTTTTAGTAGCAGTAGTATTATAGTAAAAGTTTCCCTTCTTAATAGGAAGGTTTTTTTTCTTCCTTCTCCTTCATTGTGTTATATCAGTGGCTGTGCGCCAGAGCACTAATGGATTGCTCGTTCATGGCGTCTGCACTAGTAATATGCAAACATTAGTCTATCGCAAATCGCAATGGTATTGTGTGATTCATCGCCCACATCTCTTTCTGGGTACATCATGGCCCACATGTTGAAGTTGTAATATTGTCTCATATTACTAGCTAGAGCCTAGAAATAACTAATGGAACGACTAGTTTTAGCTATCGCTTTCTTTGAATTTAACAATATAATTTCACACACGCAGTTTGTTCATTGTTGTAGTTTCTAATGAATTATAGAATACCCTCACAGTCGACAGTCCCAGGTATAGTATATATTTGGGTTGAGGTCCACTTTTTAAGTAGAATAGTGGCCGGTTCTTTCCACGGTAGATGATAACTATATATCTGTAATCACTAAGCAGGAGAAGCAAATTAATGCGGTGGGTAGCAACAAACTCGAGGGACGCGCTTTCATGTGTTCTTTTGTACATGAAAAACCTTGGTGAGTGGTGATAGACTGACAGTGTCCTAAGAAATTTGGCATATGAACTGAGATCATGATTTTGTGCAGTTATATAGAAGGAGGATCTCGCTCATCTGGTCCAGTTTTATGGCGGTGCTTGGGCCCACCTTTGCCCCTTTAATTGGAAATTAATACTGGCCGGACTTGTGCCACATAATGGGCCCAACCTTGGACGACCCATGTCATTGAGGTTTCCTCTTTATTGCCAACTCAATTTGCTAAATAAGAGAGTTGCTCTTATTATAAGTTGTATATAACAGGAAGGGAACTGATCCCTTAAATGACAGTTGGATTGATTTAGAAAAACTATGCATGGCTAGTAGGCCATTTTTTTAGATGCGCTAAGATAATCTGATGAGACTGTTTTTTTTTATCACGAGCTTTATCTGAAAAGAGACTTTTCCATCCATTATAGCTTCAATGATGGGTAAGCTTCCAAGTGGATTCCATGACTTGAACTGCATATGCATAGAAGAATATATCTTGCAGTATGCTGGTAGGAGAAAATTCTCTTTGGTCCAATTAAGTGTGAACATGTTATTTATGAAACATGTTAGCAACAGAATTACTTATTGGATGGATCACACTAAATTTAGACCGTTTATATTTTATTATTTGACTGTTCATATAATGGGCGCATATGGTGAGAGGAGTCGATTATCATGACCTGATAACCACACATCATAAGTTTATGGACATTAGTTTATTCTAATTCTTTTGGCTACTTTACATGAACACCAAATTGGTTGTCAAACATATAAAAAAAAAACCCCCCTTCAAACATATGCTTACACCATTTCAGTACTGGATGTTGCGGAAGGCAACCTTCCATGTTTATATGGGAACGGCGAACGTGGGCTTGATCAAACTATATAAAAAATAATGGAAACCACTTGTTGTAGTCTGGTTGGAGATTTTGGAGAGTAACCAAGTTGATCTTAAATCTTAGACTAGTTTGGCTTTGGCAGAGTTATCCTTTTCATCTTCCAACAACTAGGTAATTATTATTTTAAGGTAGGATCTGAACTAGTTGCAGTAGACACTTACAATCTTTTGTACCCGGTTCTCACATTATTTATATTGGTTGTCTTTTTCGATAAAATAATTATATATATAGGCTTCAAAAGGTATAACTTAGTCATGTTGGTCTGTCCCACACCTTTATACCCCCTATCCCTCTCTCATGCACACAAGCACATATTTTTATAATTCCAGGCACGGAAAATCCGTTTTGCGTGCTTCTACAATTCCCAAGGCAAACACTAAGCATGTCGACGGCTTGACACATTAAGCAGTATGGTTTCATGATATTATAAAATCACTCCGACTCTGATGACCAGAAAATAACTCTATTGGTGTAGAGTCGAGGGCAGAGCTATACCTGCATTAGACGTTAGTACAGCAACGTTATGACCCCATCTTTCGAAAAAAAAAAAAATGAAAAAGCAAAAGAAGAGCCAAAGGAACGCAGTTGATCTTGTGTTGAAGATGCAGTCAATCCAACGGCGGTCATCTCACTGATTGGAGCAATATTTTACATGTTGCTCCTTCCAATGAGTGCTATCAGTTCAGGTTTTCTGAAGGGTGGCTGGCGCCATTCATTCCTTTAATAAGGTTGCTACACCAGCAATGCTGCCCCACCGTAGATTGTATTACAATATCTGACTGATATATATTCTTATTATAGTAGACTTTGCATCTACATTTATCACTTACACTAACAAGACAATATCAAGGTGCACCCATGCCCACCCCAAAAACACATTGTTATCATGTGACAATATAAAAAAAAGGTGTGATCTTTTAACTTGGTGATAATATATATATATATATAATTGGTGGCAATGTTCTCCTAAGAGCAGATTGCATGATTCTCATATACAATTTAATTTGTGAGGCCTAGTTATAAGTGGGAGTGGGGTACATTTAAAAGTCTCTTTATGGATATGGGTCGACTAAAAAAAAAATAAACCGGCCCCTTTAGATCATTTTAGCCCTTGATTTAATAGAAAAAATTTTTTGTGGTATTTTTACTGTAGATTACACTTAGATCAATCCTGTAATGGATAAAAAAGTTTGATTAGAGTGGAGTTAATATTTAAGACAGGTGCCAATGGTGGGGAGTGGGAGAGTTTGAAATAGCTTGAACTAATGAAAGATAGGCTCAGGTGGGCCCTACAAAGCTGGATTACATATTATGATGTTTGTAGGAGAACATTGAGCATTTCAATTTGTAAGGTATTTTGAGTGTTTGGCTAATTCTTTGGGTTATGGACAAAATCGGGAATCAAATTGCACATGTAATTTTTTTAGTGGACTGTTGTCAGAGACCATGGACAGCTAGTTTTCAAGCTCAAGACAGAGACTTCACGCGCTCGAGCGCGCCTCATTCCGCTCGAGCGCGTCCAGGCAGAAATTGCGAAGTTCGAGACAGCAGCCTCGGGCGCTCCAGCGCGCCTACCTGCGCTCGAGCGGCTGGGCTAAGACAATTTCGGATCTGAACGATTCTCTTCTATCTTTTGTGCTGCTTCGTTTCTAAGACAACCTAATCATATATTAAGAGACTTGAATATCGTTTTAAGGTGATCACTTATGCATCTCTCTCATCAGTCAAGTCTCAAGATTATCAAGAGAGAAAACTGTTTCTTCGCCATAGCATCAATTCTATTGATCTAAAGTTCAGTGCAGTGGAGTTCTTCTTCTTCTACAAAGTTAATCATCTTAAAGAGGCTTTCAAGGTGACTTGTTCAAGCATGGCGAAGGTGCACGGCGAGTGGTCGGCAAGCGAGCAAAGTCCTTAGGTTGAGTCAACGACTGAGAAAGGGGTGTGAGTTTTCTCTCTTGTAACTTTCATGATTTTAGTGCTTGTTTATCTGTTGGCCTAGACGATAAGGCCCGTGGTTTTTTTTTTCGAGTAGGATTTTCCACATATAATTCTGTGTCGTATTGCTTGTTATTATTTGGTTTAGATTTAATCATTAGTTTAATCACTAGATTTTAGTATTAATCTACTAGAGATAGTTTATTGCTTGTGTTAAGGCAGGAATTTCACAATCCCCACATGGAATAATCAAGGATTACTTCCTTCCTTCACAATAGACCGTGGGAAATTTGTCCTACAATCTCCTCTGCCAACAGTAACAAGTATTGTACTTTCTTTAACAACATAATGATGGATAATCACGTGTCACTAAGTTAAGGCCCTATTTTTTTAGTGGAATTTCTGTCAGGAATTCACCATGTTTAGGAAATTCTGGACATGATGTGACAAGCTGTCCCATGGAATTCCTGAATTCCATATTTCTTTACTGACATTTCTGGATTCCAGCCACCTTTTGACCTTTGAAAATTCAAGAATTTCACTCCCTATGTATTTTTGTGGAATTCCTGTATGCTCAAGTCCAAAGAGGCATTCAGGAATTCCACTTTGTCTGAGAATTCAGGAATTTCTCAGATAAAAATTCCTGAAATTCCAATAAAGAAACAGGTCATAAGTTTTACACGTCAAAGAAATGCTTGACAATTTGGATAATAGAGATCTCCATTTTGTAATCCAGGACGTCCATCCACATGGCAAAGCTGCACAAATAGAGATATTACCTCTTGAGAGGTGTTGGGGATGTGGTGGAGTTGACCATTACATTTTCAGGGCTTTTACCTGTAATTAAAAATGCGGGACTTCGAAAGAACACAGCCTGCATAAGATGGATGATATAATTGTCCATGGGGCAATGGCATCATGCCACATAAAAAGGCAAGAGCTGAAGAGTCAAAGTATTCTCTTGCAGTCTTGCATGACATTGGATAAATAAATGGATCATTTGGTACGAGATGCAGACAGAGAATAGGACGTTGCCCAGATTAGATTATTAGATAGAGAGAGATCAGATGGAGTTGTAGTATAAGTTTTATATAGGTGAGAGTGAGTCTGACTAGCAAGGGCCAAGGGGGAAGGAAAGAGTAGAACAATAGAATCGATGAAAGCAGATGCTGTAGGTTTCCATGTCCTTTTGCGGTGGATAGCTCTGGATTCTCGGACAGTCTACTTGCCTTTCCCCGTATTTAAATGGATTCTCGAGCTATGTACATTTTCCAAGAGAGTGAAATGTTTTTCAGTGAAAGTCGCGCAGGAGCAGAAGACTTGCGGGGTTTTCCGGGGTTTCTTTAATTGCACGCGTGAATTCAAGGCGACTCGGCTTTTCTGTCTTTCTCTTTTTGTCGCAATCCGGCTTTCATCTTGGCCTTGGTGCAACCAAGTTGCCCAAGTACACTATAGTCTATAAGTCTATACCACACACATGAGCTTGCTATAACATCAGAAGAGAGTCCGGTCGGATTAAAAATAAAATAAAAAATTAAGGGTGTTGTTGCTTCACTGCTGACCTAAAAGTTGAAGGACAGTGGGGTCCACTAATTCAAAATCTCATATTTCAAAATGAGCGTCATCCTCTTGAATGGCATGTCTCAGTCCATTCCACAATGAGATTGATAAGGACCGATATTCTTTTCTTTTCTTTTTTGTTTTCTTTTTTATATTGGCTGAATCAGTATGATCAATGATCTATAAAAAAAAGTGTAAAATCTATTCATTTTATACATTCTTAATCTTAGGGTAGGGAAATAACTCAAATTAGATCTTTAATGGATGGACCTTATTTTTGAAATTTTATGATTTTTTTGGAAGTTTATAAAAAAGGAGGTGAGACACTGCATCCTGATGGTCCTAATCCTTTCAGTTTCTCACTAGTTTGTTTTGTGAAATGGGGGCATTAGTACAACGGCAGCTGCTCACATTGCGAGTGAAGTGGGCTTTTAACGTATATATTGAATATTAGGCTTGGACTTATGAGTTCCACTCCAACAGGGCTGTTAGGTTTAAAAGTCAAAAGATTTGAGTATTTGACAGAGTGCCAATTCTGCCCAAGGCAGAATGGTGTCTCGCTCTAGCGAGACACAAGCTCGCTAGAGCGAGCTATGACGGGAATGCCCATTCTGATCCGGACTCTATGAAAGAATTTGAGAATGAGTGTTGTTTTGATTGGAGTCTAAGTAGAATACTTATGCACGAATTTGGGCCTATTTATTGGGTGATTCTCTCAACCCAAAGAAGACACACAAGAAGTTAATTATCTCTCTTGATTTAAGATTAGTATATCTTAAGAGAGATTTTCTTGTTTCTCTAGAGCCATTGAGAGATTGTTCTGAAGGGCTGCTCTAGAAGGTTTTGTTGCTTCTACTCTCTTGTAGAAGATTGATCATCTTGGTGGACAAGGTGCGAGGAGATCAAGTAAGGAGAACGGTGCACGGTCGAAGTCGTGTTAGTGGATTCTGTGCAAGAACAACTACAGTCCTGAGGTCGAGGTACAGACTGAGGTACAGGAGCTTGTGAGTATATCTTGTAAACTGTTCGTGAACTGTTGATTTCTGGTTCGTGGTTTTTCTCCCGGAAAGGGTTTCCACGGTAAAACTTGTGTCTGCCTTCTTGTGGTGTGTGATTGGTAGATAGCTAGTTCTATATTGTTTGATTGGTTTATTTCCGCTGCATTGATTGGTTAAATTAGAACTAGTAATTCATTCTAGTGGGTCCTAAAAAAACCTTCAAGGGCCACACCTATTTAAAATCTGAATGATTTAAATTAAAAATGTCTATCTCTAATACGAGATATAGCAAAATCTCATTATAATAAAATGTTATAAGAAATTTATATGTTTTTATCTCTAGAGTCTAGACTTACGATCTAAACAATTTATAAAAATGACTATATTTTGTTTGTGAAATAAAAAAGTTCCAATCTAACATGGGTTCAAAATGACTATAGTTTGTTTGTGAAATAATAAAGTCCCAATCTAACATGGGTTCACCATAAGATTTATCAGCTATAATAAACTCAAATAAGTTATCGGAAAGAATTAATATGCTTGTTATATGATCAATCCAACAATGGCCCATCTTCAATTAGAGTAAGATTTGAAGATGGCTAGTCCCCAAGGGGGCGTTTATTTTGAGGATTTCATATGCCCGCTCTTGCATATGGGCCATCATCAAAATTTATTTTGACAGGAGATGGGCCGATTGCAGAGCCTCACAGAGTATTTGAGCCATGGCTAATCAAAAGAGGATTAAATGAAAAGGATATTCCTGGCCAGGGCCGATTTTGAATTTTTCAGGGCCCGGGGCAAGAGTAAAAATTAGGCATCTATATATATATATATCTATAAACTTAGTGATGACCTCATTTATTTTTCAACTAATATCTAACCTGTCAAAATTAACTAAATAAAAGACTATAATCTATATAATATGGCAGCTCAGGTTTTGAATCCTGAGACATTTTAAGCCATTGGATCTATGTATATAAATCCAAGGGATATTTTGAACCCTTGGATTTAAGAAGGGAATACAAAAGGGGACATCAAGTTAGAATTATTTACAGGTATTGCCATCCCTTTTTCATTTAAAAGAAAAGGGGCTAAAAGTTGGATAAATTTATAAGTTTTTGCCATCCCCATCAAAAGTAAAAAGGTCAGCAAGTTTGGATTATTTACATGTATTGCCATCCCATCTTTATTTTTTTTTTTAAAACAACACTACTTCATTGATGATGAGATGAGACCAAGATAAGAAGATGAGATGAGCAAATTGAGTTAAAGATTTCATGAATGAATGGAATTATATTATTTGGCAATCAATTGGATTTTTTTTGGTGGAATCAATTTTATGGTTGGACTTGCTTTCAAGACGCATGGAACCTAGGTTCGGTCGGTCTGAGGCATATCCAGGTCCGGTGGTGCGTCGTGCCTTCAGGCATGGAAATTTCTAGTGTATAAACAAGACAAATACTTGTAAGTTGTAACAATTCAATAATTTTTTTTCATACAATAATAAGCAACCAACAAAACAAAATTTTCTTTGCATCCTCAATAGCCAAAGCAAAAAATATCAACCTACTTGAAATCTCTTTGCATCATGAATGGTCAAAGCAAAACAACAGCATCACCAAAAACAAAATCACAACTTAAAAAGTATTATTGAAATGATTTTCTTCTTGCATTTTGAGAAGCAAAATTCTCAATTATGCTTTTAAATTCAAGATTTTCTAACATCTCCTTTTCAATGGATAAGATTGCTGGCCCATTTAGCCTTTCTTGTGACATGGTAGACCTCAAGTAAGATTTCAATAATTTTAATTTAGAAAAGCTTCTTTCTACAGATGCTACAGTCACAGGTACAGTTAATAGTATTCTATAGGCAATCAAAACATTTGGAAAACAGCCCATATCTTTTATAAACTCTACAATTTCAAGTGTTGTGTTTACTTTTGCTGGTAAAAGTTGCAGCACCCGTAACTCTAAAAACAAATCACTTGCATCAACATCAGAATACTCACCATTTCTTAAAGTAGTTTCAAGCTTCATACAACAATTTTTCAATTCATCGTCACCCAATGAAGTTAACTTCTTTGAATTAAACAAGAACCCAAAAATGGTTTCATATGTTTGCATTTGTTCAAATCTACTTCTTAAAGAAGAAAGAGCCATATCCACTACACATATGAAATAATTGACTCTAAATGATTCTTCAACTTATTGTACTATCTCTTCTTTAACATTCTCATCAAATTATTTCTTTCCATGACTTTGACGTTTTTTATGAAATTTGGGTTCAATCCCCATATCACAAGTAATAGTTTTAGCTTCAATCATAGCAGATGCAAATCCATTTTCCCTATAATTATCAAAAAAAGAAATGAGCCCCTCCAAAAATTTTAAAGCAACATCAATGCACATATCTTTAGATTATAATTTTTTGCTGACTAAGTTAATTTTCAACAAAATATCATGCCAAATAACCATGCCTAATAAAAACTCAAAATTTTTCAGTTCATGTGTTGCTAAACTTTCTGCTTCACGTTTTGCTTTAGCATCTTCACTAGTTTCTGATACTTTAAATAAAGCTTATTTTATTTGGGCAGATTGGTATCTTAATTATTGCTTTAACACTTTCTACACGACTTTCTCAACGTGTAGTTGATAATGTTTTAAGAGTTAAACCATCTATATGATCCTGTAAAATCTTCCAACGCTTTGTAGAATTAGCAAAAACACAATAAATGCGTTAAACTACCCCAAAAAAGGATTTCGCTTTCACACAACAGTTTGCCATATCACATAGTGTTAAATTAAGAGAATGACAACCACTTGGCATGAACAAAGCTCTATGATTTATTTCAAGTAATCTTTTTTATACACCTTGATTTTTTCCTTTCATATTAGAGCCATTATCATAACCCTGTCCTCTAACATCATCAATTTTAAGACCAAGGGACTCTAGGACAGATTGCAATTCACTGAAAAGTCCTAATCCTGATGTACTTTTCACAATTGAAAACTCTAAAAAGTACTCTTCTATTTTAACTGGACTCCTTGACACATCCACACACCGTATTATCAAAGTCATTTGTTCCTTGTGACTTCAACCAGGATTGCAATCAAGTATCACTGAAAAATACTTTGCTTGTTTGATTTTCTCAATGATTGCACTTCTAACTTTTGATGCCAGCGAAGATATCAGCTCATTTTGAAACTTATGGCTAAGATAGTGATAATGAATCTCGTCATTTTGAATTCGTCGAAAATGTTCACGCATTATTGGATCAAATTCTGCAACCATTTTCAATATACCCAAAAAATTACCATTATTTTCTTCATAAATTCTGTATTTTGTTCCACGGAATGCAATATTATTTTTAGCAAGACATTTGACAACAGAGATTATTCTTACCAAAATATGTTTCCAGTGTTCCTTCTCTTCTAATTTGTTCTTGTATGCCTTTATCAATTGTTTCATTTTTTTTCAATCTGTTATGTAATTCAATCCAAGAACTCATGTTAGTTATGTGTTCAGTGTTATTTTCATGTTGTTTAAGCCTCTCACTAAGATGTTTCCGATCTCTAAGTCCTTCATTTGCTAATTGGCTTCTACTACACATTGTCTTAAACAACTTACAGCAGAAACAAAATATCTTATCCAATTCCTTTGAGTATACTAGCCATTTTCTATCCTGAGTCTCTCCATTTGGTAACTTTCTCATGTAATACGTTGAGGAAAAATGTCTAAAGTTTTCATCCCTAGAAAATTTGATATTATTATCTCTTGCAGGACCTTTTTCCACAAGTAAAGCTCTCATTTTTTCATCAAGATTATCCCAAATTCTAGGATCACAAAAGTTTAAAGGAAAACTTGGTTCTACACCCTCAGGTTCAATGTCTTCATTATTACAAAGATGATCAATATCTTCATTCTCAACATGTTCATCTTCTTCACCTAAGTCACCTACATGTTCATTAAAATCATTCTCAGTTCCCTACTAAATCTTTCACATGATTTTGTTGTTCAGATTCATTGACTAAATCTTCAGTTGAGTTATCAAGTGAACTATTTGTTTTATTAAGAAAAAATTTATCTAATGCTCCAGTTTGAGATTTAGTTAATTCTTCTCTGTCACTTTTTCTTTTTCTTTTTTCACTTCCAGATGGTTGTTTCTTAGGGAACATTGCTACTTGAAAACAAGAAACAGTACAAGTAAAACCAATGCAATTTTAATACTTAAAAGAATAAACAAAGAACAACATAACCTAGAATTTGAGAAATCCCTCTCAACAACAACAAACTTGATATTTCCAAATTTGCAGTCAAATAGAGCTTAAAAGAATTACTGTGAAGAGAATGTTTAACTCATGTAAAATTCACAGATCTACAAACAAACAAACAAACAAAAATCATATTTTCCTTTTCATTTGATATCAAATCATGAAAAATTACCTTCAATTGATTTCTACAACGACCAATTTTGTACTGAAAAAAGCCACACTTTGGATTTTAGAATCTCCCCAATATACCAAGACAGCGATGATGGCTGTTATGAAAGAAGATCTATAGGCTATGGGCCCATGTGCTGATGTCTACAAATCTAATGCAAGTGGCTTTTTTTTGTAAGCTGATGTCTACAAATCTGATGCAAGTGGATCAGGTCCAAGTCCAACCCGACCCGAACTCTACCCGAACTAAGAGAGGGCTGCCTCAGTCTTCGTGTTAGAGGAAAAACAAAAGGGTTTGAAGCCCCTTTTTTCCTTTCGTTCCTACTTCATCCGAACAGAGAGATGCGGTGGGTGGGGCGGCTGATGTAGCGGAAACGTCTACGAGGAAGATCCACACGGAAGGCTGAAAGACAACCCTCTATTAACCTGTTGATTTGCTTAGAAATACCAGGAAATAGGCATCAAAGTTCGTTGATTCAATAGAATACCGAACGTTGGAAGAGACAAAGGGGAAACCTCTGCAAATTTTATTCAATAATCCTCCCTTCGCCATCAGGCTTACAAAGGGTATAAATATAACCCTAAAACGAAAAAAAGTAACAAGATAAATCGAAAATACTCTAGATATTCAAATTTTTCCAAAAAAGGAAAGATTTGAGATAATGACACCACTAGATAGTATTAATAGAAACTAAATCAACGCAAAAAACGGTAACCTATTTTGACCTTCCTACTAAAAGTTATTAACAAAACAAAATTTACTAAAAATAGGAAAAACGCCTTTTTTAGGGCCTAAACAATGGAATTTGCCCAAAAAAGGCCATGCATCAGTGGCAAATGCCACTGAGTTGTTTTCATTGGCCCGTTTCCACCGAAAAAACGATGTAATTTCGCCAAAAACGGACACTTCGAAAAGTTGCCCCAAAACATTATTTGGCCTTCCGCCAGTCCCACTTTTCCATGAATTCCAACCCTTTCTGCACTGCATCAGCGGGTCATGGGTGATGGGTGGAGGCGTGGAGCGAACAAAGAGAATCAAATGAATGGACCTGATGGCTACTGCTGGGTGCTACATCCAAACAGAGAGAATCAGATGGATGGACCTGATGGTGTTTCACTGCTAGCACGAAGATGATGGGCCAGCCCCAGCCGGTTCTGGCGATGGGGATGCAGCTGTGGTTATGGCGGTCCGGTGGCGGTGCTGTGCTGATGCGATGACGACACCGGACTACCGGAGAGAGTGCTGCTGTGCTGCGCGGATCTGTCTCTGCTTCTTCTTCTTCTTTTTATTTTATTTTATTTTATTTTTTGGGCTTACTGTTTGGCGGTGCAACTGTGGTTATTGCGGTCCGGTGGCGGTGCTGTGCTGATGCGATGACGACACCAGACTACCGGAGAAGGTGCTATTGTGCTGTGTGGATCTGTCTCTGCTTCTTGTTGTTGTTGTTGTTGTTTTTTTTTTTTTTTTTTGGTTTTGGGGGGGGGGGGGGGGGGCGCTGGCTGTTTGGTTGAGATGGGGACCTGGGGTTCAAAGGAGTTTGATTGTTGAAGGGTTAAGGGGTTTGAGAAGGGGATCGGTGGATTTGGAGGAGTGGAAGTGGAAACGTTTTCTTACCTTGAGGAGTGGAAACGATTTTGGGCCCCCCCTGAAAAATATACCCGGGGTGGGCGCACTTACTGCCCCTCTTCAGGGCCGGGCCTGTTCCTGGCCGTGGTATAACCATATATCAGAACCATATAATTTTATGGAAGGTTGGTACATGGGAGGGGCTATGTTAAATCATTCACGTTCAGATAGTTAGTTGATTGAAAGGAAACTCTAAATCATTCACGTTCAGATAGTTAGTTGATTGAAAGGAAACTCTTATGTATGTTTTCTTCTTGAGCAAGAGTTCTTGACTCCCCTTTCTAGGGATAGCAATCGAAATTTCTTTACCAAACCAAACCAAGCCTTTTCCCACTAGGTGGGGTCGGCTATATGGATTTGACGACGCCATCAAATCTGTTTAGGGCCATGTCCTCCGTTAGATCAATGTAGGCAAGGTCATGTTTAATAGTTTCTTTCCAACTTCTCTTAGGTCTCCCTCTCCATCTCCTACTCCTAGCAATCTCCATGCTTTCACACCTTTTAATAGGTGCATCCGTTGGACGTCTTCTAACATGGCCGAACCATCTCAGTCGATTTTCTCTCATTTTATCTCCAATCAGTGCTATTCCTACTTTGCCCCTAATCTCCTCATTCCTAATCCTATCTCTCCTTGTGATCCCGCACATCCATCTTAGCATTCTCATCTCCGCAACTTCCATCTTCTTGACATGATTATATTTTACTGCCCAACACTCTGATCCATATAACAACGCTGGTCGTACCGCCACCTTATAATACTTTCCTTTATCCTTGAGGGGGACTTTCCGATCACACAAGACCCCCGAAGCACTCCTCCATTTAGTCCACCCGGCCTGAATCCTATGACTTACATCAGTATCAATCCCTCCATCCTGTTGCACCATAGATCCAAGGTACCTAAAGTTTTCTTTCTCTACAATCTTTTGTGTGCCCAAACTTACTTTTATGGTACCAGGTGTCCTACTTTGACTAAACTTGCATTCCATATATTCCGTTTTGCATCGACTTAGCCTAAATCCTTTTGTCTGTAATGTTTTCCGTCACAATTCTAGTTTAGCATTCACTCATCCTCTCATCTCATCCACTAAAATAATGTCATTTGCAAATAGCATACACTACGGCACCTCATCCTGGATACGTCTTGTAATCTCATCCATAACTAGGGCAAACAAGTACGGGCTTAACGCTGAGCCTTGGTGTAGACCAATCGTGATAGGAAACTCCTTAGTTTCGCCGCCAGTCGTCCTTATAGATGCACGACTCTATCATACATATCCTTTATCGCCTCAATATATGCGACACACACTCTTTTCTTTTCCAGAACTCTCCAAAGAATCTCCCTAGGAACCCGATCACAGGCCTTCTCCAAGTCAATGAATACCATATGTAAATCTCTCTGACCTTCTCTATACTGTTCCATTAACCTCCTCAGGAGAAAGATAGCCTCCATGGTTGATCTCCCAGGTATGAAACCAAATTAATTCTCTGAAATGTTTGTTGTTCTTCTTAGTCTTCTCTCAATAACTCTCTCCCATAATTTCATCGTATGGCTCATCAATTTAATCCCGCGGTAGTTCGCACAGTTCTGAATATCTCCTTTGTTCTTGTATATGGGTATAAGAATACTTTTCCTCCATGCATTAGGCATCTTTTTACTCTTTAGCACTATATTAAAAAGCTTTGTCAACCAACTAATGCCATCATCCCCCAAGCACCTCCTGGCCTCAATAGGGATACCATCTGGCCCAACCGCTTTCCCATTCTTCATTCTTTTCAATACTTCTTTAACTTCTTCCATACTGATTCTCCTATAGAACATATGATTCGCTTCTTCTCTAGAAATAGTAAGCTGCCCCAATTGTATGTCACTACTACTGCTTTAATTAAATAACTTGTAGAAGTAGCTCTTCCAACGCTCATTTATCTCCCCTTCCTTTACTAATACCTTTTCATCCTCATCCTTAATGCATTTAACTTGGTTTAAGTCCTTGGTCCGCCGATCTCTGGTTTTAGCAAGCTTGAATATCTCTCTTTCGCCTTCCTTAGTGTCAAGTCGCCTATATAGCTCCTCAAATCCCTTTGCCTTGGCCTCACTAACTGTCATTTTGGTTTCTCTTTTTGCTTCTTTATACCTCTCCAAGTTCACTTCATTTTGATCATTTTGCCAAGTTTTAAAGCACTCTCTTTTAACTCTTATCTTGTCTTGGACAGCTTCGCTCCACTACCATGCCTCTTTTTGTACTGGAGCACCCCCTTTGGATTCTCCTAAGACTTCTTTCCCTACCCTCCTAATACATTCTGCTACCTTATCCCACATATTATTTGCACTCTCATCTATCGCCCAAACGTCTTCCTCTAGTACTCTTTACCTTAAAGCTAGTTGCTTATCACCGTTCAGGTTCCACCATTTAGTCCTTGAGCATCTATACAACTTCTTTTTTATAGTCCACCTTTGTAACTGCACATCTATGATCAACAACCTATGTTGGGAAGTCAAGCTCTCCCCCGGTATAACCTTGCAATCTTTACAAGCTAAGCGGTCTCTTTTCCTAGTTAAGAAGAAGTCAATTTGTGTCCTCGATGAGCCACTCTTATAAGTCACCAAATGCTCCTCTCTCTTCCCAAAAAAGGTGTTAGTTACCATGAGATCATAAGCCACTGAAAACTCCAAGATATCCTTCCCTTCTTCATTTCTATTACCGTACCCATGTCCCCCGTGTACTTCTATATATCCATCTACATTGCGTCCTACATGACCGTTCAAATCTCCTCCTATGAAGACCATCTCTCCTTGGGGTATCTCTAGTAGCACTCCTTCCAAGTATTCCCAAAAATTCTCCTTATGTCCATCTCCTAAGCCTACTTGGGGGGCATAAACACTAATTACGGTCACTATCTCTTCTCCTAACACTAACTTAATTGCAAAAAAAAAATAATAAAAAGAATAAAGTCATAAATAACGGTCAGAAGTTGGAAGAATAGACTTGATGGATTAGATGGGACAAAATTGAGAAATTGAGATGGATGGATTGCATCGGGATAAGCCGGGGCGGCGCTACATGTATGTGAGTGGAGTCAATGCATTTGAAAAATTATTTTAAAAAAATTGACATTTGAAAAATTATTAAAAAAAATCTTTAATGAATTGAACTTATGGAAGATTTTGACCCCACTCAATGCCTAAGTTAATGGGCCATCTGTCGCGTCCCCAAAATAAAAATTGGGGAAAAACATGAAAAATCAAAAATCTTAAATTCAAATTTCTGTGTTTAATACAACACAAGCTTCTAAAAGTGGACCCGCATAACATCACAAACCGTGGCGAGTCCAAATAAAATTTCATTAAATGCAACGGAAGCTTCATTTAATTGGTATTCAATGATCATAAATAAGATCCAATACGAAAATCAAATAAACATTAATAGTTAAAGTTGCAGAATGAATTAAACAATTACTAAAGAAAGTTTATCATTAAAGAAAGGTCATCTAGAGAATTGCTAAGATGATGTTCTCTCTCATGTAGGCTCGGACGGCTCCGAAATCGTATTCGGCATCCCACTCGGGTTCATCAGTTGGCTCAAACGTTTGAAACGTTTGATCCTCCTCCGTTTCCTCGGTAAAGTAGGGCTCAGTACCTATGCACCAAATATTACAAAGTAAATGGCAAGTACATAATCATAATTCGAAATCAAAATACGATAACGAGTTGAGTAAAGACAAGTGAGATCATATGAGACAATGATAAAGATATAACGAAAAAGAACGTATAAAATAAATCCAAAAGACACCAAATGGAGCAATATATAATTCACACGGAGACAAGTGTCCCCGTTTTGGGTGGTCAACCCTATATAATCGGGAGAGCCCGTCCACAACGTCGGTGATCATAAACCGATTGATATTCAGGATAACCTATTCACATTCACATTCAAAGCGGACTATAAGTGATCCGGATCGGTGATCAACTGTCTATATACGATCTGCAGTCGTTCGTAAATGACCCACATAAAGGGAAACATATATGCATAATAGACCTGATTAATAAAGCTCCGACACAAGAATCCTAAATTAAAATGAAGTGTTTGTTAGATATCGCGATCACTGAGAGGGGGGGGGGGTGAATCAGTGATTTCTTAAAAACAGGTCCAATTTAACAACAAAAGCAAATCAAATCACACAAGGACACCAGATTTAACGTGGTTCACCGAAAGGCTACGTCCACGGTTAAAAGACTGTCCGAACACCAATCCGGGACAGATCTGAATCTATTTAGTCGCACCAACGACAAAGAGCACCAACCCTTAGTTTCAGATAGCACCAACTATCTAGGAAGCACCTACTCCCTTTAGTTTCAGATAGCACCAACTATCTAGGAAGCACCGACTCCCTTTACAATTTATCTGCACCAACAGATAGGATCACCAAACCCCAGACACCAAGCACCAACTTGATGTTCTACAGAATAAAAGTAGAAACCTTTTTCTACAGCCCTTCCCCTCTACAATCTCTCTCTCTCAATCCCTTACAAATTGAAAATAAAGCATAAACAGAGAGACACTTATCTTATGGACGAGACACCATTTTCAAGAGCACATCCTCGTCCACACTTGCTGTAGAAACTTGTAACAAGACTGCACACAGCAACAGCACTCTCTTCTCTCCAAAACTCTCTCTTTTCTTCTTCTCTTCTTTCTTGTGTCTTATTAAAAACGAACCAAACATGCCTTTATATAGGTTATGATAACCCTTAAGAGTGTTCAAAATAGGCTACAATTCGTTTAGAAAGAGTCCCAAACGAAATAGATAAGAATCTTGAATTTTCGTGCAAGACTTCTGTTTCTGCGCAATTCTGTCTTCCCGCGCTCGGTCGACATCCTGGTGCCTTCGGTCGACCTGCGACACAGTCTGGAAACAGATACCTGTCGTGCTCGGTCGACATCCTGGGGTCCCGGTCGACCGACGACACACTGTGTCACGAAAATAACTGGGAGCTACCTGAAACTTTTTTCTGCAGGTTTCTCTTGCTCGGTCGACCGCATGGGGTGCCCGGTCGACCGCACACTCTGCTTCAGGAATTCTGAATTCCTGACTGTTTCAACTCTGATTTCTCTTTTAAGCTCTATCAACACCAACCTATTAACATCATGCTTGTGACATTGTGTTGACAATAATTCCAACTCAAAATGATACTTGAGATACTAAATTCTTCAATTCTTCAAAAGACTTCTCAAGTCATCTCAAATTCCAACAATCTCCCCCTTTGGAATTGTTGGCAACACTTTTAGAACTTCAACACTTAGAACACATTAAACTAGTTGATCTTCATGAAGCTTCTTCAGAACCATAGTCTCCCCCTGTCTTTAAAAAAAATAGAATCAAGATCTCTAACACTCTTGATACCAATCTCCCCAAAGTTATCATAGCATAACTTCTTCTAAGCATAGCTTTCTCCTAGCTTAAGTCTTTCTCCCCCTTTGACAACAAGTCCAAAGGGACCAACGAAGGAGCGAATAGGATATTCAAGGAATACTTTGCTCCCCCTTTCAAGCCCATCTCCTAAGGATTAGGAGAGTGAGTAACTCCTAATTTTTTCCGGAGATACTCGAAGACTTCCTTTGGCAGAGGTTTTGTGAAGATATCAGCAACTTGCTCAGTAGTTGGGACATATTCCAACTTTACCTCACCATCTGCAACCTTGTCCTTGAGAAAGTGATAGCGAATTGCAACATGCTTCGTTCTAGATTGTTGAACAGGATTCTTGGAGATGTGAATTGCACTTGTGTTGTCACAGAGGATCGGCGTAGGATCTGTTGTCGGAACTCCTAGATCAGAGAGCATTTGCCGCATCCATAACACTTGCGTACAACAAGTTGCCGCTGCAATATATTCCGCTTCCGCTGTAGAAAGAGATACTGAATCTTGTTTCTTACTGTGCCATGCCACCAACCTTTCACCGAGATAGAATGCACCACCGCTTGTACTCTTGCGATCATCTATACATCCAGCCCAATCGGCGTCAGAGTATGCAACAAGAGTAAAGGATTTGCCTTTAGGATACCAAATGCCAAGCTCCATGGTACCCTTTAGATATCGAAATATCCTTTTTACTGCTGTAAGGTGCGTCTCAGTTGGTGATGCTTGAAATCGAGCCACCATACATACTGCTTGCAGAAGATCCGGTCTTGTAGCAGTCAAATAAAGCAAGCTTCCTATCATAGAACGATAAGTGGTGTGATCAACGGACGAACCCTTATCATCTTTGCTTAGCTTTGTGTTCGTTGTCATTGGTGTGCTCACTGGCTTGCTGTCTTCCATGTTAAAACGCTTCAGCATTTCCTTGATGTATTTCATCTGTGATATGAAGATACCATGTTTCAGCTGCTGAACTTGTAAACCAAGGAAGAACTTTAGTTCTCCAAGCATTGACATCTCAAATTCTTTCTTCATCTCTTCAGCGAAATTCCTGCACATTTCTTCATCGTTGCCACCAAAGATTATGTCATCGACATAAACAATGACAACCAGCTGTTTGCTCAACTCTGTTTTGACATAAAGATTGCTATCAACCAGTCCTTTTCCAAAACCGATCTTGCGGAGATATAGGTCCAGCCGTGCATACCACGCCCTTGGTGCTTGTTTCAGCCCATAAAGAGCCTTTTTCAACTTGCACACTAGGTCTGAATTTTTGCTAATAGTAAAACCATCAGGTTGCTCAATGTAGACCTTTTCTTCAAGTAATCCATTCAAGAAGGCTGACTTTACATCCATCTGAAATACCTTGAAGGTTTTGTATGCAGCCAATGCAAGAAACATACGAATGGCTTCCAGACGAGCCACCGGTGCAAAGGTCTCTTCAAAATCTATGCCTTCAACTTGAGCATGGCTTTTACAAACCAACCTTGCTTTGTTTCGTATGACCTGACCATCTTCATTCAGCTTATTCCGAAAGACCCATTTAGTACCAATAACATTCTTATCGGTAGGTCTAGAGACTAGTTCCCATGTGGAGTTCTTCTCAATTTGCTCCAACTCCTCATGCATAGCTTTCAACCAACTTTCATCGAGACTGGCTTCAGCCATAGTCTTGGGTTCAATGGTGGACACAAGTGAGTAATTGCTAACTACACTTTGTCTTGTTTTAACACCGGCCTCAGGATCTCCAATGATTTGATCCTTAGGGTGTTGCTCTACCCAAGTGCTTTTCTTTCTAGGTGTAGCATCCTCTGAGTCATCCTTTGATTTCTCAGAATCATTAGGTTTAGCTACTTCATCATCAATCTCACTTGAGTCCTCATAAACTGGACTGTCATAATGACTTCCATTCTTTGATTCATAGTTTTCATCAATTCTAACATCAGCACTTTCTATGATTTTTCTGGTCCTTTTGTTAAGACATCTGTAAGCCTTACTAGATGAGGAATAACCCAGAAATATACCTTCATCAGCTCTTTCATCAAATTTGCCCGGATTTTGTTCAAGACGCTTGATGTAACACTTGCTACCGAAGACTCTGAAGTGCTTGACTGTTGCTTTTCTCCCAAACCATAGCTCATAAGGAGTTTTGTCTTCATGTGGCCTGATCAAGCATCGATTCTGAATGTATACAGCCGTATGGATTGCCTCCTTCCAGTATTTGTCAGCTAGCTTGCTCTCAGTTAGCATTGTACGAGCCATCTCTTGAACAGTGCGATTTTTCCGTTCCACAACTCCATTTTGCTGTGGAGTTCTAGGGGCTGAATACTGTCTTTGAATGCCATGGTGCTCACAATAGTTAGTGAACTCTTCAGATGTGAATTCACCGCCTCGATCAGACCTTAAAATCTTGATACGTTTTCCAAGCATATTTTCAACCTGTGCTTTAAACACTTTAAAACGATCAAGTGCTTGATGTTTATGTTTAAGAAACAATACCCATGTCATACGAGTATAATCATCAATGCATAACATAAAATATTTATCTCCATTGGTGCTTTGAGTTCGCATCGGTCCACAGAGATCAGTGTGCACTAGCTCAAGAGGTTTCTTTGAATGATGCTCCTTTGACTTGAACATTACCCTCGTTTGCTTTCCCTTTTGGCAAGAATCGCAAATGGGGTTGGAAGGTTTTTCAACTGTAGACATACCTCTGACAGCCTTTGAATTGCAAATCTTTGACATGTTATCAAAGTTTAGATGCCCAAGGCGTTTGTGCCACAACCAACTTTCCTCTGTCCGACTCATCAAGCAAGTCTTTTCAGCTCCATCTGACAATGTATAGAGATTTCCAGCAGTCCTAGATCCAGTAGCCACTGTTTTGCCGTTGCTACACTTCTTGATAGCAAAACCATTCTTAGTGAAGACAACTTCGTGGCCTTTGTCACAGATCTGGCTCACACTAAGCAAGTTGTGTCTTAGTCCAGACACATATAAGACCTCGTCTGATCTGATCTTATTTGCCTTTAGCTGAACAACACCTTTTCCGCAGATTTTGGCACCATCATTGTTACCAAACTTCACTGATCCGCCTTCATAGTGCTGTAATTTGACGAATTTTTCCTTATCACCTGTCATATGGCTTGAACAGCCACTATCAAGGACCCATGGTGCTGTCTTCTTTTGTGCATTGAATGTCGTTTGCACAATGAGAGATTCCTTGGAATTACCTTCCCTTTTCTTTGCCCTCCATGCCTTAACTAACTTGGGTTTCTTTTCAACCTGAAATTGGTTAGCTATAGGCAACCTACAATCCCTAGCCAAGTGTCCATAATTATGACACATATAGCACTCAATTTTGTGGCTGTTTAGGATTGAAAAAGGGTTCCTAGTCACAAATGGACTGTTTCTAACATAGAATTTGCAATCAGCTCTTTTATGTCCATATCTATTGCAATGATAGCAATAACCATAGAATCTGAACATTCTTCCTTTCTTAGGTGGCTGGTTAAACTTCACAAACCTTTTCTTATTGACCATCTCAATACTAGGCTGAATTTGATGCTTTGTAGCCTTGAGAGGCATGGCACTTTGTTTCATATACAAAGAAGGTGCAGCTTTAGAGGACTCTCCGCAGTGGCGGAACCATATATGGGCCTGGGGGGGCCCTGGCCCCCCCAGGCTTTGGAAAATCCTTAAAAATTACCAAAATGGGCCCCTCCCAGGATTTGTCCAATACACCCCTGGCCCCCCCAGGCCCCAACCCCTTTACACAAGTAACACAACGTCCCTTTGACTTACCCTATTCCCATTTCCCAAAATCTTTCCACCCCTAATCCTTCCAAAACCACCTTTTTAGTTTCCAGCCCCATCCAGCCATCTAGGGGTGATCGACCGGATTTCCGGTCCGGTTTTCGGACCGGAATCCGGTCGGACCGGATTTCCGGTCCGGCCCAAAATGAAGGACCGGACCGGACCACTTATAAGCGGTCCGGTCCGGTCCGGTTGGACCACTTAAAGTGGTCCGAACCGGTTTCCATTTTTTTTTTCTTTTCATTTTTTTTTCATTTTTTTTGTTTTTTTTTTTTTTTTCATTTTCACCTAACATCTAAAAAGTATGCAAATGTCAAATGAATGAATGATGGGTTTTACAAATGGGTGCTAGGCTCATGCCTCCTGGGCTCAAAGATTATGAAAAAAAATTAAAAAAAAATTATTTTAATAAATGCGGTCCGGTCCGGTCCGGACCGGACCACAAAAGGCCCAGACCGGACCGGACCGGATTTGGACCACCAAGACCGCAAATCCGGTCCGGTCCGGTCCGGTTTTGTGGTCCGGTCCGGTCTGCGGTCCGGTTCTGTGCAGCCCTACAGCCATCCCAAGAAGAAGAAGATAGTCTGTTTCTGCTTGTGCCTGTGGTCCTGTGGAGTCCCTCTCCTCTTCAGTCTTCATAATCCTGCATCTCAGCCTCTCAGGTAAGGTTCTAGCCTTCTAGGATTCTTGATTCTTGTTTAAAGTTCTAGGATGTAAGTTTATGTCAGGCTTGTCAGCCTCCATGATTATCCAAGTTGAGTCAGATTTCTGATTTTTAAACTATGGTTGTGGTTCATACTAATAGGATGAACCTGGAGTTCCCATAACTCGTTTTACAACATTCATTGAAGGAAGTGTTTGGTTAAAATAAAAAAAAAGGATTCTTACGCTGACTTCTCCAAATCCTCAGAGGCCTTTTATCTTCCCATGTATGCTAAAAAGATGCCTACCTGTAACCCATGTGGCCATGTACTTAGTTTGTTTATTGTATGAAATTGGACAATATCAAAGTCACATTATATACAATCTGAAGATTTTTTCTAACCTGCACTTGGAACCAAGAGTAGCACTGTAGCCCAACTATAAATAAGTTTTTTGGGGGCAATCGCCCCCGCTGGACTTGGGTCTTCTTCTAGAACCCTTATTAAAATTCTAGTCCCGCTTCCAAAACCCATAAAAAAAACCCTTGATCCACCCCATAACCTACAAGAAAATCCTAGGTTTGCCTCCCAAATCCAACCTCCCAAATCCAACTACTTGTTTGGATTTGCCCCCCTCAATTGAGAAATCCTGGGTCTGTCATTGCTTTAGAACTTTAATTGATTTTTTCTCTTATATTTATTTTCACTGGCAAGGGTTACCTGTGGTAATTTGACCCAACATGACTAATCTCATGATCACACAGCACTCGTGCACCAAATAAATTTATGTGGTGTCCAATGCATGATGTGATAAGAAAACCGGGTCTTATACCAACAAACCAACACCTAATTCAATCTCACATATAATAAAACATCATCACCACCATCACAATCACTAACAAAGTTCTAGGTCACAAATCTGAATTAGCTTTATGCTCTGGTATATTCAAAGCTAAAATCACAGGACCAGAGGAGCTCCTCTATAGACCAAAAATAAAGGTAGGTATGTGGGGAATATCAACTTGGAGAACTTAGGTAAAATGCCCCCAACCACTATGACTAAGGTGGAGTAGTGTGTTTATTAAGTTGTTTGATGAATGATGAATAGTTCATATTTTGAGACAATGAATACTTTTTATTTGATTTTGGACAAATAATAAATATGATTTTTATTTGATTTGTAGATGGGTAAGTCATCTACAATTGATGGATTTTTTAAAAGAAAACATCCGCAAAACTTAGAAGCCGATGCATCATTGCCGACCTCTAATGTTGAGATCAATCCAATTTCTGAAGATCGTCCTACAAAATCACAAAGAACTGAAATCAATGAAGTTGATATTAGTTCATTACAGCGTGATCCAGGATTGCGTCCACAGATATGGGATTATGATATTAATCGGCGTGATGAAATTCGACGGAAGTACATTAAGGTTGGTCCATACCAACCCATACTTTCAAAGTATCCGAAATCTGGATCAACAACTCATCTTCGTAGCTTTCAACATTCGTGGTTCAAGCTATTTCCTTCATGGTTGGAATATTCCCCAGAGAAAGATGCTATTTTTTGTCTACCATGCTATCTTTTTAATAAGCAAACTGGACTTGCTTCGCAAAATGCATTCACTCTTACTGGATTTAAGAATTGGAAGAAAGTTAAAGATGGAAAAAATTGTGCTTTATTGAGTCATGTAGGGAAGGATCCTAACTCTCCTCATAAAGTTGCTGAGAGATCATGTGAAGACTTGATGAATCAATCTCAACACATACAAAAAGTGCTTGACAAATTCAGTTCGGAAGAAATTGCAAACAATCGACTGCGGCTTACGGCTTCAATTGATACAGTCCGATGGCTTACATTTCAAGGTTGTGCTTTTAGAGGCCACGATGAAAGTCATAGTTCAATCAATCGTGGAAATTATATTGAAATGTTGAATTTGTTGAGTTCTTATAATGAGAAAGTTGCAGAAGTTGTATTAGATAAAGCTCCAAAAAATGCTTCTTACACCTCACCAAAGATCCAAAAAGAAATTTTACATGTTTTTTCAACCAAAGTGAAGAAGATAATTCGTGAAGAAATTGGTGATGCAAAATTTTGTATACTTGTTGATGAAGCTCGTGATGAGTCAAAGAAAGAGCAAATGGCTATAGTTTTGAGATTCGTCGACAAAGATGGCTTTGTGCGAGAGCGTTTTTTTGGGCTTGTTCATGTCTCCAACACTGCATCATTGACTTTAAAAAATGAGATATATAATGTATTGTCTTATCATAATCTCAATGTTCAGGATATTCGGGGACAGGGATACGATGGTGCAAGCAATATGCGGGGCGAGTGGAATGGATTACAAGCTTTGATTTTGAAAGATTGTCCATATGCTTACTATGTCCATTGTTTAGCACATCGCTTGCAATTGGCATTAGTTGCAGCATCAAAAGAAGTTAATCCAATTTATCAGTTTTTTACTAAATTAACTTCTATTGTCAATATTGTTGGCGCTTCATGCAAGCGTAATGATGAGTTAAAAGTTGCTCAAGCTGCTGAAATTGCACATTTGATTGCCATTGATGAGCTCGAGAGTGGGAGAGGACTTAATCAGATTGGTTCTTTACAACGGGCAGGAGATACTCGTTGGAGTTCTCACTTAAAATCAGTTTCTAGCTTGATAAAGATGTTTAGTCCAACATGTGCAGTTCTAATTAACATCATTGAGGACGGAACTACTTTTTCTCAACGAGGAGATGCAGACTCAGCTTACGAGGCAATGACTTCATTTGAATTTGTCTTCATCTTGCATCTTATGAAAGAAATTATGGAGATCACTGAATTACTTTGTCAAGCTTTGCAATGTAAATCTCAAGACATTTTAAATGCCATGCATCTTGTTTCATCTACTAAAACACTTATCCAAAAATTGAGAGATTTTGGGTGGGATGCTTTACTTACCAAGGTGAAATCATTTTGTGAGGCACGCAAAATAGATGTCCCGGATATGAATGCTCGTTATGTTGCGAGACGAGGTCGAGCCCGCCATCAACAAGATGAGTTTACAATTGAGCATCATTATCGAATAGAGATTTTTTATGCTGCGATTGATTCTCAATTACAAGAATTAAATCTTCGGTTTAGTGAGCATGCAGTAGAGTTGCTTACTCTTAGCTCAGCTTTGGATCCTCGAAATGCACATGAATCTTTCAGAGGCGATGATATTTGCAAGTTGGTAGACAGTTTTTATCCTCAAGACTTCACAGAAAATGAGAAAATGCAATTGAGAATACAACTTCACCATTATGAGTATAATGTAGTTCGACATTCAGACTTTCAAAAATTGTCAACTGTTTCTGATCTGTGTCAATGGTTGGTAAAGACTAGAAGATCAACAGTCTACCAACTTATTTTTAGAGTGATTGAACTTGTGCTTACTCTTCCAGTTTCTACTGCAACTACTGAACGATCATTTTCAGCCATGAATATTGTCAAAACTAGGCTTCGCAACAAAATGGAGGATGATTTTCTCTCCGACTCTTTGATTGTGTACATTGAAAAAGAAATTGCTGAGAAGCTTAGCACAGAATCAATTATAGATGATTTTCGAGATTTGAAAGAACGTCGAGTTCCATTTTGATAGATGATTGAGTTGAAATGTATTAAGAAACAATTATTTTACGACTTTTCTTTGCTTATATTTTGTTAAGGCTGAATATATATTGGTTTTGATTTTCATGTAAAATTTAGTCTTAAATCGTAATATATTTTTCATGCTTGAACTTACAATTATATATAAAGAAAACTTTAAAATATGATAGTTATAATAATTGGTGAAATAAAAATTTATTCAAGTTTTGCCCCCCCCCCCCCCCCCCCCCCCCGAGATGAAATCCTGGTTCCGCCCCTGACTCTCCGGTTTCAAATCCAATACCAAATTTATTGTGGAAGGGCTTTTGAACTTTCAGAATTTCATTGAGTTTCATTGTCCCTTCAATCGCTTGGAGTGCTTTGAGTTTTCGGCTACTTTCCAAGTTTTCAGCCTTTGCTCTAGCGATTTCAGTTTCAAGTTTCATAGCCTCTTCCTTTTTGATACTTATTTGATTTTGAAGGACTTCCACCATTCTTTTATATTCTTTAACTTGAGTTTTCAAAGCAATAATTGAACTTTCAGATTCATGAAGAAGTTTCAGATTTTTCTTACTTGTTTTTCGTTCCATGCTAAGCTCCTCAAGTGCGGCAATGAGTTCTTCTTCGAGATTGACCTCAGCCTCCTCTTCCTCTTCCGGCTCTTGCTCCTCTTCTTCTTCAACGGTAACCATGAAGAGAGCTTCAGTTGCCTCGGCTGATTCATCATCGTCTGAAGTTTCAGACGTGCTGTCATTATATTGACTGATGAAGCTTTTTGCTTTGCCCCTCTTTCTGAAATTTTTCTTCCACTTACTCTTATCAACATAAGAGTCATCATCATTATTTTCTTTCAGCAGACACTTCGCAGCAAAGTGACCAACACCCCCACAATTGAAGCATTTAAAGGGTAGCTTCCCTTTGTACTTTCCATTGCTTCCTTTCTTCAGCTTTCTAACAAATTGAGCCTCAAGCTCATCATCATCAGTATCAGAATCATGACCAGCATCTCTTTTCCCTTTTTCTGAACTTTGAAGGCCGCTTCTCTATCAGATGAAGACGTCTTACCTATGCGCATCTCATAGGCAGTGAGTGAACCATGCAACTCATCTATGGAAAATTCATTCAGATCCTTGGCTTCTTCTATGGCTGAGACTTTTGAATCAAATCGGGGAAGAAGAGATCTTAGAACCTTTTTGACGATGACTGGTTCTTTAATCTCCTCCCCTAGTCCACGAATGTCATTCGTGACTTCGTTCACTCGTTGCAAATATGAGTCAACATTCTCGCTTTCCTCCATGCGAAGAGATTCAAATTGAGAGCGATGGGTTTGCAATTTTGCTTCTTTGATCTTCTCATCTCCTTCATGAATGCTTTTCAACTTGTCCTATATTTCCTTGGCTGTTTTGCATGCGATTACTTTGACCAGCTCGCTGTCCACAAGGCCACTAAAGAGTACATTCTGCGCCTTAGAGTCGTTGTCTGCTAACTTCTTCGTTGCAGCATCATTGGGTACAATGGCAATATTGTAACCGACTCTGACAGTCTCCCAGACATCATAGCCAAGTGACTTAATGAAAGCCTGCATTCTGATCTTCCAGAAGGAGTAATTAGAACCATCAAACAAAGGTGTTTTCTTATTCCCTGTATTGGTTGCCATGTGATTTGACAAGAGATCACCCTTAGCGTGTTAGGCTTTTCAAGGGAACCTTACGCTCTGATACCAATTGTTAGATATCGCGATCACTGAGAGGGGGGGTGAATCAGTGTTTCCTTAAAAATAGGTCCAATTTAACAACAAAAGCAAATCAAATCACACAAGGACACCAGATTTAACGTGGTTCACCGAAAGGCTACGTCCACGGTTCAAAGACTGTCCGAACACCAATCCGGGACAGATCTGAATCTATTTAGTCGCACCAACGACAAAGAGCACCAACCCTTAGTTTCAGATAGCACCAACTATCTAGGAAGCACCTACTCCCTTTAGTTTCAGATAGCACCAACTATCTAGGAAGCACCGACTCCCTTTACAATTTATCTGCACCAACAGATAGGATCACCAAACCCCAGACACCAAGCACCAACTTGATGTTCTACAGAATAAAAGTAGAAACCTTTTTCTACAGCCATTCCCCTCTACAATCTCTCTCTCTCAATCCCTTACAAATTGAAAATAAAGCATAAACAGAGAGACACTTATCTTATGGACGAAACACCATCTTCAAGAGCACATCCTCGTCCACACTTGCTGTAGAAACTTGTAACAAGACTGCACACAGCAACAGCACTCTCTTCTCTCCAAAACTCTCTCTTTTCTTCTCTCTTTTCTTCTCTTCTTTCTTGTGTCTTATTAAAAACGAACCAAACATGCCTTTATATAGGTTATGATAACCCTTAAGAGTGTTCAAAATAGGCTACAATTCGTTTAGAAAGAGTCCCAAACGAAATAGATAAGAATCCTGAATTTTCGTGCAAGACTTCTGTTTCTGCGCAATTCTGTCTTCCCGCGCTCGGTCGACATCCTGGTGCCTTCGGTCGACCTGCGACACAGTCTGGAAACAGATACCTGTCGTGCTCGGTCGACATCCTGGGGTCCCGGTCGACCGACGACACACTGTGTCACGAAAATAACTGAAAGCTACCTGAAACTTTTTTCTGCAGGTTTCTCTTGCTCGGTCGACCGCATGAGGTGCCCGGTCGACCGCACACTCTGCTTCAGGAATTCTGAATTCCTGATTGTTTCAACTCTGATTTCTCTTTTAAGCTCTATCAACATCAACCTATTAACATCATGCTTGTGACATTGTGTTGACAATAATTCCAACTCAAAATGATACTTGAGATACTAAATTCTTTAATTCTTCAAAAGACTTCTCAAGTCATCTCAAATTCCAACAGTGTTGGCCAATCCATAATCCATATCATAATCAAATTCATATCCCATATCATAGTCAAATCATATACATAATTTGCCAAGTAACTTCATAGTCCATAACACATAACAGGGTATGCATCTAAAAGAATATATAACCTAAACCAACATATATATACCTGCGAAGGTCAAAGAATAATCACAAGCCAATCCTAAGTTCAGACTTAAGGTCTCGTACCCAACAACCACATAAATCTCTAATAGATAAAAGATCAACGCATCCCTTCCCCATCAATGGTGCATAGACCAAATTAAGAGTTTTCCAATAGAGATGGACTGAACTCAAATCCATTAGGATTTCCCGAGGTCATATGAAGTACTAAACCCCATGCTAGTAAGATACCGCATGCCCAGTCGGTATTTACTCAGGTCCAATGATTCAATTAATAAAGTTAAAAATATATATATAAATTTAACACATTAAAAACCAAAAATATTATTTAATATTAATTTGTAAATAATAATAAGAAATAACAATCTTAATTTATAAGTTTAGAAAGCCCGAGGTGTCCTTCTAAAATATTGTCCACATTCAAAATAAACAAAAGGGTCTAAATTGAATTTATAAAACAACTGGGCCCTTTTTTTAAAGAAAAAAACAAATACTTATCTCACCTGGACTCTTTTTCCAAAAACCAAGTCCAGGTCAACGATCCCATCTTTATCCAACACAGAACCCTTTTCTTTTAATCCATGTACAAGTTGAAAGTAACACACAGAACCCTTTTTCACAAGTTGAAAACCGTACCACACATAACCCTTGTCACAAGTTGAAAACCGTACCACACCACCTTTTTTTTTTTAATTTCAATTCATGAATAAGTTGAAAGTAACACACAGATGACAGAACCCTTTTCTTTCACATAGCCTGACGCCTGTCGTAATATGATGCTACTATAGTGGGCCCCACTGATCAATAATCAGTGATCATCCTCGCAAGCATATATCACCCAGGCATGTCTGGCCCTTTGATCGGACCAGATCTGATCAGGTCTCCTCACGGGCCCCACATCAAGATTAGTAAAAGAAAGTAGAGTAAATCAAACCTTAGGGCATAAAAGGGGTTTCTACATGCATCTAACACTAGAATCAACGAGAAACACAAGCATTAAATTTATAAATTATGGTTAAGTACTTGCCTTTCACCGGGGTTTGAAGAAAATGCAACTAACCAATACCCAATCCGAGATTAGCGGGGCGCTCGATCACAATCTTAATACCAATCTGACATAGAAGATGGGATAAGAATGTTCAGATGAGCAGATCTATGGTATTCCTAACCAAATCCCAACATTGAAAACATTAAGAATGTAACCCAAGAGTACAGATTTACTTCTAATGGTTTGAGGAGATGGTTACTTGAGATAAGATAGTCGAACCAAGAATGATGGTATCTTCAGATCTTGATTCTGATGGCTGGATCCTAAAGTTGCATAGGCTTGGAAAGTTGAAAGAGAAAGAAGACGAATAGGGAGTTACAGAGATAAATTGGAAAAGATAAGGACGTGCGTTCATAATAAGAGGGATTAGGTTAAGAGAATATTCTATGGGCTTTAAGTCATTGGGTCGGGTCAAACTGCGGGTCAAGTCATCTACCCATTACCCAACTCACCAATCCGCGCATCTAACCTAACGTGTGCCCCACTTAATCTTAACCACTTAAATAACTAAAATACATTTAATTAAAATAATAATAATATCTAATTAAAATATATTAAATATATATAGGGTGGGACCGGGATCTTACACCATCTATCTACCAAAATATAAAAAAATAAACTTATGAAAAATAAATCTTTTATTGACCCCACTGACTCGAATATCTAGAGCCACCACTTGGGATAAAGGCATTGGTAGTACTGTATCAATGGGCCAGGGCAGACCAAAGTAAAGCATATCCAGGACAGGCCCAGACTTTAGCTTGAGATTTAATTAGGTATCAGCAATCGAAAGGACTGCGACGGGAATGTCAACCAGAGAATAGTATTGACTGAAGAAGATTCAAATCATGGACACGATGTCCAGTGTTGAGTCCCGATGAGTGTTGCAAGTTGCATATATTCATGGCATATTCATGTGACTGTGCATGCATACTAGGGGTGTAAGAAAAAACTGAGAAACCGTCTAATCGAACCGAACCGAACCGCGGTTAATAACCGTGTTCCACGGTTCGGTTACGGTTACGGTTAATGAAATCCAAAAACCGCATGGTGTGGTTCGGTTACGGTTTTTAAAAAAAAAATCATGGCAGTTAACCGAACCGAACCGTAAAATACGGTTCGGTTAACCGTATACCGATTAACCGTACCGTTATAAAAAGGGGGGGGGCTGAATGAAAATTTTCTCAATACATAAGTAATGTCATAAACAAAACCCTAGACTCCAAAGTCCCATCTCCTCCCAGCCACACCTGCCCTCTGCTCCTCTCCATCTCCCAGCCGCACCTACCCTCTCTCCCCTTCAATAAAATCTCATATTCTTCTCCTTCTTCTTCTTCTTCTTCTCCTTCTCTCATCTTCGTCTTCGAAAGGGTGAGTGTCAGCTTTCAAAACCACGAAAGATGTGGTGCAGGTAAATCTATATCCTTCTCTCTCTATTTCTTTCTTCCTCTCTCTCTCTCTCTCCCTTTCTCTTGCTGAAGAAGGGCCACTTGGAGCATGACAAGAAGATTAGCGGTGGTGTCTATGCATTCCAGGTCCTCTACCATCCTATGTAGATTCGTTCTTGTAAGATAGGATGGGTGTGCTGATGATTTCAGCTTTCGAAAGTGTGTTGATAAGATACTCCCTTTGTCAGATAACATGAAAACACTTGCTAATAAGGATCCATCTGATTGGAATTGAGTGAGTTTTTTTTTTTTGAAAGGCCTCTTTGGATCTTCATAAACCAAGTATAGGTAATTATGTGTAAATATTGTTGGTTCATGTCCATGGATTACCCGAATGACTATTGTTTTGTTCTTGGCCTTAACTTGTTATGGATGATAAGGAATTACAGGTAACCTTAGTAGCCATTGATGTAAGTTGGGGAGGGTGGTCTGTACATATGAAAAAGAACTGAGCTGGAAAAGAAGACATATTGTGTATACAGAGATAGAGTTGTGTCTGGGCTGGTCTCTGTTTTCTTCGATAAATTGAAAGAGATGAAATGGGAATTGGGTGTTGGAAAGAACACATTTTTTTTTAATTTCTTTCTTATAGACCATAACATGATGTTTGTGATTATACTTATAATGTTCATTTATAAATACGGTTATTAACCGTAACCGAACCGTTTAATACGGTTAACCGCGGTTCGGTTTTTTACGGTTTTTATCTTCACGGTTACGGTTACGGTTTTCAAATACAGAAGACCGCGGTTACGGTTCGGTTAACGGTATTCCAAAAAAAAAACGGTTAACCGAACCATTACACCCCTAATGCATACTCCCGATTCAACTGTTTTTTATATATATATATATACATGTCCATTGCCATCCCTCCAATTAAATAAATTTAAGAGGGGAGCACGCCAGTACGATGACAATGCATTTGTCACTGGCTCCAGTTGCATGCTAATACAGTAATATAATTAACCGATGAGTTACATTTACATGGTTACGTTTTTTGTAAGCGCATAAAATGTCACTCACAAAGACAGGGGGTGTAGCCGGAGCTCTCTGGTTGAACACCGCTGCCTGCCTGAAACCTAGAGAAGGGAGGAAGAAGATAACAGTCAGAGGACCCTGGCTGTGGGCAGCGCAGGGCTCTCCGATGCCTCAGTCAGTATGAGAACTGGACTAAGGATGGAGATTTTGGGGAAGAAGATGGCGTACCAGCAGGTGGTGTAAGTGTTGGTCATGGTTTTATGTATGGTGTGTTGGATCGGATGTTCGATCATCCCCCTTGCTCTCTGCATCTGCTGTTCCTTATATCGATAGGAAGAGGGAGAGAGTTGACTTTTTAGAGAGAGAGTGCTCTGCAGCTCTTGACAGGCAGTTTAATCGCAGTCCATTTGTCCCGTCGGGCCATACCTTGGCATCTTGGGAGCTGTGGATGACAATCTGTCAGGAAGCGTGGCGGTATGGGTGGCTCTGTCAGATGATATGGGCGGTGCCCTTGTCTTGTCGCACGTGCTGTAGCGTGCTTAAATGTCCATGGGAGGACAGCTGCCAGCCACCGCCATGGGTAGCTTCCTGGTGCTATAGCCGAGGTGTGAACGATCTGGGGTGCTTGGTGCCGAGGTCGGGAGCGACCTTGACTTGGCTGGAGACCTCGCAGGGATGCCGAAGTGGATGACCGAGCTGAAGTCCCTAGCCGGGTTGGGGATGCCCTGGCCGAGGTGGAGCTAATGAGTGTATAGCCGAAGTGGAATCACTTGGCCGAGCTGGAAGCTGACACTATCGCCGAGACCGAGCCTTGCCGAGATAGACTAGCTGGCGCTGGAGCACGAGATGGAGCATCGGGCCAGTATTCCGGTGAGTTCGGAAATATCCCCACACAGTTTTAATGTTTAAACCTCGCTGAAGCAGAGTAGCACGTTGGATGGATAATAATGATGTAGGGAATTTATGTTGCCATTATTATGTTTTCCAATTCCAACACAATGTTTGTGATGCTCTTTGCTACAGGGTACTCTAGCTCATGAGGAGGCTTACATCTCTTGTCTACTATTATTGATGAAAATCAATTACAAGTTCATTACTGAAAGATTATCAATCATAGTTATCTTCATTAAAGTCTTAGCCCAACTATGTTTGGTCGGCTATACAAATTATGTTTCATTCCGATCCTTGAGCCAAATCCTCGGCAGCATTGAACGATTGCGACTCCAATCAACTGATGGTAAAAGATGGAGCAACATTTGTAAGAAGAGAGTATTGGAGATATTGTACAAATGTGTCAATCGTGTGTATATATATATATATATATGGAAATATATATATATATATGTAGATGTACATTCGGATCTGTTTCCATGTATATATATATATAGATGTACATTCGGATCAGTTAGGAGTTAGGACTCTCACCTGACATAAGTTGAATTTGAGAATTAAACAACTAAAAAGATGTAATCTTTTCGAAAGTTAATTTTACTGCCTTGAATCACATGGATAGTCTTACAGATGTCTAATCTTTCTCTTACCCCGTTGGGCTCAACAGCATGCCATCCATGTTTCATAGCTGCACACTGGTCATCATGAATGAGAGAGAGAGACTTGCTATTAACATGGGCCCAGCCTACCCCAATACTGGCTCACAGCGGACTAGATTTGGGCTTAGTAGGCCTGTGGGCTCAACACAAGCCTGACTTTCTAGCGTGATAGTGAAATGGGCCAAGATGGTCCTATTTATGCATGAGGTCGATCAGCTGGCCCAATATATTGAGCCCTGCTACATGGCCTGAAAACTTATCGGGCCTGGCATCAGGCCAAGTAGACTTTTTGCAATATATCTAGCACAAAGGGCTGTATATATTTTGATATTGTGCCCGACGTAGTCCTGAATCTCAAGCCAGTGGAGTGGGTCTTCTCTCATATGTTAGGAACAATAACTATAAGTGCACGAGCACCCTTGGACAAGAGTCGGTGGTCAGAACCAGCCCATGGATGCGGGATGCCCGCCCCCTAGTTCCTTTTCTAGCTTCCATGACAAGAATCCTTCAACTGCCGTATCACTCTCAGCTTGGGTGGATCCTCCACAGCCTTGTAGAACTGGAAGCTTTCTGCTTCATTGTAAATAGGACACAGTCTTTTTATATGATCCACTGGCGGCCTATCAGATATAAAAAAAAGGTATTAAAATCTACGGCAGTTCAATTTATACTGTCGATATCAAAAAAGAGTTGGAAGGTATATATTTTGGTCACTTTTATTGGGTTATAGAGATGCAAAACCTTACTAGGTAGAAACGAGAGTATTTATTCTTCACAGTAAGAGAGAGAGACTGATAAAGAGGGAGAGTCGAATGAATGTTTTGGAATTGGGAAACGAGAGGTGGGACTTTGGTCTCATTTAAGTGGGGTCGGGCCATAAGGACCTTAAGCCCTTATGGGCATTTTTTAAGTTGTGTGGGAGCTGAAGCCCCCAGCCAATAACAAATGGGCCCGCCCCTGCATGCATGTGACGTTCCCAGCTTTCTTTTTGATGCCCTGAAATGTATGCGAAGTAATTTTTTTCTTTCATCATTCACTTGTGGACCTTTGATCAAACAATTACAATTGATCTGACTTTTTTAGACGGCAAGTTCTAAAAGCCGTTTTGCATCCAATAGGATAATGATCTCGGAAACAGAGTCACACGACTTATTTAAAAAAGAGGAATTTAGCTGAAAAAGGACCTTAGATGGTCACTAGACGAAAAATGGGACACTAGTTTATATGCTATGAAACTGGTATTCCCGCCAAACTTTTCTCTTTTTTTTGCTCGTTTTCGACGAACGTCGACGTCGTCACTCATTTAAATGAGACCAAGTGTTTCAAGATTCTGCGAAGAAACGACGTCGTCGCTTATTCTACCCCTCAGCAAGACTGCATAAACGGTTGGACAACGATGTCGACGCTGATTTTAGTGGGTTTTTTTTTTTCCTATTAATGATGATTGCTTTTTTTTTTTTAGGGTTTAGTTCACATGGTTTGAGCTGATTCAGGCTTGGAATTTAAGGTGCGGACTTATAACCCAAGGCATTGTGGATTATACTTTTGTGGGGTATCTTTTCAGCATACCTTGTATATATCCCTTGATGTGGATCATACTTTTGTCGGGTAGCTTTCAAGTATACCTTGTATATATCTCTTGATGTGGATTATACTTTTGTGATACAACTTTATATATTACAGTTTCAACAAATTTGTCATCAAGTTACATATTTACATCAATACTTCTTTACATTAGATTCTATGAAGCAATGACGTCGTCATATATTAAAGCACATTGTCTTTCACTAGCTTCTTTGAAGCAACAACGTTGTCATATATTAAAGCACAATTTCTAGTACTAGCTTCTGTGAAGCAACGACGTCGTCAGATATTAAAGCATACTTTCTTCCACTAGCTTCTGTGAAGCAACGACGTCGTCAGATATTAGAGTAGACTTCCTTCCAAATTCTATCTTCTGTGAGAAAATGACGTCGTCACTGACCATTGCAATCGAAAAAAATGATGTGTGTATTGTTTTTATGTGCGAGCGCACTATAAGACATAGACATACAAGCTTCGTTTCTTGCCATAAAAAAACACATAACTTGGCAGCATTCAAAAATTCATATTAAAAAATTCAATAATCCACCATAAAGCAACATTCAATAATCCATAACAAGCGAACGGTCTCTCCCAATAATGTTATGAATTTTTGTACATTCAATAATCCATAACATTCTAATAATCCCTCATCTTGTGCGCGCTTGTGTGGAAGTCGCTGTCGTGCTTCCAAGAAATGATGGAGTGTGGTATCGAAGCTGATCGATTCAGTGTAATAAGTGCACTTACTGCTTGTTCTTTGGTAAAATCAGTGAAACATGGGATGAAAATTCACAGCCATGTAATAAGATGTGGGTTGCTATCTGATGTCATGGTCCAAACAACACTTGTAGATATGTACTGCAAATGTGGGAATGTGACTTTTGCAGAGCATTTGTTTAATATTATGTTTCAGAGGAATATGGTGGCTTGGAATTCGCTGATAGGTGGGTATGCTTTGAATGATCATCCCCATGAGGCGTTGCTTACTTCTGTCGAAATGCAAGAGAGAGATAAGATAAATCCCGATGCAATTACATTGGTGAACTTGCTTCTTGCTTCTTGCTTGTGCTCAGTTAAGAGGTCTTTCACAAGGAAAATTGATTCATGCAACTGCAATTAGAAGAGGGTTTCTTCCCTTTTTTGGTTTTAGAGACTGCTATAGTTGACATGTATGCAGAGGCGGGGAGGAGACGAAATGGAAGGGTTCCACCTCGAGTAAGTGGATATTTGCAATTGGGGTCGATCCAATTCACTAAACTTGGGTGCAAGAAGTCAGAATCTCCCTCATGGCCGTGGAGGAAGAATTGCATGTATCTGTTGGCCCAAATCCCCTGCCCAGATCTCTCCGATCTGTAAACGCAGCACGAGGTCAATCCTTTTCCAGTCGTCTTCTGCAACGACGAAACCTGCGTGTGCTCGACAGAGTCCAGCCCTCTTCGTCTCTCTGTTCTTCTTGTTTCTACAACAGGGCCTGCAACAAACCTGCACTGCAACCATAGAAACCAGAAGCTCAAGGGATTTTCTTAATCTTCTCAAGGTGTTTGGGAGAAGGGAACCTCTGGTCTCGAAGCTTGCAATAATCTCTAAGTACATAATATTTCTAGGCGTTATGTTTGTAGCCTTCATCTACTCCTCAGAAAATGATCCCATCAAGCGCAAGGGCAACCACACCTTAGAGGAAAGGGGAAACGATGGGGAAAATGGAAAAAATAGTGTTTCAAGAACGACGATGTCGTCACAAGTTTCAATCATTAATAAAAAAACGGAAGTGGTTCCCGTGCCATATTTACTAGTGGCCCATTTTTTGGTTGTAGGCTATATTGGGGCATTTTTTAAGTAAAAATCTCTTTAAAAAATGAGTAGAAAGCTTCTTGGGAGAGGTTATTAGAAGACACTATGGAAAATGAGCTCTATTACAAGGGATGATAAAATCATTAAAAAAAAGAATTGAGAGGTATGTGGTCCATGTCTTCTGGTGATGGAAATATATATTCTTGTGGGAAATGGATTCCTTGTTTGGACCAAACAAACAGGGGGTGACATGCAGGGGCGGATGAAAGAGAAACCTTTACCTTTCATCCGCCCCCTTATATGTCGCCCCCTCTCCGGTTCCATTCTTGTGATAGGGTTCGCTTCACTTGTCGTATTGGATCATTACATCGAAATATCTAACAAGTCGATGATAAGATGATGGGTAGAATAGAATCAGTTTTCCTCCCCTTACCTTCCTCCACCACATGGTCCTTCCTTCCTTATTAAGATTTTGAGATTGATCTTTTCGGTTTTTTTCCCCAATTAACAAGAGGACGAGAGGAGGGAGATAAATGTGTCTCTCCCTCTCTTTTGAAAAAATAAAATAAAATAAAATAATAATAATAATAATAATAATAATAATAATAATAATAATAATAATGGCAGGAGAGCAGCAGCAGCTAATATCTACTATCCCTCTTCATTTACACGTGTCGAAACTGCGACCACTCCTCTCCGGCTCTCCCCACACCCTCTCATTTGATCCCTAGCTACTAGTCTCTTGGACAATCAAACTACAAACTATTCATCTGATTGATTGTGTTGTGGATTCTTAAAAAAAAAAGAAAAAAGAATAAAGTGGAAGAAAGAAAGATGGAAACATTATAATAATAATAAAAAATAATATTTAGAAAGAAAGAAGGCGGCGGCGGAGGAGCGATCCCCCCGCAGTAATAGTGGTATATTGTTTCTATCTAAAGTCATCATGATGATGATGAAATCGGGAGTTTTTCTCCTTCTTCCTCTTGCTTCTCCCGATTTCTCTCTTGTCCACTGCTGCAGCAGCAGCAGCAACTACAATTACAATGGCACTAATAGTAGAATTAGGAGGACGAGGAGGAAGAACAGGGTTCTTCTCGGCCACAGCAACTGTTCCCATTCCAGAATCATCGAGACGTGCTCCGTTTCCTTCCTCCGCTCCAACTCGTCCATCCCGCTCGATTGCAGCCGGGCTCCCGGAAAATCGAGATCCCTGCGCCTTCGGATTGTCGGGAAGACTCTCGCCGATGTGAAGTCAGATCCGTACGATGTTGCCGACTCGGTGCCGGAGTCAGTCAACTTCCCGGAAGGCCGAAGCGATTTGATTGCTCCGCCGCCGGAGGAGGAAGAGGAGCTGCGGCGGCGGGGAGCAACTCCGTGGTGGGAGCAGTTGCCGAAGCGATGGCTGATTGTTTTCCTCTGCTTCTCCGCATTTCTCCTTTGCAATATGGATAGAGTAAGAGTTAATGATTTTTTTTTCTTTATCATCATCATCTTATCTTCTTCTTCTTCTTCTTCTTGATGAAATTGCTGCTTTGCTTTGTTGAATGCTTGCTCGTTTCAATCTAGGAGAATATATATATAATATAACTGGAAATGGCTGTGGTTGTAGATTACTGGTTTTGCAATTACTGAACTTACTGCTTCTCAAATCCTTTATTGGAGTTTCACTTGTGTGAAACAGTTGCGGAAGGAAACAACAAGAAGAGGAAAACCCGACATTTGTATCTAATTTTAGATGTGAGGCACACCTACACCTAATTCATTCATATCTTGGATCAGTTTGACATTTTCTACAGTATCTTTCCCGATATAAAAGCAGCCCAGCTTTGGCGGAACTTGAGTTCTAGCAATGATATCAAGCATCCCATGCTGGAGCTCAAGTCTAGCTTGACGAAAACTGTTCGAACTATGCTTCACTGTATTTTATCAAGCTTGATTACAAACGAGAAAGTCAGGTTTAGGGTTTGAGCTTTTTTTTTTTTTTTTTTCCTTCTTCTTTTTCTATGCAATATTTCAGTAAGATTATCAGTAACAAACTATGTTTCATTTCTCTTCGCAGAAAAAAAGAAACAGAGTTATCATATATGCTCTGTTTTTATGCCCAGGGCTTGGCCTAGGACTTAATTATACATGCACTGCACTTGTAATCTAATATCTCAGTTTCCTCCTTCCCTTAGTAAGTTCCTTCAACTTATAGCACCAGGCATGTCAATGGCATTCCCATAATCTAATTCTATCCTTTCTAGCAACTGCACAGATACATTCTATAGAGTTCACTGTTAGGTCACGTGTACTTTATCTTCTCCACATTTCTTCTTTGCCGTAACATTCCGCTCCATGGCAGAAAGCATCTACTGTCACCTTATCACAAGAGAAATAGTCATGTGCTTTTGTCAATGCCATCTTGATGCAGCTAACAACCTAAATTGATCTGTTTAGCTGTTTAGCGCTCACCTTTGACGCTCACATCACTGGCCTCCTTATATACAGGCGTCGGCCCAGATTTCACGGCAATCAAAATAACATATACATTGTTGGATTCAAATGTATGGATATATAGTTATGTTATCAATACTTGGTTCAAGTATCCAATACATGTACTGCTCTGATTGGTGAGAATTTTAGGCAAATGCCTGTACACATGGAGATGTGTGATGTATGTGAGCTAGATCAATCAAGGTGGGCCACACATGCAAATCATTTAATTAGCTGCCATCGGTATGTCATTAGCAGGTAGTGTAGGATCATTTCTCATTATATAATGCCTCTTCACTTGAAGTGGGACATGATGACCGGACAACACTCCACTAGTGTGTCTCCATTTTGCCCACTTTGAGTTGAGTTGATCCTATCTGCAACACCTAACTCAAACTCTCCACTTTGTTATATATTTTTCACCAATATCAAAATGTATCTGCAACCGAACTCAAACTCAATCAAACTCTCCACTTTCTAACTCTTTTGTCCTTCCTGTTTTCCGCCACCCTTTAGAATTAGCTCAAATATACTAAGATAATTTGATAGAAGAGTATATTCGATATTCTTAACCTGTTAAACGAAACGAGGAGGGGGACACCAAAGATGATCTGGAATGAAAGTCAGAACTGACATGAATAATTGCGTGGAGGCAAACAAATCTCAAAGAAGGCCGAGTAGGAAAGTAAGAACTCACTAACCAACCATAGATGTATGGGATGTGGCTTCAATGATGACAACGGCAACGGTGATGATGGTGACTTGTGTGCATTCATGAACTCCTGCACATGTGGAAACCTTCCAGAAGAGATATTGGAAATACTATCTAACTTCAAGGAACTTTGTTGAGGTAGATGAAGATACTGGTCTCTCTCTCTCTCTCTCTCTCTCTCTCTCTCTCTCTCTCTCCGTTTGACGCAGGATGCCTTGATATAGTTGAAGCTTGGCCATGTCTTACTGGTATGATGGATCTAATTGTCTTTTCCTGTTTTGACAATCACGTCTTGCATGGCAGTGATGAAGGTCAATTTAGGGTGATGTCCTTGTAGGATGCTGGAGATCAATTATACATGAACTGATAGACAGAGGCTGTTAGTCTTGGAATGAGGCTGTTTAAAATGAGACCAATTCCTATGCATATCATTCAAAAAAAAAATGAGGCTGTTTAAAACTTCTCATAACCATGGAATTTATCTTAACCTGGTGGCATTGCTTAGGTGTCATGACAACCATTTTGGTATCTGATCAGCTTTTTGTTTATTCTATTACAAGCTGCTTCGGGAGCTACTATGTTACTGATCCACCAAAAGGGTTAGCAAATACTGTGTTGTTTTGGCCTTTTAGCCATGTCAGTATTCCCATTCTTAAGTTTTTCCTCCTCAAATGTACCTTCATTAAAACAATGGACATGATATAACTGTTGCATCCACATATTTTTCGTATTCACAGCACCTATGTAAATGATCCTAGTAATTTTATTTGAGATTTCTTTATAAGTGTCAATCCAGGCCCATCCATTTTGGCCCATTTATTGTACTCATTTATTGCTTTGTAATTAGTCAAAGTTGTTACTTAATTTTAGGATCTAAGATTTGTGATTGATTTGTAATTGATTGTAATTAGGGTATTAAACCCTTATATATATACATCAGTCGATCCTAGAATGGGATATGACATTAATCTCTCTCTCTTGTTCTGTGTTTCATCTCTTTCTCTCTAAAAAATGTCATGGTATCAGAGCAAGGTCTACCATCTTTGATCTTCTCCTAACTCATCTTCCATTCATTGGGAGCCTGTTTATGATCATCTGTGATCATCTTCTTCAGCCAGATCATATCTGATCTTCCCTGATCATCTCAGATCAGGAGTGGCCCACCTGCGATCATCACCACTACATCAGCGGATTAGTCCCATCTTGTTCGCCTGTGAAGAATATTTCCCTGTTTTTTGATCATCAGAGATCAAATCTTTAGTCCAGTCGTCTGTGATCATCCATGATTGTCTTAGATCTGACGTGGCCCACCTGCGATCATCATCTGCTTCTCAGCTGACTCAGCCCATCTTAGTTGTCTGGATTTATACATCTTTATGGAGATTTTCTCAAGATTTATGGATCATCAGAGCTAGGCCATATATCAATTTTTGTAGAACGTCAGTTTTGTCTATATCTTTTCATCTCAGCCGTCCAAAAGTTTTGATTTGAATTAGTTTTGCCTGAGGCTGCTTCCAATAGTTGCGGAATTTTGTTGTGCACCCATCCTCTTCCTTAGATCTGTCAGTAGATCAATTGGTGAGTTCCACGTGCAGATCTACACATTGACGACCGGGTCGTCTGTGTATCACAGTGACTGTGTTAGTGCAATTTGTGCTGAGTACTGTTCTGAATTTTTTTTTCTGTGCACTACTTTTGTCCAATATTTATTCTGTGGATTCTGGGAACTGGTCTGGACCTCTTCACTCATCAGACTGTAGTTTGGACTATATCAGTACTACTTGTTGTTTTAGTCATGGAAAAACATGAGATTGCCCTGATTCGCTTTGATGGGACAAATTATACCTCATGGGCCTTTCAATTTCAAATTTACTTGGAAGGAAAAGAACTCTGGGCACATATTGATGGATCTGAACCTCAACCTACGGAAGATGATAAAAAGATTGTAGCTTGGAAGACAAAGGATGCTAAAATCAAGACTTGGTTGCTGGGATCTGTTGAGTCACATTTCATTCTCAACTTAAAACCCTGCAAAACTGCCCGTGAAATGTGGGACTATCTTAAGAAAATTTATCAACAAGGCAATGCTGCTCGCCAGTTTCAATTGGAACTTGAAATCTCTCAATTCACTCAAGGCACCCAGACTATTCAGGAGTATTACAATGGCTTCCGCCGCCTGTGGTCTGAATATGATGAGATTAAGTTTGCCACGGTATCTGCCGCACTTTTACCGGAATTGCTTCCATTGCAGCAAAGTAGTAATCGGGATCAGCTTCTTATGAAACTTCGTCTGGAGTTTGAGACAGTTAGATCGAACTTGATGAACAGGGCTCCTCTTCCCAGCCTGGATGCCTGTCTTCAGGAACTTCTGCGGGAAGAACAACATCTACTTACTAAAACTACTCTGGAACAACAGAGATCTACTGAGGCTCCATTTGCCTATGTTGCAACAGCCAGACAACCTCCTCGGGACATCAGTAAAGTTCAATGCCATAACTGCAAAAAATATGGACACTATGCAAATCAATGCAAGGCAAAAATTTACAGATATTGTAAGGCCACTGGACATGTTATTGAAGAATGTCGGAAGAAGGCTCGCAATTCTACTTCCCGCAATTATGTGCAGTCCGGCCCTTCCACTGTGTCATCACCTCCTACTGCTTACACTGTGACCACTCCTCCATATGCATCATCTGACTTCAGTGGTTCTCTGCAGTATGATTCCTCCTCACAGCCTGGTTCCTCATCACAATCTACATCTCCTGCTCCTCTCACCCCTGAGATGGTTAACCAAATGATCATCAATGCCTTAGCATCCATGAACATCTCTGGTACGGATTCCTCTCTTTCTAATACATGGTACTTAGATTCTGGGGCAAGTAATCATATGACCTCTTCACCCGTAACTTTACAGAATGTTGTTCCTTACACTGGGAATCTCACTGTTCAAGCTGCCAACGGAGATCATCTCCCCATCACCTCTGTTGGTGATATCCCTGGCCCCTTACCCTTAACCAATGTTTTAGTTTCTCCTCATCTTGCTACTAATTTGGTTTCTGTGGGTCAACTTGTTGACAATAATTACACTGTCTCCTTTTCTTCTTCTGGCTGTGTTATGCAGGACCAGGAGTCGGGGGAAGTGATTGCGAGGGGGCCTAAGCGTGGCAGACTTTTTTCCTTACCTCTGTCTTCCGTTATTGAGAAAAATACTTTATATTAGTTACTTTGTTTTTTTGTTCAGAATAATTGTCGTTTGTGGCATAATAGACTTAGTCATCCGAATGCTTCTACAATGTCTACATTATTTCAATCTGGATTAATAAATAAACCTGTTCATTCTGCTTCTTTTGAATGTGATGCTTGTAAATTAGGTAAAAGTAAAACTTTACCCTTTGCAAACTCTCACACTCGGAGTACTGCTTGTTTTGATTTAGTTCACAGTGATGTTTGGGGCATTGCTCCAACCCTTTCACATAGTCATTTCAAGTATTTTGTTACATTCATTGATGACTATAGTAGATTTACTTGGATTTATTTATTACATTCGAAGTTTGAGGTTCTTAATGCATTTAAATTTTTTGTTCAATATGTTGAAAACCAATTCTCTAAATGCATTAAAACTTTGCGCTCAGACTCAGGGGGGAGTATGTTTCCAAGGATTTTCAATCTTTTCTAAACCATAAAGGAATCATTTCTCAACGTACATGTCCGTACACTCCTCAACAAAATGGAGTCGCGGAACGGAAAAACAGACATCCTCTTGATGTCACTAGGACTCTTTTGATTGAATCATCCGTTCCACCTCGTTTTTGGACTGAAGCTCTCACAACGGCTGTCTATCTCATTAACCGCCTTCCATCCCCTACCATTGATCATTTAACACCTCATTTTAAATTATTTGGTCATCATCCTGTGTTTGATCACCTACATACATTTGGCTGTGTTTGCTTCGTTCATCTACCTCCCACAGAAAGAACGAAACTAACAGCACAATCTCGCCGGTGTGCTTTTTTGGGTTATGCCACTAATCAAAAAGGTTTTGTTTGTTATGATCCCATTGGTCGTCGCATCAGAGTTTCTCGAAATGTTATTTTCTTTGAAATCAATTTTTCTTCCACACTGACGTGGACCGTCCTCATCCCTCTTCACCAGCTCTATTACCAGGTTTTTCAGAACAACTCTCTGTTACTAGGTTTAATCCTGCTTTTATATATCGCTGACGGGAGCAACCTCCCACTGCCGATGGCCCTTCCCCTGATCCTCCATTGACAACTGGTTCCACACCTACTCCTGCCTTACGTCGCTCCTCCAGAAATTCTAGACCGCCTGAGCGGTATGGGTTTACCCATACTTCTTTGATGACCACTTTATCTTCTCTTGCTATCCCAAGTTCTTATTTGCAGGCTGTCCAACAAGATTGCTGGAACCAGGCCATGAAGGAGGAATTAAATGCATTGGCTCTGAATCACACATAGGATATTGTGGAGTGTCCTTCAGCAGTTAAGCCCATTGGTTGCAAATGGATTTACTCGGTCAAACTTAAATCTGATGGGTCGTTGGATAGACACAAAGTTCGACTTGTGGCACTCGGAAACAGACAGGAGTATGGCATTGACTATGAGGAGACGTTTGCACCTGTGGCAAAGATGACATCTGTTAGGTCAATTCTCGCCATTGCTGCATCTTAGTCTTGGCCATTATACCAAATGGATGTCAAAAATGCATTTCTCCATGGGGATTTGTAGGAATAAATCTATATGCGTATACCACAAGGCATACCCTCTCCATCTAAGAGGTCCGTCTGTCGGCTACGAAAATCTCTTTATGGACTCAAGCAAGCTCCTCGGGCATGGTTCGATACCTTCAAGGGTCGCTTATGCAATATTGGCTTTACTCAGAGCCCTTACGATCCTTCTCTCTTTCTCTGCCACACATCTACTGGGGTTACTGTGCTTCTGGTGTATGTTGACGATATTATTATCACTGGCACGGATGATGGTATGATAAAATCTCTCCAAGATTCTCTCCAGACTTACTTCAATATGAAGGATTTGGGCCCTTTGCATTATTTTTTGGGCTTAGAGGTGCATCAATCTCCCAAATGTCTCTTTGTTAATCAACAAAAATACACATCAGACCTTATAGAGTTGGCTGACCTCCATGATTCTTCGCCTGTTGATACTCCTGTCGAGGTAAATCTTAAACTAAGTAAAGATGATGACGATCTCCTTCCTGATCCTCATATATACTGGCGCCCGGGAAGTCTTATATATCTCACCATCACTAGACCTGACGTCTCCAATACTGTTAATCTTGTGAGCCAGTTCATGACAGCTCCTCGTCACCTTCATTTGACAGCTGTGAAGCGGATTATTCGCTATCTACTGCGAAATGTCCCTCGTGGTCTATATTACCCAAAGGATAATCCTCTTCATCTGACCGCTTATGCGGATGCTGACTGGGCGGGCTGTCCAGACACACGCCGTTCTACTACTGGTTGGTGCATGTACCTTGGAAATTCTCTCATTTCTTGGAAATGCAAGAAACAAGAACGGGTGTCCAGATCTTCCACGGAAGCTGAATATAGGGCCATGTCTTCTGCTTGTTCTGAGATCTTATGGCTACGTGGACTTCTTTCAGAACTCGGGTTAGCTCAAACAGCTCCTACTCCATTGCATGCTGATAATACTGGGGCTATCTGCGTCACTGCAAATCTAGTATTCCATGAACGCACCAAACATATTGAAGTCGACTGCCACTTTATTCGAGATGAATATAAGCGTGATGTCATTCGGCTACCTCATGTCCCTACAGAGTTTCAGTTTGCCGATATCTTCACAAGGGACTTTCTTGGCCCGACATCAATTTCTTGTCTCCAAATTGCTGCTTTATGACTCCCCAGCATCAATTTGAGGGGGGGTGTCAATCCAGGCTCATCCATTTTGGCCCATTTATTGTACCCATTTATTGCTTTGTAATTAGTCAAAGTTGTTACTTAATTTTAGGATCTAAGATTTGTGATTAATTTGTAATTGATTGTAATTAGGGTATTAAACCCTTATATATATACATCAGTCGATCCTAGAATGGGATATGACATTCATCTCTCTCTCTCTCTTGTTCTGTGTTTCATCTCTCTCTCTCTAAAAAATGTCAATAAGAAGTCAATTTAGTTCTTCCTTTTCTGTTTTAAAATTGGATTTCATGTTTAAATCCAGTCTTTATTTTGAACTGACCGTTGCTTTGACTGTAGTTTATTCCACATTCTTACATCTATGTTAGTTACAGCCCATCCCTTCAATACAACATGAGCTCAAAAACTTTAATTAACTTGTTCTGTTTGGCAGGTAAATATGAGCATTGCCATTCTTCCTATGTCAGCCGAGTATAATTGGAATCCTGCAACTGTTGGCTTGATCCAGTCTTCTTTTTTCTGGGGTTACCTTCTCACCCAGGTTTGTCGCCATATAGTGATGAATCTTGTTTTGCATTGGCATCTTGAGATTCTCTTTCTACAGTTCTGCAGTACGTTTTCATTATTATTGCGATTACTTGGTGAAAAAAAAAAAAAGAAGATTGCAGCATTCCTTGACAGCTAAAACTTTTGTTGATTGATGAAATATGGGCAAGTGTTTATGTGCTCAACAAAATCGTGAACTATTTTGTGTTTATGAAAATGCCGTGTCAAGCAGATCTGTGGCCAACTGCAGATTCTACCACATCCTTTAGCTTTGGACTTTATTACAAAGAGTGTTACTATTTTGTTATTCTTGCCACGGTTGTGGTCAGACCTGTCACTGTATCAAACTGAATAGTGTTCGTCAGATACTATATTCATATTGATAGGTTAATTTCCTGTAAAAAGAGTTCCATTGCTAGATTATGTCTTCTGCAAATGCTTCTGTTCAGTGTCTGCTAAAAATGTGATTTGCATTTACTTTAAGTTGTAAAATGGTTGCCCTGCTAATATGGTGGTAATTTCAAAGAATAGATTGCTGGAGGTATATGGGCAGACACAGTTGGTGGAAAGCTTGTGCTGGGATTTGGTGTAATTTGGTGGTCTGTTGCTACAGTTCTCACTCCTGTAGCTGCAAAACTTGGATTGCCTTTCTTACTTGTCACTCGGGCCTGTATGGGAGTTGGTGAGGTTAGTTCTCTTGTTTACCATTACTGCGTACCTCTGTTGTTTACCCTTATTGTCTATTTGATGGAAATAGAGAAATGTAGCATCATTTGGAAAACTGTTCATTGCCTGTATAAGCATATGATGAATGCTTCCTTGCATTCTCACTTCTATTTTCTAATGTTTTTCCATGGGAAAAGTTGTGCTAGATTTTCTTATATGCTGGAATCTTGTGTCCTTCTTGAGATCAATTACCTGTATCATTGTTAGGATGAAGGATTAGTTCTTATTTTCCGTTTTACAGTTGATGTTTGGTGTCTTTTGTTTTGAATTGTGTAAATATTTCTTTTTTGTTTGTCGGTTTCAAGTCGAGATGGTATCTTGTTTCAGGGTGTTGCCATGCCTGCAATGAATAATATTCTTTCGAAGTGGGTTCCTGTATCAGAGAGAAGTAGATCCTTAGCACTGGTATACAGTGGGATGTACCTTGGATCAGTAACTGGGTTGGCATTTTCCCCGGTGTTGATACATAAGTTTGGCTGGCCATCCGTCTTTTACTCCTTTGGCTCTCTGGGAACTGTTTGGTTTGCAATATGGCTTAGTAAGGTGACATGCTTATGCATTTTTACTTTCACCTATGAGTTTTTCTTGTTCTTTATGCTTCATTGCCTGGATATTTCTTTTTGTATGTTTTGTGTGCCATAAACATTTGAAGCGTTTTAGTAGGAATGGACTCATTTGAAAATGTCCTTGTAATTTTCCTTAAATGGTTATCTATCGTGAAAATGCATCTTTAAGATATTTTTAAGGAGACGAGCAAAGATCCTAACTCAAATCTTAGTTATTAACTGATCGTACTTTATTGGTGTTCACCCTGAACATATTTATGAAGTTTGACTTTGCTCATCGCATTGAGCGTGTATGCCCATCCCTGGATTTTGATGCGGATGCTATTCCTCATAACACACTTATTGTTCTGAACTTCTGACACTTTGTGGGGGGTTCACCTTGGACATATTTATGAACTTGGAGTTTGCTTATTGCATGGAAAGTGAATGCCCATCTATTAGGGGTTCGAGTACGGAATACCGATGCTATTCCTTGTAAGACCCTTATTGTTTTGCATTTGCTTGACATTTGTACTCCAATTCTTTGTTTCGATAAAGTTCATCGTGCATCATCATCATCAAAAGCCTTGTCTCAACTACTGGGATCAGCTATGTGAATTCTATTTCTCCATTCTGATCTATCCTGACCCAAATCCTCATATGGGTTGCACTTCTTCATATCTATTGTTGCTACTTCCATCCATGTCCTCTTTGGTCTACCCCTTCCCCTTGGTGGACCATCAACCTCCATTGATTAAGATAACTTAACTGATATGGCCCCCAACAAGAAGAAAAAATAGAATATATATATTCGGCATCATTTACCCAAATATTATTTAGCACCTTAATGTATAATAAATGATAAAATCAAGCAAGATACACCATGTTATGGTGGGACCCTCATTGTTGGGTGCCACTTCTCACCGAGTTAGACATATATAAATTACCTCTAGTGAATTTGCATGCAGCTGTCATATCACTCTCATTGGAAGAATCCTTTAGGGTCGTTTGTCTTTTACGCGTGGGATATGTAAATTCAATTTTCACATGTAAATAATGAATATTCAAATTTTATTCTTTTTACAACGTTTGTCTAATAACACTATTTTCGCATCATTTACACATGGGATTTATTTTTCTATGTTTGTTTCAATGATATGTGTATATGTATTAAACGATTTTGTAAATGATACTTATTAATCATTATATTATATTCTACTATAATGATATGAAAAGGAGACAAAAAAGGTCTAATTTATATCAAAGTTTTCATTTGCATTTTAGATCCTAAAAAAAGAAAATGTCTTTCAACATGAAATATACTTTTAAAAAATATACATTTCTATCAATGATCACCTTAAAAAAAATGCATTCCAACATGTTTGGTTAAGGAAATATGAGTTTATAGTCTGATGGTTAAGTAAATAGGGTTATTATTAATATTTTTATTAATTAATATTTAGTTCAATATTATCTTAATTCATTATTCAATTTGCATAAAACTTAACCCATGCATCTCACCGGCTTTATGCTAATATTAATCAATTATTATAGAAATAGATTTTATAAAGTTTTTTTTTTTGTTTGTTTTTGGTATAGCAAGGCAAGAGAGAGAAATAGAGATGTTATCTTCATAAAAGGAGATGAGATGCAGGGAGGGTTTTCATTCATAGGTTTCATCGGTCTTGACGTATCTTTTATTATTATTTTTAAATGCGTTGGAGGGCGGTTTCGAACCCAGAACCTCTTTGATGGAAATGCCTCTTTTATTATTATTTTTCTAAATGTGTTGGAGGGGGTTTTGAACCCAGAATCTCTTTGATGGAAATTGCCCCAAAACCAAACCGTCCGCTTTCAACGGGTATTCTTTAAAATCACATGTGGCTTGGTATTCTCTTTTCCCACCTGAACAGGTATTCAAATCTTGGTGTAAAAATGAGCCCATTTTCACACCATCTGATTTACACACAAGATGTGTAAATACTTGTAGACAAATATGACCATTTACATACGTAAATGGGTGTAGAAAAATGACCCCTTTCAATCAGGTTAAACCCTCAATGACATAAATCCAAACTCTTTTCTTTGAACGAATGGTTATCATCATACATTTAGTAGTTTAGTATGCCTTCTGTTGCCATCTCTTTTCCATGGTGTGCCCTTCTGTAGTCTGGATATGGATCCTCCAAGTCAGTTCTTTGTGCTTCAGCTGTGTGGGATGAAGGCCCTCAGGGTCAGCACCTATGCTACCACTGGGTTCATCACGTATGGGGCGGTTTGAAATCATTAGCAAAACCAAAAGATGAAAAATTGCAAGATAATAAAATTTCATTAAAAATGAAAGTAACGGCTTATAAATAAAAAGGAAGTTATTGATTTTTGCGTGTCTCATAAAAGCCTTCCTAGTGAATTCCAATCAAACCCCTTTTTAACATATTTATGACACATACTTGAATCACTTAATAACTAATCCCTTTCTAACTAATACTCTTTAACGATTGAAAACATAAATAAAATTAAGTAATTTAGAAATATTACTTTCAACTAGACTCCTTCACAACGTAAAAAATATAATCGACTAAGAAAGAAATATTCAATCAACTCATGGGACATTGTGCACATGACAATGAATCCTTATGTGTTGCTTGACCATTATGTAATCCTAGTGGTTTTGATGTGGGCTTCCTTTGGATCTTCCAAGTTCCAACCCCCTAGTGAGAAGCATAGTGAACTGTCAACATTCACACCAAGGTATTGTGTTAATGTCGATGGAACATAGTTATGTGTTCCTCATTTGTAGATACTCATGTTTTGATAAATCGAGTCTCATTTAAGATGATTTGGACATGTCCATTGCGAGCCAACAACGGCGCTAGTGAGGAAAAAATTCTCTACGGAGTTTGATGGCCCTTCAAGGAAAAGGGGTAGGCTAAAGAGAACATAAATGGAAGCAGCAAGGATAGATATGAAGAAGTGCACCATTTCAGAGGATTTGGCCTAGATAGACAAGAATGGCGAAATAGAATTCATGTAGCTGACAAGATAGTTAGCCCAAGGCTTTAATGATGATGATGATGATTTAAGGTTTTCATTATATTAACTACAATCAAGTTCTGAACGAAAGTAGGACATTATTACACTATAACTTAAATGAAGACTAAGTTTACTTTAAATATCTTTTAAAAGGCTCAATTTAGGAAACACATTGTTGTACAAGACCTTGATGTTATGGAGTTACAATAAGAGGAACATGCTTTTATCCCTAGGTTTATCATTTGATTCTTTTGTCCTTTAAGATATATATTATAATATTTGCATATTTTTTTCATATTCTTCATCCTTTTATAATGACATTTAGGCACACAGTTCACCACTCGAGGATCCTGAACTTAAGTTGGAGGAAAAGAAATTCATTATTGGCAAGAGTGTTTCCAAGGAGCCCGTTAAAACTATTCCATGGAGATTGATCTTATCAAAGGCACCAGTTTGGGCTCTAATAGTATCTCACTTTTGCCACAACTGGGGTACTTTCATTCTTCTTACGTGGATGCCTACGTACTACAACCAGGTAAGTAATTTTTCTTATGTTAAACATGTGTTTTTTTGTCCCAGAGGAACAATCTATATATCTTCACAACGTCAATGTTCTTAGTAGATAACAAAGCTTTGATAGATAACTACTAGTATACCATTTCTCTTCATCAATTTAAGTTTGCCTCCATCATGCTTGAAACTTTGGTGGAAACATGTCCTAATGAATGGGCCTAACGTAACGAAGAACCAAAACATGGAGGTTATCCTCCACAATAAACCCAATGAAAGGAATAAGACATTTCTAGCTACTCTCATTTGCATGATTTATCCATAACAGACATTGGTCAAACCATGAAATTGTTTTCAATAGGATCTTTCTTTTTTTTTTTTCTTTTTTGAACAGTTTTAATAGGATCTATTTCACATTACCGTTTGGTAAGTTACTATTAAAGTGAAGGTGAAGTAAAGCCTACATTTGCCATACATGAAAAACACTAGGGAGTCATATCAAAAGCACACAAATTCAAAATTCCCTCCTTTTTAAAACAAAAGTCAAAAGCAACATCTTCAATCCACTAATTGACAAAAAAATCCTCTTTTTTACACAAAAAGTCAAAAAGATTCCTTATAAAGTCACTAAAGACAAAAGACCATCATAACCCCCTTATATTTTATTCTCTCTTGATTTGAGACTTCACCTCACTTCATTCTACATGTAAAGTTACCAAATGGGTAGTTCTCCCTTTTGTTTGTAGAAACTCTGGGTCAGTTGTGTTGGATTATAATGTGGATGATGAACAAACTTATAAATTGGGCTGCTTAATTGATTTCAATGTTAGATCCTTGTCTGAAAGTCTAGCTTGGGATATCCAATTACTGATTCACGTGTAAACCTATTCATACATTATTCACTTGCAGCAAAAGATAACAAAACCCAAAGTTTAATGTTTCCTGAATTTTAGGTGATTATTGGTATTTTTTTCAACGTTGGAGTGGTGACCTATTTAGATTGAAAAGAAAACTTCTTAGGAATCCTTTTTGTATTATTTTCCCCCCTTTTAAGACTCTACTTGGCTGGGTCGGTTTGGTTCAATGAAAAACCCCCAAGCTTCCAAAATTAAATTGAATCAACCATGACTTAACCACATGGTGGGGGTGGGGGTGGAATGGAAAAGTCTATATATGGGTGAGGGGTGGACCAAAAATCTGCATGATTGGCAATCATGTGTTGTGGATATTATTATATTAAAGCCTCAATATCAAGGGTGGGTAAGCAATATACGATTCTGAACAAAAATCCAACAATGGATACAATCCATATGAATTGAATTTGGTTTGGTGCTAATTCACAAGGGATTGGTAGGTAAGTGAGCCCAAATGGGTAGTTGCTCCCCATAGTTGCATGAGCTACATAGCTCACTTGTTCATTTATGCACACAACCATACATAGTGATCCCTGCAATGCGACAATAGTGATATGAACTTTTTTGGGGCCCACAGGCACCTGCAGGGAAGGGAATGGGAGGGATATGTTGATCAAATTCAATGATGGTGAGATGAACTTTTTTGGGGGCCCACATGGGGGTCCTACAGGGAAGGGGATGGGATGGGAGAGATATGTAGATCAATTATCAATGTTGGATAGGGATTGGATGAAGATTCCCAACCATTCAACCACTCTAACTTGGTTCAAATGGACCATCATTTTTTTCTTCTGAGTGTTAACTTTTATTAGAATAAGCTCGATAGTACAAGAGAAATATATTGACAAGCTTACACCTAGAAGACCTATAGAAACCACCAAAGACAAAATGCACCGAAAACAACCTAAAGACAAAGGCCACCTATCAAATCTTGCTTTGCGAAATCGTAAAATTTCAAGGCTGAGATAAGAGATTATACTTAGAATGATTGGGTTGGGGGTGACACTTCTCCTACAGTCATGGTTTTTCCTCCTCTTATCATCCCACGACCCCTCATGAATTACCATACCATTCATCCGGCATGGCCCCACTAGAGTCATCATGCCATCATTTCATTGTAAGAGATTAGTACCCACAGAAAACCATGGTTGTCTGAATTTTTACATTAGTCAGTAATGTGAATGCATAATGAATCATCTGCTTTTTCCTTATTGTATCTATTTAAAACTTCACAATTCACATGTAAATGCTCTACCATCCCTGTCTGAGTTTCATATATTCTTGACTATGATTTTTATGTCGAAGCGGTTAATATAAGTATGCAGATATTATACTTGAATATTTGCAAAATCCATTTACGTTAGAGGGATGCTGCATGCACCGATGGGGAGCCCGGGCTGTGGCCCGGCTCCCCATGGGAGCCCTTGGATCCCAGGCGCACCTGGGATCGCCTGGGATCCAAGGGCTCCCATGGGGAGCCGGGCCACATCCCGGGCTCCCCATCGGTGCAATTAGATTTTCTCTTTACATTATTAGGAACATAATCTGTGTTTGTAAATTATATGGAATTTGACTGAAAAGTGTCTTTTCTTGCTTTTAATCTACATTACACTAGGTCTTGAAATTCAACCTCACAGAGTCTGGGCTTTTCTGTGTGTTACCGTGGCTTACTATGGCATTATCTGCAAATATTGGAGGGTGGATTGCAGATACACTTGTGAGTAAAGGGGTATCTGTCACAACTGTTCGTAAGGTATGTCTCCTTATAAAATTTTATTGGCAAGGATACATCGCATGCTATACCTTTTAGTCCTGTAAAGTTAATATATACCGACTATTCAAGAAAAATCTGGTTGAGAGGCTAGGATGTTTTTTTCCAATCTCATCAGCACTTTCTTTCCCAGTCAAATTATTCTTGATGATAGAAGAAGCATCAGTGAAACCTGATCTACAGGGAAAATGTCTTCCTAGAATGCTTCTTTATCTCCAGACTCCAGAGTGAGTAAAAAACAAACTCATATCATCAATTTCAAAGGATGAAATACTTTCAAATGGATGTATTCAATTTCAGGCAAAAAATGATACATTTCCTGTCCAGTGTTGACCCTGCTACCAAACAGGACATTTTGTTGCATTGTTTTTAATCTCTAAAAGTAAGTTCTTCATGAAATGGATGTTCAAGGTCCTTATAATCTGCCACCAAGTAATTGCAATGGACTTCTTTCAATTCACGGGATGATGTACTTAATTACCATTTCTCTAGATAATCCATCACGTTAAACTTTGGGCCAAAGCTTGGCATCCCTTCAGTTTCCCAATAAAAAACATATTCACCTTCTCTGCACAACTGAATGAACTCCAGTTGCATCTGTTACTTCAATCTTCACTTGGTTTCTAAGTCGTCGTCATCTCAATCACCACCAAAGCCGCTCCCGTTTGTCTGCTCCCCAACCCCCCATTTTTTTTTTCCAAGTTCACCCTTATTTGAAACCATAATGTCACCCAACTATCTAATGTGTCCTTTTAAATTGGTGGTCTAACGTGTCATTTTTGAGTATTTTACTCCCAAGTCTTTTTTCAGTTCCGCCACGTTCTAATTCCTTGTCCTTGTAATGCTTCAATTCCTTGTACTAGGATTGTTTTTGTTCTCTTACATGTCCAAACCATGTCAGGTGTCATCTTACCTATCAGATTTCTTCCTAGTTCTATCCTTTCTTGGTACTCTAGTACTCTAAAGATACATCAGTAGCCTGTACAGTACAACTAAACAATTTATTGGGGATGAAATGACATCATCAAATTCAGGGAATTATGAACTATATACAGTAATGGATGTTCTCTCTTCATCTGTTCCTTGTTGGAACCATGTCAGGTAATATCTTAAAGTTCAGCTTCTGCAGCTTCCATTTTGGTTGATTGCTCTTTGACAGTTGCATTTTTGTACTTCTGTTAAAATTGAAAAGCACTTCTAGGACTGTATTCCTTGTTTCGATATGAAATGTACTTCTAAAACTGCTATTGATGCTATTCACACCTATGGTTATGTATCGATTCAACATTCCTTAAAAGGAAGTCCATTGCTTTTCCTGATCATGCTTCTTCTGAGTTACTTGAACAGTAACATAAAATAGAACGGGGCTTGTTTATATCTTAAAAGCAGCAGGACCTGCTAGTTTGTGGGGAATTGAAACATGTTACAGTCACAGCCCAAATACTGCACCTTGGTAAATTCAATGTTTGAGGTTTGCAGTTTGCTGCATGAGTTCCAACTAATTGAGATGGGCTAGCTTTTACATTATGACCAACCTGAATCTTTGAAGTTGGATGAGGTGGCTGTGACAATTTAACCAGACAAATCCTAGATCTCTGAAATTGAGAGCCAATAATTTGAATAAAACTGTTGCATGTTCTCAGGGTCTTGATATATTTGACACAAGTCTTATATAGGTTTTGATAATTAATAGTTATCATTTCATAATGGTGAAGAGGCCTATGGCTTGACTGCTTTTGTACAACAAGAACATCATCTTCAAAGCCCTTTTTTTTTTTAATCTGGTGAGCCTTCTGACATCCCAACGATCAGAGGTGACTGCCATTAAACAACAGTTCATATAAAATCAATTTACAGGATTTCAAGCTTAAGACCGCCATTGGTAACATGCTTGAACCTGCAACACCAAGGAATTGTAACAATGAATTTCATTCAATTTCTGACTCAATTGTGCATACATAAAATTTGAGAAGGGACTGCAATTCTTTTCTTCATTTATAAAAGAAAATTTTTTTTCCAGTAATTTGACTCAAATCCAAAACTTCAAGGTTGCAATAGTGAGCACCTCCCAGAAAACACTTCACATACACCGATTACCAAAAGTAACTGCCTCAAACTGGTTATGTAACTTAACACATGAGAGAGGTCAAGGTGGCATGTGACAGTCCCTACCCAATAATCAGCAAATGAACACATGCTTCATAAATAAATTGATAACATAATAACATACTGTTTAGCCTCGTATTTTGCTATTCAGTAGCTGTGCACATGCTAGATGCACTAATTTCTTGGCGTAGAGAATGGAAAAGAACAAAGTACGAACCTAATACACAGTGTGCCTTCCCACTGACAACCCAAAATACTCGATGAAATGATGAAGAATTATCCCTTTATAAATGTAACCCGCAATAAGCATAAAACCTTTCTTAACTCACAACCATTTGCTCTCAGGATCTCAGCCCTAAAAGACTGTCCTCAAACAGATGCAAAGCCTGATAATTTATTATCTTATTTAAACATAGACACAAAAACAATGATGCAAAGTAGATTCTAAATAAGAGATCTTCATTGCATTAAAATATTCCATAAACTCTGCTAATTCTAAAAACCCAGAACCATATAATACTTGCAGAAAGATCCTTTTGTGAATGAACATTCGTGGGGGCAGGGGTTAGAAGAAACAAAGAAAGTTTTGAGATTTTTTTTTGGGAAACCTCAAAGATCCAAATCCACAGCATACTAGCATGCTCGGCATCTTTATTATTCACGAGCATATCACTGTTTATTTCCCACACAAGAGACATGCTCATTTGTAGCAGAACTGATGCAATTTAAGGATCTGAGCTTCATAGGGTAGAATCCAAAGTATCATAGGAGCAAGATTGGTGCTTTAGATACAGGGTTTCTGTAACTATATTTTTTTCTCAACAGTCAATATTCTGGTTATTTGTTTGCTTTGCTTGTGCACTGATACTTTGATAGTCAACACTTGCATCCTGCTTCTTGATTTTTACCTTGCAATCTTCATCTTTAGAAGCTGATTTAACACCTTCTGGAACCTACAGATCATGCAATCAATTGGATTTTTAGGTCCGGCCTTCTTTTTAACACAGTTGAGCCATATCCATTCTCCTGCAATGGCAGTACTATGCATGGCATGCAGTCAGGTTTGTATATTACTTCCATATTTTTTTCATTATTTTCTAATCAAGAAAATTTATGCTCAGAAGTGATTACTAATTTAACTGTTAATGATTCATAAAGCATTCTGGTATTTCCTTTCAGAGTAAACCTATATGTATTTAGACCAGTGTTTTCTTTTTCTTTTTTTTAATCTTTGAAAAAATAAGAAATACATTTACTGCAGATGATCCTAAAAGAAAACTGGCTTTATTTTTCCTTTACAAAGACTGACAGGTCTTTCTTGCTCTCATTTCTGCAACAGTTTCTCTCACAATACTCTCTCTCTCATACGCGCGTGCACACACACATATCTCCCTCAGATGTGCGTACGAGTGCATGTTATTATGTGCTCAGGGCATTGGATGGGACTGTTATCTCATCATGACGCATCTGCATCGCCTTGAGTGCATGTTAAGGTGCACTCATGTGCACACCTGAGGCAACCCCTATATATATTATATCATCATCAAACCCTTGTCCCAACTGTTACATATATTCTTGTTCACAACTTTTTATAAACTTGACCAACTTTGCCTACTCAACATTTGCAGAAAACTCGTCTTCTCATAGTTATCTTCCCTATTGAGAGATCATTTATTTAAACTAGCAATAATACAAGCTAACCTTTTGAGTTTTCTTATAGGGTACGGATGCTTTCTCCCAATCTGGTCTTTATTCTAACCATCTAGACATTGGACCTCGATATGCTGTAAGTATATTGTTCATCAATTTTAAGTTATTCGTCTCTGGAAACAGTTGAATGAACTCCACAAAGTCTCATTACTTGGCCATGCCTCAATTTCAACATTTAGAAATATTACAACAGGAACACATATTGTAGGGAAGATAATGGGTTTTCATTGTGGGACCATACAGGGAGTACTGCTGGGCCTGTCAAACACTGCTGGGGTGCTGGCTGGTGTCTTTGGAACTGCAGCCACGGGTTACATCTTGCAACACGGTTTGATCCATATCCACTGCAGTTAATTTATAGAGGAATGAACCTGTGCTGACGTTTGTATGGGAGATCCCATGTGGAGTGCTTTCAGTTGACACATGTGGACCCCACCTTTCCTTGATCCAAGCAATTAGCATCATCCCACCTAAACCCCACACGCTCCGACCCACCAAAAACCGAGAGCAGGCAGTGGCCCAAATTTCACTCCAATTGGAGTGACATTCACCATTAGATTAATTGATATGTGAAAAACAAAGCTTACTGAGTTTTGTCCCATCTTTTACGCATTGATCAATCCAATGGTTTATGTCGACAAAACTCGTCCCACGGAAACTACCATGTGGACATCAGCTGATCAGCATATGGCCATTACTCCTATGTAATACCTATTAAACTTAAAAATGGACAAATCTGTTAGTGTTGGACATGGATGGAGGTGTAACAAAGGGCCGTTGCTTGCAAAGGAAGAGAGATCTTAGGTTTCCTCCCATCTTCTCTGGATGGGATGGGACCTTTCATCAAGTTCCCTCTTGCATGGGTTTGTGAATATATATAGGGAAATATTCATGTGCATCCATCCCTCACCAAGTTATGGTGAGGGACAACATAATAGGGTTGACTTTATAACACATCCGAACCTTTATAATACATCCGAACCATTCGCACACAAGGAACTCCCTTAAATATACTAGACCCATTAAGTTTTCACATATCCAAATGGATTGGACCGTTGGATCGAGGGTCAAATTTTTTCCTTTGATATAAAGTCATTAAATTTGTGGGCCATGAATGAAAGGGGTTAGAGGCATGGGATTGACCCCAAATTTTATATATGGTCTCATCCAAGATGTCTCTTCCCATATATATATATATATATATATATATATATATATATGGAGATGCTCTAATGAGAGCATCTTTCACCTTACTATAAGAGAAAAGTTGGGGGCCCTCACATCCATCTCCCATAATAAGGTGAGAGATGCTCTCATAGGAGTATCTCCCATATATATATATATATATATATATATATATAGGTTTTACAATAACATATTTCATCAGATTTTGGGGATTCATTTTTCTCAAAATCGAAGGATCCAAGCCAAATTGGCCTCATCTACAAGAAATCTGTGATTATTTTTCTCTGTGAGCTAATGGCCCCCAAACAATCTTGGAAATCCAACATAAGTCCATTTGAAATTACAGAAATATTAGTTTGCAAAAGCATAAGATATAGACGACGTTGAACTGCAAGTATGCATCAAAATACTATTAGTGTTTACACAATTACTAAGAAAAATGAGAACGTATTCGGTACTAATTCTGTGTAAATAGCTTTTGATCAGATACAATGACCAAAAGGACCATAATTGGCACAACTTTATAATAATTTTATAATATGTAAAAGCTTCCCTTATTTATCAATTAAACTACTATACAGAGAATTTTTAGCAAATTGAAATATATAGTGACACGTTTGAAATGGTAAATATGATAATGTTCTTATATTTAATTGTTCATATGGAGAATGATATAACAAAAAGGGCTCAATACTCTCGTCATGCCTATGGATCTCATTGATGGTGAATCCTTACAGGGCATTTGTTTTGGTTTGATGATATCAAATATTTAAATTTTTTCCCATTCACCTAGCTCACAAAAGCATTAGATATAGGAGAGAGCAGCCTGCACACACGCATGCAAATCCACCTTATGAGATATGGTTATAGGCATATACGTGTTTTTTTTTTTTTTTTTGTTGGAGTTGAGCAGGTAGGAAAGTCTAACTTGGATTGGGGATGACCAAAATCAGTTTGAACTAAATGCTTATAGTTATCAATTTTGTTGTTCTGAAGAGCACCAATCAAGCCACAGATAACAAGATCAAACCACACAGAGAAAAGTTCACACACAGAGATAACGCGGTTCGGCTTGAGCCTACATCCACGGGAGATCGGCAAGAGTATTACTATATGGAAGAAAGATTACAAATGAACTCTCTCAACCCCAATCCCAGGTACACCCTTTGAATACTCTCTCAAGCTACTAGCTTCTTCTCTATGTGTATTGCAATCCAATACAGGATGCTTCTATTTATAGCATCAAGAGTATGGAGAGCCTTGCCTTTGCCCATGCCTCATCATGTTTTGCACCATACCTGTGTCAGCTTGTCAGCTGGTCCTCAGCTTGTCAACTGGCACAGTCAACTATCGGCTCCTGTAGAGCCATCATGCTGACAAATCTCCACGTTGGCGATTATAGGAGTCGATCCTCATAGCACAGAATACGTCTCACCGTCTCCATCTGCCCCTTAGGGCACTCAGGTACTGATCACACCGATCAAGTCCAAGCAATGCTTGAACTTGACTGCTGGAATAGTCTTGGTCATCATATCTGCTGGATTCTCTGCAGTAGCAATCTTCATCATTTCAATAGCACCCTCAGAGATGACATCTCGAATGAAGTGTGCCCTGACATCAATGTGTTTGGTTTTTTCATGATACTTAGGATTGTGTGTCAGATCGATCGCACTCTGACTATCACATAACACAGTAGTCATCTTCTGTTCCAATCCAAGATCAACAACCAAGCCTGTTAGCCAAATAGCTTCTTTCACTGCCTCTGTAGCTGCCATGTATTCTGCTTCAGTGGTAGACAAGACAGCTTTAGATTGCAATGCTGCTTTCCAACTAATGGCACCGCTAGCAAAAGTGAAGACATAACCTGTCAAGGATCTTCTTCTGTCCAGATCTCCAGCAAAATCTGAATCAACATAACCAATAACACTTCCAGAGGTGGTGTTGTTTCTATCATACACTATCCCAACATCAGTAGTACCTTTCAAGTAGCGAAGTATCCATTTCATTGCCTGCCAATGGGCCTTCCCGGGGTTATCCATGTATCTGCTAACCACACTAACTGCGTGTGAAATGTCTGGCCTTGTACAAACCATGGCATACATGATACTCCCAACTGCACTAGCATAAGGAACACGTGACATGTGTTCCACCTCTTCCTCAGTTTGTGGTGATAAATCAGCAGAAAGTTTAAAATGGGCTGCCAGTGGAGTATTCACAGGTTTCGAGCTTTGCATACTAAAGCGCTCCAGAACCTTCTCAAGGTACCCCTTTTGTGATAAAGACAATTTTCCCGCTTTCCGGTCGCTTCGAATCTCCATCCCAAGAATTTTCTTCGCAGCACCTATGTCTTTCATTTCAAATTCACCACTGAGCTGAGCTTTCAGCCTGTTGATCTCAAACATGTCCTTAGCAGCAATTAACATGTCATCAACATATAACAACAAATAAATAAAAGAACCATTTGGAAGCTTCTTGTGGTAGGCACAGTTGTCATACCCACTCCTGCAATAACCGTTTCTAACCATAAAGGTATCGAAACGGTTATACCACTATCTAGGAGATTATTTTAAACCATACAATGATTTCTTTAGTAAGCAAACATGATCCTCCTTACCTTGGACTTCAAACCCCTCTGGTTGATGCATATAAATTCGTTCTTCTAGCTCGCCATGTAAAAACGCAGTCTTGACATCAAGCTACTCCAGCTCCAAGTCCAATAGAGCAACCATAGCAAGTAGCACCCGGATAGAACTATGTTTCACCACAGGAGAGAACACTTCATTGAAGTCAACACCCTCCCTCTGAGTATAGCCTTTTGCAACCAGTCGTGCTTTGAACCTAGCATCTTCCACCCCTGGAGTTCCTTTCTTTTTCTTGAAGACCTATTTGCAGCCAAGAGTCTTCTGGCCCTTCAGAGGTTTCACCAGCTCCCAAGTTTGATTCTTGTGAAGAGATTCAATCTCTTCACCCATGGCTATGACCCATCTTGCCGATTCTTTGCTAGTGACGGCATCTCGATATGTAACCGGCTCCGACTCAATGCTCTCAACTGTATTAAGAGCGTAGGCAACAATATCTTCATGCCCGTATCTTTGAGGTTTCTTAATCTGCCTCCTCTCTCTGTCCCTAGTAAGCATGTAATCATCTGGAACTGAAGTTTCCTCGTTTGGGCTTTGCATCTCCTCTACATCCTGTCGAACTGGGACATCTGCTTGCACCTTATCCTGCAAGTTTTCTGAAGCTTCCTTCTCAAGCTCCACCTGTTTACTGACACCGTTTTGCTCCTCCATCTGTTTACTAACACCATTGTCATTTCCAGCATCAATGCACTCCTTCGGCTTCAACATAGCAGACTCATCAAAGGTCACGTCTCTGCTGATAATGCATTTAGGTGATTTTCCATCTAGGCACCAAAGCCTATATCCCTTCACCCCATGTGCATACCCTAGAAATATGCACTTTCTTGCCCTTGGTTCAAGCTTACCATCATTCACATGAGCATAAACATGACAACCAAATATTCGCAAATTGGTGCAATCAGCAGGAGATCCTGACCATACCTCTTTAGGAGTTTTACACTCAATAGCTGTTGATGGAGATCGGTTGATCAGATAACAAGCTGTGTTAAGAGCTTCTGCCCAGAACTTCCTAGATAACCCTGCATTATAGAGCATGCAGCGGGTCCTCTCTAGAATAGTCCTGTTCATCCGTTCTGCAACTCCATTCTGTTGTGGTGTATTTCTGACTGTGCGATGTCTCACAAGGCCTTCATTCTTGCAGAACTCATTAAAAGCACCTCCGCAGAATTCCAAGCCATTTTCAGTCCTCAAGCGCTTGATCTGTTTACCTGTCTGCTTCTCGATCATAATCTTCCATTGCTTGAACTGTGCAAAGACTTCATCCTTGTGCTTTAAGATATATACCCAAACCTTCCTAGAATAATCATCAATGAAGGTTAACATATATCTGCCACCTCCCAGAGATGGAACACGAGAGGGACCGCAAAGGTCAGAATGGATATAATCCAAAGTGCCTTTGGTCCGATGAACTGCTGTGCTGAACTTGACTCTGCATTGTTTTTCGAAGACACAATGCTCACAGAAGTCCAGCTTTCCTGTTTTCTGGCCGCAGAGCAAACCTTGTTTACTCAGCTCATCCATACCTCTCTCACTCATATGCCCAAGTCGCATATGCCATAACTTGGTAGTTTCCAAATCTGAATCTGACGATGATATAGCAACACCACCTGTAACTGTGCTACCTTGAAGAAAGTAGAGGCCATTCTGCTTCTGTCCCTTCATCACTATAAGAGCACCCTTTGAGATTCTCATAACTCCACCTCCAACTTTGTAGGTACAGCCATTGGAGTCAAGCGTACCCAAGGAAATCAGATTTTTCTTCAATTCTGGAATGTGCCTGACATCTGACAAAGTTCTTACAATACCGTCATACATCTTAATTCGGATTGATCCTATCCCAACAACCTTACAGGCTGCATTGTTCCCCATTAGAACTTTACCACCATCTATAGAATGATAAGTGGTAAACCAATCCCTATTAGGACACATATGGTAGGAACAACCCGAATCAAGGATCCACTCATCACCTGAGCTACCAACGGTAACAAAGAGAACATTTGCATCATCATAACTGTCTTCTGCAACACCGGCTATATTTCCAGAATCATGTGCTTTCTCCTTTCCTTTGCGCTCTGGACAATCTTTTTTAAAGTGCCCTTCCTTATGACATTGGACACGCTTTAATTTTCTAGTTTTTTATTTTGATTTTGACCTAGAGCGGCCTCTTCTGTTCTACCATTTCTTCTTTGTTCTCCCACGCACTACCAAACCCTCACCAGAACTATCATCGCTTTCTGTAGCAACCTTTTTCTTTAACTTCCTGGAGTTCAAGGCTGACTCAACATCCTCCTTGGACAGAGTTTCTCTACCATACATCATGGTATCAACAAAGTTCTCATACGAGGGTGGTAATGAACATAACAACATAATGGCTTGGTCCTCATCATCAATTTTAACATCTATATTTTCAAGATCCAAAATGGCTTTTGTAAAAGAATCAAGGTGGTTTGAAACAGACGTACCCTCCTGCATTTGTAAGGTGAACAACCGCTTCTTCAGATACAAGCAATTTGTGAGAGACTTTGTGATGTACAAGTTCTCCAACTTCTGCCATATGCCAGCAGTAGTTTTTTCTTGAGCAACCTTTCGCAGTACACCATCGCTAAAAAATAGCAGAATTTGACCATACGCCTTTTCCAGCAACTCATTCTTCTCTTCATCTGACGGTTTGTCAGACAAAGCATTCTTTCCCTTCAAAGCTTTCTGCAACCCATTTTGAACTAGCAAAGCATGCATCTTCAATCGCCATAGACTAAAGTCATTGTTTCCATTGAATTTTTCAATTTCAAATTTTGTAGCCATTTCACTAATCTTTTACCGCACCTGCGTAGATCTGCTCACAATGAGTCCACAGGTTCAAACGGATCTCCGATCAGACTCCGGATTTCCAAGATATTGCGAAAATAATTTTCAGCCTTTGATCTGGTCAAATCAAGCTTTGACCAGCGATGACATCAGCACCTTTATGCTTTGTTGCTGGGCTTCCTATGTGGACCAGGTCAACCTGACCCGAAACTGTCTTGGCTTACAACTAGAACTGAGAGATCACCAATTCATGTGGTGCTTTAGGGACCATAAATTCCCTTGGAACTTCAGACCACCAAGCCAAGTCAAACTTGTTAATAAACAGAACCTGGATTTGAAATCAAACTCAGTCTTTTTCCTACTCCCGTTTTGGAACAGAGAAGCCCCGGTATGGCGTGGCAGCACGGGCTCCGGCGACTGCAGCGGTCTCTTTCTCCGGCAACGCACAGTGGCGGCGGCGGCGGATGTCCCTTCTCCTGTTCTTCCTTTTCTTCTTCTGGTTATGTCCGGTTTCTCAACAGGGACAGTCCCTGCCCCTTATTTCGATTTTCTTCCTCTTCCACGGCAACGGCGCGGCAGCGAGTCAGCGACGGACCCCCGATCCCGATGAGGCAACAGCGGTTGCAGCGTCGGCGATTTCGGCGATCCTGGGTGCTGCGATCAAGCAAGCAGGTCCGTGGCCCACTTCGAGATCGTCTAATCTTCTGCAAAACCCAGCGAGGAAACGCCCTTATCTGCAACTTCCGATCCTTGATCTTCTGCAAATCAAAAACCTATATCAGATCTGCAACAATCCTACACTCATCTTCTCTGATTCGTCCACTACAAAACCGAAGTTCAGTTTCTCTACAACTTCGGACAGAAACAGAGAGATACTTTCGCTGGCCCAATCACGATCAGAACTTGCTCTGATACCAGTTTGTTGTTCTGAAGAGCACCAATCAAGCCACAGATAACAAGATCAAACCACACAGAGAAAAGTTCACACACAGAGATAACGCGGTTCGGCTTGAGCCTACATCCACGGGAGATCGGCAAGAGTATTACTATATGGAAGAAAGATTACAAATGAACTCTCTCAACCCCAATCCCAGGTACACCCTTTGAATACTCTCTCAAGCTACTAGCTTCTTCTCTATGTGTATTGCAATCCAATACAGGATGCTTCTATTTATAGCATCAAGAGTATGTAGAGCCTTGCTTTTGCCCATGCCTCATCATGTTTTGCACCATACCTGTGTCAGCTTGTCAGCTGGTCCTCAGCTTGTCAACTGGCACAGTCAACTATCGGCTACTGTAGAGCCATCATGCTGACAAATTTAATAGCCAAGTATGCATGACGGTTTTAGTTTTGAACCCGATAGTAAGGGATCATAGTTGGGTCAGTGCCAACTCATGGGGCCCCACATAGTGTCAGCTCATTTAAGCTTACATGAAAACATCCTTCATTTGATCATTTTTCTATGAGTGTATATATGGTTCTCTGAAGATGCCTCTTTTTTGCTCCTCTTTGTTTACCACAGCAGGTCCTGCTTATGACAGCTCAACCTCCACGAACACCTAACCTGATCCCTGTTGGACACTTATGGGACCATTATTGAACGTTGTATTCAAAGTAATTTTTTTACCATCCTTGATTCATGATGTTTTCGTTCCATCCTTGATCCATGACATTTCCTCCCATACCCATCCTAAGTAGTGATGGACCCCACATGTTGAGGGTTTGTGTGAGAAAATAACTGTGTCATCATCATCATCATCAAAGCCTTATCTCATGAATTAGGGTTGGCTAAAAGAGTTCAATTCTAAAATTACTCTCATATTGGGCTACAGTTGTGTAAAAGATGGTCCCCATAAGATCTTCCCAATCTAGGTTGAAGGGCCTCGAAGTTTGACAATTTAATTTTTTGGATAAAGTGCAATCTTTTACTATCCGATCCAGTAGTAATGGTTGGATGAGTGTCACTTTTGGGCAATTGTGAATTTATGAGAGGGTGTGTGCATGGGGTGTTGGAAGGGCAAGCAGTTGGAGGGTATAAGATTGATCATGAGTGCTCCAGCCTCTTTTGATGAAAGGGTAGTTTGACAGTATTAGATTGATCATAAGTGTGCCCCACATGCTGGAGGACTTTTAAGCAAGCTGGAGCACTTTTAAGCAAGTGCTCCAGCCTCTCAGTAATTTGCATTTTGCTTTTATAACTAAAAGTAAATTAAATAACAGGACAAAAGTCCATAGCACAGTTGGAAGGTACTCAGCATCGCAATAAGCTTGTGGGTTGGGTCATGTTACCATTCAATAAATAGATAATAATAAAACACCAAGTAACTGAGATATGCATATACTACAACTGTAGGTTAAAATGTGTATTAATAACTGGGCTGTGTATATATTACAACCATAGGTATTGTTGCGTTTAAAGACCTTTTTGAGTTATTTACCAGTTTTACTGCAATCTGGTTTGTTAAAAGATAAAAATAACCGACAAATGAAAATTTTCAGGCTCTTGGGATGATGTCTTCAAGGTTTCAGTCGGTCTATACCTTGTGGGAACCGTGGTCTGGAACCTTTTCTCTACTGGTGAGAAAATTCTGGACTGACTGTTGATAATTAGTGCACAGCTAACAACGATACACCCCACATATATATGAGAAAAGAGAACTATAGAAGTGGGCAAGCATAAGAGTAACCGAGATGAAGAGTGATGGCCTTTGGTGCGGTGTTTTTAATTTATTGTTGACACTGGAATCAAAGCAAGCTACGAGGACAGCACAAAAAGGAGCTATCTTCATTTAATTATTAGTTATGCCAAAGGTTTCAGATAACATTCGGTCGACAAGCTCACCATGTGAATTCCCTGGCCATATCATCGCAGATGAGTTCGTAATCGGTGAAGATACGGCATGTCATCTTCAGGACCTTCATTCTCTGAACTCCCATTGATGGGCAGATACATATGGGGCTCAAGGAGCAATATATCCTCCCTACAGATTTTTATTGCTCTCAATTGCTTATTTTATTTGATTTTTCTCTTAGTATGTACAGGCTACACTATTCTCCTGCCAGTGCACTTGTTCTTTTTACATTTTTCTTTAATCTGGATAGCATTCTTTTTGCATTTTTCTTTAATCCCAGAGCAATCAAGATATTATTACATCAGTGCTTGCTCAATATTCCTCAGTGACCATGGAAAACTCAAGGTAGTGTTTGGCTTCCTGCCATTTAAGGAGAAAGGATATATACTCTCTCTCTCTCTCTTCTCTCTCTCTCTCTCTCTCTCTCCTTTTGGACATCTGGTAGAAATGGAGAAAGGATATACTCTCTCTCTCTCTCTCTCTCCTTTTGGACATCTGGTAGTTCTGTGAAATTTTGAAGGAAAGAAATTTCTTGACAGCTTTTTGCTCTCTCTCTCTCTCTCTCTCCTTTTGGACATCTGGTAGTTCTGTGAAATTTTGAAGGAAAGAAATTTCTTGACAGCTTTTTAGGCACGTTTGGCAACAGACCTTGGTCTCTCTCTCCTTTTGGACATCTGGTAGTTCTGTGAAATTTTGAAGGAAAGAAATTTCTTGACAGCTTTTTGGGCACGTTTGGCAACAGTCCTTGGTAGGGGGAGGAATCCACTGTTTAGAGGATTCTTTTCTTCTTCATATACGAAGTTATCCACAACAAGGATGTCTCATGCAGAAGTTTTTGTGCATTCCAGGTTTGGCAAAGGCAAAGAATCTGTAGATTAGCATATGCTACATCCAACGGTCAGAGATCAACGTGCCATTTTCTCACGATCCGAGATGAATCAAGCCATAAGATTTGAACCCATAGCCGTTTTGGGCCTTCTACATATTATCAACGGATCTGATTTTCATTATGGGTCCCACAGAAATTAAAATTTATATTTATAAGTTGTTGGATATTTTGAAAATATCTCACAATATACGATGGATCAAGGGCTAAAAGTTGACCTACCTGCCATTTTCGACATTATAAACATGATGAATGGTTTGGATCTTGATTGTTGGACCCATTAGATAGGTTTTCAATATAAAAAGCAGTCACCTCAAATTACCGCCTGAGTCTGCACGTTTGGCATCAGTTGGGTTGTTTTTGGCACTATGAATGATCAACGGCCAAGAATGTTTTCTAATTTTTTCATGATTTGTGATGAATAAACTTACCAAATTTAAGCCCATGGCCAGTGTACCTCTTTTGCAAAGACTGGAATGGTTCAGATTTTACAAACAGGCCCCACAACAGTTCAGAAATTAGGATCAACGATCTGGATGTTTTTTTACAAATATCTCAAAATATAAGATGGATCAACGGATGATTTTTTGTGTACTAGCCATTTTGGACACTTTAAACATGATTTACGGTTTAGATTGTGATTGTGGGACCCATTAGATAGGTTTCCAAAGCAAAAACCGGCAACCACAATATTACCGCCCTTTTTACTGTTCATCCGCAAATCCACCAGCGCACGGATTCTTAGAATTCGACCTCCCCAAGTCAGACGTCAGATTTCTATGCTTGTGATGACTTATATGTATAAATGGGATTCTTCCCATACGCTTGGATCTGCAACCAAACTTGGATTTTCTTTGAATCCGATGAAAAAAAGCGAGGAATCCCCTCTGTGGACCGTTGCCAAACGTGCCCTTTATGTTTGTTTGTTGTTTACTGGGGTTTTACCGTTTTATACTAACGGTAATTCTACTAGAAAGTGGATGTTCAGTGGGGAAAAGAATATTTTTTTACTCGAAAGCATCTAAGAGCCAAATGCAGCATTAAAAAAGTTGGGATTAAATGTGTAGGAGTGGTTAGTGAAGGGAATTTAATATGGTATCAGACATTCAGTCCTAGCCAGTGAATTCAAAGAACGATTCGGCTTTAAAATGTGCCTGTTGCTAGAAGTGCTTTGCCAGGCTCCACTAGAGGGGGAGTGATGAAAAGTACTTTCACTCCCTCTACTAACACTCCCTCTACTAACGCATTGAGGTTTTGGTAGGAATGGTTGGGAGGGAATTTAATATGGTCATGCATAATTTTTGGAGGTGACTTGTGAACTGTTTCTTTACTATAATTTATGACAAGAATTTAGTGTGTATGCGATGCTTGTACCGAGGCCATGTTTCTTTTAGAAGAATTTCAAATTCCAGCCACTTTAAAAAGTCTGAAATGACCTTCAAATTCCAGCCACTTTAAAAAGTCTGAAATGACCTTCTAAGAACTGAAATTCCTATCTCTTTGCTTTTTGTTGGAATTTCAAATGCTCCACGGAGATGAGAGTCTTGAGGGACAGTTTTTGGAAATCTTGAAATTGTCCAAACATGAATTGTTGGAATTCTAATAAAGCAACAGGCTACTAGTCCTGCCACCTCTTGTCTGGATGGGGTGAGGTCTGAGCGCACAAAACAGCATAGTCTCTCTGGATATCAACCGTCGTCCATGGGGTTTAATCATTCTAGTATGACCCCAGGTTCTCCGAATGCCTACCAGTACCACGCATATATTATTCCAAGCACATATGGTTATAAAGCAGAGATTTTATAAATGGATACTCTGGCCCTCTCAGCTCAAAACTACTAATATCATTGATGTGTAAAGTAGTCGTCTGATTAATACATGTTCTTCCCAGACAATCCATCTCAAGGTTAGAATATTGTGGTTGCCAGATGATTCAGGGCCACTCCGCTTGCCAGTAAGTATGATGGTGCTGGTGCTCCACCAGAGATGCTCTGTTGCTTGGGCTCTTTTCATACACCACACCCACCATTACTTTTAATTAATTATAAAAAGAACAGATCCACAGAAGATTTCAAAACGAAGAAGACATACCTTTATTAGCTGCATCAAGGTAGTTGTCATGTCGTGTGTGTAACGCCTTACAGACAAATAAATATATCTTGAATTTCTTTTTTATGCTTTTCACAGTTTCATTCACTTGTTTAAAATAAAAGTGCCAAAAGCCTCCCTTCTTCCGGACCTCCTAGTCCTCCATGTACAAAGAAAGTAAACAAGAATAAAAAATACACACAGACACGTGAGAATTTTATAAGAAAAAAACAGCTCCAAATTATGGGCCATACCCTAGAGAAATGGTTCATGTGACACTGCCAATGCCCATTAGCAAGCAGTACAGATGCGGCCACCTTAATGACGGTTAAGATGGACTTGTATGGTATGCTGTTTTGCAGAGAATGGTTGTAATCTTCCATCAGATATGAACGCTCTCTGGCTTTTCAAACCCTATAATAAGGCCTACTGCATATGATGTAATGGAACCCACGTTTTTTTTTAATGTTTTTTATAACGTGGATACCCAAAATTCTCTCTTGGATTGGAAGTTGGCTTTGCGCCGAAAAGAAACGGAAAAAGAAAAGGGCAAAGGGCAAGAGATTATTAAGATGGAAGAGTTAAGATTAAGGATTAGCCAAAACATGATGATGTGGCCCTAAGTCCTTGAGCGAGCGTAAGACTGCTTGGATTTGTTTGGTTGGCGGACCCTATCATCTCGGCCAAAAACTAGTACGAAAATGCCATTTTGGTGATTGATTGGGGTCCACTAGCAACGTGGGCCACATTGAAACGAAACAAGGCTCGGTATTTTTTTTCTTTTTTTTTTTTTTCCTTTCTTGGTTTGGTACCCAATAAATTAAATATAATTGGTAGTTAAAGAAGCAGATCTCGTTTGATGCTCCAAATCCCCACACACATATAATGGAGCCCGCTCTACAAGATTGTAGAATGCAGTCTTTTTAGGGCCTGTTTTTTTTTTTTTTTTCTTTTTTGTGGTGGAATTCCACCAATAAAATCTCTCACATCTAATTTCACTTCAGCATGTGTTATTACTTTATTATATTACTTGGACAAAATCAATATGAAAGGGGGATATAACACTAATTTTTTTTAAAGAGTGCAAACCTCCCATAAGAGATTGGGGTTGAGAGAGGCCTTACCAACAGGCCATCTCTATATTCCCGGCATATAACACTTTAGCAGACTGAAGTTAACCAATATGAAGGGAAGGGGTATAATTACTGAATGCAGTGAGATGAGTGATTTGAGGAATCAAATTAATTTGGTCGGTACCTTTTTGGTCTCTGTTTCTGTTGTTGACGGAGCCAAACTATAGATGCCGACATTAAAGATTATTACACTTTTTATTTTTTGTTTGGGGTCGTTAGAATGTTTGGACTTGGAGCTTTACCATATTACTGTTTGCATCTGATACTTTGAGAAATTAGAATTGATCAGAACCATTCACTTAAATATATATATATATATGAAAAATATTTAAGTAAGAATTAGTTCTCACCTATTATATGAGAATTTTTTTATAGGGCCCAACTAACAACTTATCCAAACCTAGCAACTAATAGGGAACCCCCTGATAATCACAAATCCCAAAGATTGGCATACATCCGAATGGACTGAACCGTTGGATCGAGCGTTGAATATTTTTGTGAATATGAAGTCATTAAACTTGTGGGCCACGGATGAAGGGGTTAGGGGCATGGGTTTGAGGTCAAACTTGATATTGGGGTGGTTTCACAGATCTTTCCATCCCCCTTGGTCCCACCCCCCGAATGGGGCCCACAATTGGGCCCCACAAAAAAAATTTCAAATAATATGTGAGAACACTTCCCACTTGAATATTACCCTATATATATATACTTGAAAATTTCCAAAAAGGGAAGTGTCCCTCACCCTATGGTGAGGGAAAGATGCACGTGAATGTTCCCCATATATATATATATATATATATAAGCCTTTAGATTGGTGAATCTGGGCTAGGCACTTCCAGCACCCTGGGGTTGTAGGTTGGTGTGTATTAGGGGTCTAACGGTTTGGTTAACCATTCATTTTGAAGGGATCATTAATCGAACTGTGAATTATAATTTTTAGTTTTAAAAATTATAATCATATTCGAAAAAAATCGTTAAAAATCGAACAACGGTTAACCATTAAAAACCATAATCGAACTGTAAAACACGGTTATTAACTACGGTTCGGTTAAATAATTTTTTGATTTTTTTAGACCCTAGTGTGTAGCATGTCATTTTTCCGATTGGAAGTGAAATTTAGAGGAGTATTAGTATAGGGATCACCACATGAGGACACGGGTATTGATGACTTTGTTTAACTTAACTCCGACCACATGGATTCTTTGTGGGATATTTCCGAGCTACCGAGATTATCCTAGTTTTGGCAAGAGTACCGGCTAGACATGTCTTGGTCTCGGTCTTATGCATCTCGACAATACTGCCAAAGTACATCTCGACAATAGTGTCAGAATGCTTCCATATTAAGGTCATATATGACCTCGGTACCACCTTCAGTTCGGTTAACCGAGACGAGCACTGACCGATGTACCTCTATAAAGGCTCAACCACGTTACAGAACCTGTGGAGAGATAAGGACAAGCATCGGATAGAGATAAAAAGTTATCTTAACCTGGTGGATACGTCCATAATCCCTGAAAGAGCGGGATCCACAATCATTGAGATATTAGGTATGGTCTGATGGGACTGTACCATTGAGATATCAGGGTAAGGCCCGATGGGACTTACCAATCAGGGTAAGGTCTTATGAGACTTTACTTCCGAAGAATCAGGGTATGGTCCGAGGGGACTTTACCTCTCAAAAGTCAAAGGACTTCCAGCCTATATATACAAAAGGCCAATTCAGAATAGGTACGCATTACGCTTATGCTTACACACACCCATTTTCTAAGCTCTCCCTCCTTCTTCATCCTTTGTCTAGTTGTGAAACTAACTTAGGCATCGGAGTGCCTTCGGCTGACTGCAGCCAGGGTCTCTGATCTTTGTTTCTCCTTCCCTTTCAGGTCTCAAGCATTCAATCTTCTCCAAGAAACTATATAGAGATCCTAATCCATCTTTTTAAGCCCGTATTAATTTAGGCACTTACAATTGGCACCATTTGTATGGAGCGGTTGAGTCAAATTCACAAACACCATGCCTCCAAAGGTTAGAAAGGGTGGAGAATCATCAAGGACCTTACTACCACCACTGGTATTGCCGGCGCAATTGTCGCCGGTTCCACGCCAGAGAAGATCCGGGGCAAGGTCTGGTGCGGTGAGCATGGAAAGGCCTGAAACTCAGCCAGGTTCATCTTCAAGGGGGGTGACGGCACCTCCCTGGCAAAATCATCTTTCGGAGCATCCTCGACGGGATAATTCCCCATCACTGAATAGATCATACCAATCCCGTCACCTGACTAATGGCGACGATGATGGCAACCCGCTTCTCGCAGATATCAGGGCCCAAAACCTTGTTATCCAAGAGAAAGACGAGTTGATTCGTCAGCTTCAACGCTAACTACATGAAAGGGCGACAACCCCGGTTCCACCCTCTAATTCTCCTTCAGTTGAACAGGATTTGAGGCGTATCCTAAATAACAAAAGGCGCAACTGAGCTTACGACGAGAGTTCGAGTAGCAAGCGAAGACCGGAGGACAATGATGATTTGAGAGAGTGGCTTGATCGACAAGTCAAGCAAACAGTCCAGCAGAACATGGAGGTGATCGGTTTCACCCGAGATCGGCTAAATGCCTACGACACTAAGGATCTCGGCACATCTCCATTCTCTCAAGAAATAAAGAACTTTTCCCTCCCTGAAAAGTTCAGTGTCCTGAGGTTTGTTCTTTACGATGGGACCTCGGACCCAGCAGCGCATGTCCGACATTTTACTCAGAGGATGTTGCTATGGGTTGATATAGGTCACCTGAACTGTAGGGTTTTCTCTTTCAGTTTAGGAGACCTCCCCCTAAAGTGGTTCTGTACACTCCCACAAGGATCAATTTCGAGTTGGGGGCAACTCCGGAATTCCTTTGTGGAGAAATTCCAGGCGCACAGGGTCATCCCCAAAACGGACGACGACCTGATGGCCATCAAAATGAGGCGGACCTAGAACATCACACAGTTCGCCAAAAGGTTCTGAACTGTATACAGTCAAGTTGAAGACGCCACCGATACAGTGGCAATCAGGTCCTTCAAACAAGCTCTATAACCAGGTAATGAGCTTCGCAAGGATTTGGTTCGATTCCCCGTGGTCTCGGTGAAAGCACTGATGGCCAGGGTGAATCAATTCATCGAACAGGAAGAAGACGATGCCCGAGCTAGGGAAAGCTTCGGCCTTTGGCAGGAAAAAAGAGCCTCCAAAAAGGACAAGAGGTCATCTCGGAAGGAGGAGGCAGACCGAAACGAGGTATCTACGAGCTCAGCAGTGATCTCGGCCTCCACCTCGGGTGGCGGCATGAAGTCCAGACCGGCTGCAGCTTCTTATAAGGCTGTGAACACGGTCTTTAAGGAACCAATCCACAAACTCCTTGGAAGGATCAAGTCGCAGCCATACTTCAAGTGGCTGCAGCCAATGAAAGGAGATCCTTCCAACCGAGATCAGAGCAAGTTCTGTGCTTATCACAAGTAAAATGGGCACAGAATCGAAAACTGCATGACCTTCAAGTCCCACCTTGAAAAGCTCGTCAAGGACGGACACTTGAAAGATTACATCAAAGATGAAGACAAAAATAACAGCCGAGCTCATCAGCGCCGAAATGATGAAGATCAGGACAACGATGAGTCGGAGGGTATCATTAACGTCATCCACCTAGCTCCCGCACCAAATGGGAGCAATCAAGCTCGTGCCGAGACCAGGAAGGCTTCGCACAATAAGCAGGTGATGACTGCCGAGCTAGAACCAACCGCCAAGAAAGCTCGGCAAGAGAGGCCCAAAATCTGGTTTTCAGATAAGGACCTAGATGGGGTCTAGCTCCCCCACAACGATCTTTTGGTTGTGTCAGGTCCCCCGAACCCAATTAAAGAATAAACTGGATTTGAGGAGTGAAATTTAGGACTAATTAAAATTTTATCCTTTACGCCCAAGGATTGTAAGTCCGCTGTGAGGATATTATATTTCAAGCCTCATGTAATACAATAAATGCGGAGTTCATACAACTCTAGGCATATGAAATATTAAATAATGAATAATAACTTCATTTAATATTTAAAGTTGCACAAAAGGATATAAAAAAACTAAACAAGTCATAGAATGAAAGGTCCAACGGATGAATAATCAATGAATAATTATAAGTCTAATGAAATCCCAATGAGGCTCTCTAGTGTCGGGTACGATGATGCTACTCTACGTCATCGGCACGCCACTCTCGTTCGTCATTAGCTGGTTGGAGATCCTCTGGGATCTCCTCACCGGCCTGCTCCCTATAGAAGTAATCACCTGAGGTGTTTGCACATCAATGAACAGAGTCAACGACATATTGAGCAATAAATAAGCAAAATACATTAAACATGACATGCGTTAAGAATGTGAATAATGACGAGTATATATAATCAAGTGAATACAAGGAAAGCGAAGCTATGCATAAAGCAAGAGTAATAATATTCAGAAGCAACAACGGGGATCCTAGCAATCATCTAGCAATAATCACTATCCATGCAATGCAATACAAGAATCAAAAGGGAGACTCTAAGGATGTCCCAGCCACCTCCAAGGGTACCAGTAACAATCCAATCAGACTACTGATACCAAAGTCCATCTCCAGTGGGATCCTGGCTCCCGGTCCTGGAAATAGCAGCATGGTCCTAACCCGCTCCAAACTATTCCATGCCATGGACGCCGTCCTACGCCGACTGCCCATGCCGATGTCCGAGTAGCCGGCCCATCAGTAAAAACCCCCAAACTGCAGTTGGTCATGATATATAAATAGTAACGTAGTGGTGTTGACACAAGGGGAAAACCAAGATAATTAAGTCTGGCTAGCCAATACACAAGACATGCTCGTAGGGATTATCTCATTCAAGACAATACAGGACAATCAACCACGTGATAATCCCTTAAATGCTAGCCATTCATGTTTATCAATTACATGATACAAGTTCCTAAAGTACACTCTAAGTCAGGTCCAATTCCTCATTCTACAGAGATTATGTTTCATAATTAATTAGGTGTGTTGTGCCGATAGAGTGTAAAAGGAATGATATCAACGGTTACAAGTTACAAGTTAAGAAGGAATTACAATAAAAGAACTAGGCAAACAGTGTCATCCCTGTACCCCACATGTTCTAACGGAGTACGTGTGAAAATTGGATCAACGATACTTCTAGGGAAATCCCTTGGTGTATAATCATGTTAAGCATCTGTTGGTTCAGTTCCATACGCATTCGGTTATACCATATATAATACACAAATACCTAGACAACCCATCAAACACACCAAGCCATGTGCTTCAATTTCAATCCCTATTAATGGTCAAGTGAGAGTATATCCATGGTGTCCAACATCTAAGGCTCAAGCCTATGTTATTGGTCTCATTTCTAATAAAACATGAGCTGTATCAATAATCCAAGTATTTACATCACTTTCCAACCTCTGATCGTACTGAAACTAGAATAATTGGATTCTACGTCTCAAGGGCTTTCCAACGGTATATTATACGTAGAAACCCAACGGGCGGATTAAAAGTTATGGGCATTCCAAAATAGTCCATTTTATATGTCCCTACAGGTTCCCAGCGTCCGGACGCCCAAAAGTAGTATGGCGCCCTGTGCTTCTGCCTTCTGGCATCCGGACGCCAGGGCCAGGAGGCAGAAACCCTCCCCAGACGTCTGAAATCACCCTTTTTCTTCCATTAGCCTTCACAAGCAACATAACATGCACAAAATTGAGCCTTCTGCTCTCCCAGCAATCCATTCCCATAATTTTTAAATCATAATTAATCATTTCTAGCAATTTGAAACAACCTGGTGTTACCAATTTACAAATTACCAACCGAATATCCCTAAAAACCTAACTTAGCATATGAATCCCCAAATCAATATCAAAACATGCTTGAAATTAGGGGAAATCTAACAAGAAACATAACCAATCAATTGGAAACAAACATACATGCTTAAAAGTACAATGCAAATATACTTGCCTCAACGAAAAAGATGATGAAAATTGGAAAAACTTGAGGAGAAGCTCTTCTATCACGAAATCCCCAATCTAACCCAATAAAACGCAATTTAAAATGCCAAGAAGAAGAAATGAAGGAAGAAGATCAAGATCAGGCCTAATCTAAACAAAAGAGAAGAAGATTGAAAAGATGAAGGTATGAGAAAGCTTACCAAATTGATACTAGGGGAAAACGGAGATTGGAGGAAAAAGTTTTGTGGTTTGGATTACGGAGATGATCTCTCTAGGAAGGAGTTCTGGGCTTGAGAAGATGAAGAGGAAGAAGAAGGAGCTGCTGGAACTTCTTTGTTGCAGAGAACGAATGGGAATTTTAGGGTTAATCCCTACTTACGAAGAAGATAAGAGAAAAGGATAAGTTTGCCCTTAAGTGGGTCCAGTGAAGGATTAGACCACTTGAAGGGTTTCCGATCGTCGGATTGTGAGGAGTCAGAAGACAAAAGTGATCAGCGCGACGAGACCTTTCCAACGAACCCAAAAATCGCGGCGTTTGAAATATTTCAAAAAAATACTCAATTTTCCTTAAATTGCAAACTACCCCCTGCTAGGATCAAACGAACTTGGAATCGCACGAAACTTCGCAGACACTATTGTAACTCTAAAAGAAACTCGTTCATGATCTAAACCCACTTAAATATCTAAAAATATAATTAATTATAATAATAACAAGTTAAACGGGTCAATGGGCCTGCTATTGGGCCCAACTGACCTAGTAAGGTCACGGACCTTACAGCTCTCACATCTAAAAAGAACATTTGGTCCCCCACATGCCTAAACATACCTCATCAGGAAAAAGATGGGGGTAAGCCTTTTGGATATGATCTTTGAGCTCCCACTTAGCCTCATCTGCACTATGATGCTCCCATTGTACCTTGACCCATTGGATGGTCTTGGTACGTGGCACTACTTCCTTAGTGTCGATGATCTGCGCCGGCCGCTCTACATAGGTGACATCGGCCTGTAGCTGAAGTGGCTCTCGCTACAACACGTGAGTAGGATCTGAAATATACTTTCGAAGCATTGAGACATGAAATATGTCGTGCACACCCGCTAGCTCTGGTGGTAGCACCAAACGATAAGCCACGTCCCCAATCCTGCTCTTAATCTCAAATGGTCCCACCAACCTCTTGGCAAGCTTCCCTTTCTGCCCATATAATGTAATAATGGGGAGAACTTGGCTTCATAATATGGAAGGCGTGCCTTCCACTCATCACCAGAAATTGGAGTTCCCGTTAGAGAACGAGAACAGCAAAATTGAGGTGATCACGGTTAGAGGTGACCAGCACATGGCCAAACAATGCTTGATGGTCGTAATACCTGGTGAAGCAGAACCAAAGTAGGTGCATATGGCCGAGCTCGACAGGCAAGCTAGCACCGAACTGGCACGGTTTATTCAAGGTGATCTCAGTTGCTGGGCAATCAGCATACAGACTTGAAGATATGGATGGTAAAGAGTTAACATGGCCATGGAACGCGACCCACCTCAAGAAGTATTACTTCTAAATTTTTCTGTCAAATTCAAAATCAATGAAAGTTATTCTTACAGAAGGATTGCTCTTTGTTGCTTTTGATTCTCGCTAAGTTGTAAAACTCGGCGATTACCTACCTAATTGCTATGGAGCATTAGGGAAATAAATGAAAGCCTTAAATAGTAAGGGCACAGACGAAACACTGAGTTAAAGAACTCGGTGGCTACCTCGGTGTCAGGAATAAAATTATGTTCGGTTATGGAATCAAGTTTAATATATTCTATCACTGAGGTAAAAAAAAATCAAATACCTTGTATTCCTTATAGTTAAAGAACTTAATCCAGTTCGTCCTTAATAAGTTCGGTTAATGAACCAAGTTAAAGCATGGACAAATTTGGTATTTGGATACGAGTTGATTTTCTTGAGTTAAGAAACTTAAGATAACTTTAATGTTTGGGATTTCAGTTATTGAACCAAACTCATCATATAAAGGGCTCGGTTAAGGAACTGAGGTCAAGCACATGTAATTCTCGAAGTAACATTTGATTGCAAGCGTGAAGGAAAATCTGATTGCAAGCATAAAGAAGAAGGAAACACAAATGTATTTGATAAAATGATTCATTACATCAAAATCAAATCAAAGAAAAACAACACAAGAAATCTTTAAGCAGCGGGCTCGGTGGTAGCATCAGCCTCGGTTTGAACAGTTTCAGTCACAGCTGGAGTGGCTTCAGCAAGAACCTCGGGTACTTCAGGGGACTCCTGAAAGCAGGATGGTCCTCAGAGACTACCACTTCTCTCAACGCGGCCAACCACCTGAGCTCCCACACTTGATCCCTCACAGCAAGGACTTGAGCCATATAAATCGAGGTCGCCTCTGCCACCCCTTCATTGAAAGCAATGTCGGCTTCGGCCTGAAGTTTGGCCTCAAAATCGACCTTCTATTTCTCCAGGGAGGCTTACTGTTCGGCTGTCCTCTGCTTTTGGGTCTCCACCTCGGCCTCCGGTCTGCGGTTCTCAGCCACGGTCGTGTTGAGCTCAGTTATGAGGCCGTTGTTTATTTCAACTTGCTCCTTCAGCTTCTGGCTGCTGGCATTCGAGGCTGTTTGAAGACTTTTCTTCTCTGCTTCCAACCTTTCAACCGTTGGGCCACTCTGCTGAAGCCTCTCCAGAGCGACCTGGCACTCTGCACCATCTGTAAAAGAAACAGGCATTAGAAAGCGATCACCGAAATGAAACACTTGGTAAAATTTAAGAAAGCTTAAAGCTTACCATGATGGCCGACTGCATTGACGACAAGACTAGCCTCGTATCGTCAAGCTCCCTGTGCCTTACCATGTTCTGTGGCAAAGCACAGGCTTGACCGGGCACAGCGATGACGAAGGCATTGTCGGGGACACGGTCCTCTACATTCATCAATCTTCCTAGCTCAAGTTGGAGACTCAGCTTCCAGGAGCGCCGGCCTGGTGGAACGCGATGCTACAACTCGGTCCTAGCCCTCTTCTCTCTTTCTGCTCCCCCTTATGAGGTTTCGGCAGTCGTTGGCGAACACTGCCGAACCCTTGAACTTGGACCAGAAGCGAGAGTAAGAGCAGCAGCAGCATGGGACACGGGGGCACGGGGAGCCCGGCTTCCTACTGCTAGAGCCCCCAAATCTTAAACCACCACCGGAGACCGACGTCGTTGTATATTCTCTTTTTCCTCCGAACTAGATGAAGAATTGGAGGAATGAACCACTTAGCGTAATATCCTTGGCCTCGAGGAGGTCTCGGCTCCTGCTGCAATTATATTGCCCTCCGAGCCGGACCCAGAAGCGGTGGCCTCGGCACCAGAGGCGGTCCGGTGCTCAACGTCGGTTGGGGCCTCTACGGGCTCTGCTCTTCTCACTTCGACGTGAACTCGGCGCCCTCCCCGAGGTTGACCAGTCTTCCTCTTAATAAAGGAATGGTACCTCGGTTCGTAATCTAGGAGCAACTAGGCGGCTCGGCCTTTGTGGCCTCGGTAGTTGTACACCGCCCGAAGCCAACTGTCGTTCCGGCAGGCTTCTCTTATTCTTTGGTGGAAGTCTGCACGACAAACAAAAAATGTGTCAAGTACCTCGACGGAGAAGAGGAGAAAAATTCAAAGGAAATATAAAAGCTGGGAGGTCAGTGGTTACTCGGTGGGCTCCCGAAGCCGCGGGGAATCTTGTAACTCCTTGCCACTTCGGACACCGTTCCTGCCTATTCCTAGTTGCCCGATACGAACAGGCGGTCATCCCCGTCATATCTGTTGGAGTTTTCTAGATCATTGATGATCCACTCCTAGTTTGCCTTGGCTCGGAGAAAATAGGTGCTGTCACCGCCTCCAGATTTGCAGAGGTCATATACATCCTCGATATCATGGACCCCAAGGTTAATATTAAGGATTCTATTGAGTTCGGTAACACCCAATATAATTCTGAAACTGTTCGGCATCAACTGACAGGGACAGAGGTGCCATGTCTTAAGACAGCTTCTAAGAAGGGGGTGAAGGGGGAATCGAACCCCACCTTCGATTATGGTGACCAGAATGAATGGCATCCAGCCATTGGTAAAGGAATAACCATCGAAGGGGTTTTCTGGGTCGTTCAACCTAATGAGGACATCATCAGGAATCCCGTAATCGGCCCTAAATCTGACTATGGCTTCTGGGGTTTCTACTGTCTGCCTAAAGATACCCATTATTGAAGTTCGAAGGAACAAAAGAACTAGAAGTAAAAAAGGGGAAAGGTCAAGGAAGGCCTAAAGCATAAATAAGCAAGATGGGAAGGGAGGACTTACAAACACGAGACGGATGAGGTTGGTCTCAAAGGTCACTGAGCACGGATCAGGCAAGAACTCGACGTCGGCGAAATTTCTCTCTTCAACAAACCCTATCTCTTCTCTGACGAAAATGAAAGTGAAGAATGAGGGAGTCGTTTTTATTTATAATGGAAAAGATGCGCCTCTTTCGAATTCTGAAGACGCACGTGCGGACGTCGCTTCGAGTACTGTGTACGTCTCTTCAAGGCGGTACACACCTTCTCAGAACGATTGAGCGACCAACCATGCGGTGACATGTGGTGCCACCGATGCATCTTCTATATCAATCAAGGTGTGCTATTAATTATCTTGGGCAGATGAAGCGACATCGTGATAGGGATAAGATGTCATCAACCGACATCAAGATAAGATACAGTATGAGCTTCAAACATAATACTCAAAAGGTTCTCCCATCATAATGCTTAGCTTCCGATTCCGACCTCAAAGAGTTAGAGAACTCTAAGAAGTCAAAAGCTAGGGGCAATTGTGTGAGATATTTTTGAGCTACCGAGATTATTCTAGTTTCGGTAAGAGTACCGGCTAGACATGTCTTGGTCTCGGTCTTATGCATCTTGGCAATAGTGCCAAAGTGTATCTCGGCAATAGTGCCAGAATGCTTCTATGTTAAGGTCATGCCTGACCTCGGTACCACCTTCAGTTCGGTTAATCGAAACGAGCACTTACAGCTGTACCTCTATAAAGGCTCAACCATGTTACAGAACTTGTGGAGAGATAAGGATAAGCATCGGATAGAGATAAAAAACTATCCTAACCCGGTGGATGCGTCCATTATCCCTGAAAGAGCGGGATCCCCAATCATTGAGATATCAGGTATGGTCCGATGGGACTGTACCATTGAGATATCTGGGTAAGGCTCGATGGGACTTACCAATCAGGATAAGGTCTGATGGGACTCTACTTCCCAAGAACCAGGGTATGGTCTGATCGGACTTTACCTCCCAAAAGCCAAAGGACTTCCAGCCTATATATACAAAAGGCCAATTCAGAATAGGTACGCATTACGCTTATGCTTACACACACCCATATTCTAAGCTCTCCCTCGTTCATCCTTTGTTTAGTTGTGGAACTAACTTAGGCATCGGAGTGCCTTTTGCTGACTGCAGCCAGGCTTTCTGATCTTTGTTTCTCTTTCCCTTTCAGGTCTCAAGCATTCATTCTTCTCCAAAAATTTTTATAGAAATCCTAATCCATCCTCTTAAGCCCGTATTAATTTAGGCACTTACAGATTCTACCAAAAAAAAAAAAAACTCACCCGCATGGAGCCACCCCTTGCGGGAGTAGTCGACATAATGTATGTGTTGTCGGTTGTGAGATATATGTGGTGGAGGGAGATGCACTGCACTTGACTACTTGAGGCATCCGGGCCGAGATGGGAACACGAGAATTTTCTTCGACAGAAGAGAAGATATTACACGGCCCCACCCCCTCCTCCAGAGCTGCTTCCTGGCATACATATACGAAGCTCGCCAGTTTAGTTGGACAAGTATTTTTTATATGCCAAGAATGTGTGGGCCCCATGGCAAGTTTCACACATATATTTTTTTACACGGGATTTCCTCTCTTGATCGTCATCAGCTGGGCCTTGCCCCTGTGCATTTCCTCCATGGTTGATTCCACAGGGAGCATCAGAGGAGTCGTCCATATATAGTGGAGAGGAAAATGGGCAAATCGGTCACATTTTCCTCACGAGAAGAGTAAAAAAATGACCGGATTTTCCTTGGTGCAGACATTTCAATTTCTCATGTCATAGAAAATGAGAAGTTTCTCTCATAGTAATGAAAATATATGGAGAGGCTCCCATATTCTGAAAACTATATGTATTCTTTTTATATGGCCCTTTCAAGAATTTTTTTGGATAATGACCGTACTGTCATCCTTAAACCTGATAATTGCCCCATAACAGTTGGCAAAAGCATAATTTCCGTAGAACTCTTTGTACACAAAAGGATGGTGTGAAAGTCGCGATTTTACCCTTAATCGTGCAATTTCCTATGACTGTAGGATATCTCATATTGCAATATACTAGGGATGTAGGATATCTCACAATATAATATCCTATGGCATAGGATATTGCAAAATTACCCTTTCTGCCCAAACGTATAGCACATTTTCATAACGAATTCAGATTTATATATATATATATATATATTTTTTTTTTTGCTGAGTGGCCCAGTGGCCAAGAGAGGGTAATTTATATATTTTTTATTATCTCCTTCGTTTCTACTTATTATGGGTTTATGTGGAATCTTACTGTACCACTTTCTATCCTATAGAGTTTATGCATTTCAGTCATCATAACCCAAAGCATAAACGAGTAGACTTTTCACTCTAAAACCCTAAGACATTAAAGATCTGAGAAGTTGCAAAGAATGAAAAAGGAGAATGGGGTGGAAGTATGTATTCGTACCATATCTAAAACAAGATGATGAGATAAAAATGGAGGAAAACTTATTAGAGAATCGAAGACGACGAACTCAGTGAAAAGGGTTTTTACCTTGTTTTTCTCTATTTTTTGTATTTTACTTCAGTAGAAAGAAAGACGATGAAAATTTTCTGGAGATATCTCATGGCTGTAGGATATTTCATATTGCGATATCCTACGGCCCTAAAATATCGTAATGTGAGATATCATATAGGGATATTGTACGATTAAAGGTAAAAGTCGCCACTTTCACACTGTCATTTTATTTACAAAAGTGCTGCAGGAATGATGTATTTATCAACTATATTGGACAATTATCGGATTTAAGGATTGTTGCATGATCATTCTCCTATTATTATTTTATTTTTTGACATCGTGCGTCCTCCAAAAAGGAACTTCCCGATCCCCCACTGAATTTTCAACATAATATCTCACACTGTAAGTAATAATACTCGAGTGATCTCTGAATATACTAAATGCTACACCTGCTCCTAAGAGCGTGAGAAGCCGAGTTGATTTCTCCATCACGGCATCACCGACTGCAAACTTTATTCATCCACGACCCGACAACAATGTCTTTATCAAAACTGTCCTTTTGCTGTTCCCTCAATTGTCTTTGTCACTTCCACCACCACGATTGATTTCTCACCCTCTCATCTCTCTCACATCATCTTGCTCTCTCCTTGTGCAACGACTCTTACATGGCCTTGTCGAAGCTCCTCCATCTTCTCTAACATTAACATGACGACTGTAAAGTCATTCATCCACCGGTTCTCCTCCTTGTTTCTCCTCCTCTTCCATCTGGGCTGCTTCCCCATTGCAGCAGCTGCAACAACAAAGAAAAGAAAGTCTCCTCCTCCTTCCACGGCGGAAACCCGCCATAAAGCCCTCTCCTTGTTATCATACCTGAAACCGATATTCTCCTCTTTCAAGAAACCCTCCAAGACCAAGGCCCAGACCGGACCACCACCATCCCACTTCGACCTGCCCTATCCCTCCTCCTCGACCAGATCGTCCCAGCACTCAATCACATCTCCTCCTCCTCGCTCGATTCCGATCATCACCCGCAAAAGGTCGTCTGATTCTCTCGCCAAGTCCGATGTTGTTTCGGCCGACCCACAACAACCGAAGCGCCTCTCCTTCTCCTCTTCCTTCCAAGGCGGCGACATCTTCCCCTGCACGACATGCGGGCAAGTGTTCCAGAAGTCCTCCCATTTGGACCAGCACCAATCCACGAAGCACGCCGTTGCCGAGCTCTTCGACGGAGACTCTGCGAGAAACGTCGTCCGAATCATCTTCCTTGGAGGGTGGAAGGGGAGCGGGAGTCGGTCACCGATCATCCACCGAGTCCTGAAGATCCACAACGGCTCGAAGATTGTGAAGCGGTTCGAGGAGTACCGAGAGGCCATCAAGGCGAAGGCATCGAGAAGCGGGAGGCGACACGAGAGGTGCGTCGCCGACGGAAACGAGCTGCTCCGGTTCCACTGCTCGACGTTCGTGTGCTCTCTGGGCGAGGGGGTCTGCGGGCAGGAGTGGTGCGGCGTCTGCGGGATAATAAGGGGAGGTTTTTCGCCGAAGCTGGAGGGGATATCGACCATGGGGAGCAGCGAGAGGGCCCACGGGTCCATACCCGAGGACATGGAGGAGGAGTTTTCCTTCATGAACGTCAGGCGGGCGATGCTGCTGTGCAGAGTGGTGGCGGGGAGGGTGGCGTCGCACCCTGCTGCTGCCCACGACCACGACCACGACAAGGAAGATGGGGGCTTTGACTCGGTTGCCGTCGCTTCCAGAGGGAGTGGGGGCCACAGGGAGGGGGAGGAGGAGTTGTTGGTTTTCAATCCCAGAGCTGTGCTTCCTTGCTTTGTGATTATATACACGGTGTCGGTATGATTCATACAAAAGTAATGAAGAACTGAACGATGAGCTGGAGGACGAGTACTTAATTTGTTGATCTCTCCTTGTATCGTCTTCGTCGGTAAAGCTGCTTTTGCTTCTACTATTTATTATTATTTTCTGCTTCTTCCACTCTTATTATTTTCTATTTCCCCCACACTTTCTACCTAGCGAGTTGCGAGTAGCGAGTAGCGAGTAGCGAGTAGCGAGTCCTCCAAAATGGGAGTAAGTTTCATCTTCATTTGTTTTTGTAATTATGTACTATATATACATATATGTGTTTATATTATTTGTTTTTGCTTTTGGATTTCGGTTGCTGGAATAAACGTTGTAAAATAGTTAATGGGGCTGTGTTGATTTGTGAATTAATGAACATATTTTCCTGCACATGGCATTTTGAGCACAAATTAATTAATTAATGATAATAGACGCAGAGAGGAACCCCAAAAAAAAAAAAATTTTGTTTGTTCAAAGTGGGCCAGGCCAGTAGCTTGCAAATCCACAAGTACTGATTATAAATTATGAATCTCAATCAGTTTGTTTTCCAAAGGGTTTATCAGTATTTTCTTCTTCTTCTTCACAATTGAGAATTTCTCATATTAAAATTGTTTGACCAAAAACCCTTTTTACTAGCTATAGGAATTCAATAGGAAAATTTTCCTGGAGTTTTCTCCTGGCCTGTTAAGAAATCAAGGCGTACAAGTCGGTCATTCTTTCTCATATTGACAGAATTAACTCAAATGTTTCTAAGGAGGTTTTTAGGTACCGTAAATAAATGAAGATATCCGGAACAGTAAATGGATGTAAGGATACCTACCACACGAGGCACTCATCTTACGAGCAAGGATGGAACCAATATCGCTTCAATTAATTACATAACATGGTTGGGTTGAGCCTGAGGGCTGCCATTTGATGTTTTGATCTGCTGTTGGTTTGTGCAGGACCTGGGTTCTTGTCTCTTCTCCCATTAGTATCGAGTCTTTGAATTCCCTTTACCTACTGTCTTTGCCCAGACCGAGTGTTTGGGATTCTATTTCTATAATTTAGCTGGTTTAATTAGTGCCAATGGTTCCTTACGTATTTGGTTCTCTTTTAGTGATCTTGTTATGCTTTTAAAAGTGCGTTAGCTGTTGAGCTTGCGCCTATGAATTATGAACGTGGGTATGTGAGATTGTTAGCGTACAGCCTTTCTGTACTCTGCTCTACCCTTTTAATCTGTATGTCGGTTGTGTTATGCGCGTGTATGCGGAAACGTGAATCAGTGATCGAACGAACAAACAACCACACAAGACAAACAATCACACACAAGAGAATTACGTGGTTCGGCAATCTTACCTACGTCCACGGGAAAGAAACTCGACTTTCCTTTAGGTTCACTCTTCTCTCTGTCTGTCTGTATCTCATGGGCTACACATTACATCATATATATAATGTTCTCTTTCTTATTCCCTAAGAAACCCTATCTTAGTCAATAAGAAAGTCCCGGTACAATTACCATAATACCCATGTCCATGAACCCAATTGGTCTGGACCTACTAAACCCAACAATTCAACACCCTGTTCATCTGGCAACCCCTGCGCCTCATCACGATCTAAATCGTTTTGTCCACCTTCTCCACCTATAGTCTGCACTGGAGAAAGAGTCGGTGTGAGATCAACCACTCCATCAACAACTTCATTAGACTTTGCAGTCTTTTCAATATCTCCAAAGAATTGGTCTTCATGAAACACCACATCCCTACTTCTGATAATTCTTCTTTTCTCTGGATTCCATAACCTGTAGCCAAACTCGGCTCCACCATAGCCAAGAAAAATGCAACATACTGCCTTATCATCCAGCTTTGAACGCTGCTCCTTTGGTACATGTGCAAAAGCCTTGCACCCAAATACCTTCAAATGAGAATAAGAAACATTTTTACCTGTCCATACTCTCTCCGGAAGATCAAAATCCAAAGGAACTGAGGGAGACCTGTTAATCAGATAAACGGCAGTCAGAATAGCTTCACCCCAAAATGGCTTGGGTAGCTGTGCCACTCTAATCATGCATCTCATCCTTTTAAGAATAGTTCGGTTCATTCTTTCGGCTACACCATTGTGCTGTGGAGTACCAGGAACTGTTCTTTCATGTCGAATACCATGCTTTGAACAATAGCCTTTAAACTGGTTGGATGTGTACTCACCACCATTATCCGTGCGGAGACACTTCAAGAGCTTTCCTGTTTTTCTTTCAACCATGACATGAAACTGCTGAAATACTTGGAACACCTGATCCTTCGATTTCAACGCATAAACCCAGACTTTCCTGGATGCATCATCAATAAATGTGACAAAAAGCTTATTGCCACCCAATGACTCCACCTCCATGGGACCACAAACATCAGAATATACCAAATCCAACACATTAGATTTTATCGTTGATGTTTTAGAGAAAGAAACCCTATGTTGTTTACCAAACAAACAATAATCACAAGGGTCAAGGGATGTACCTTTAGAGTATTGAATCAAATCTTTCTTTGCCAATAACTGCAGTCCTTTCTCACTCATATGTCCAAGTCTCTTGTGTCACAGATTTGGAGAGGATCTGTCTTCAACAGCATTCAACACACCTTTGCATAGCTTCACATGTGTCTTGTAAAGCGTATTACACGCCTTCCCTCTCGCAAAAATAAGAGACCCTTTAGTGAGTTTCCATCTGCCATTTTCGAAGTAACTTTCATAACCTGCACGGTCCAATGAAGTCCCGAAAAATCAGATTCAACCGTAGATCAGGAATATGTCGCACATCTTTCAGCGTCATTGAGCAACCAATATCGGTTTGAATGCAGACATCACCGATCCCAACAATATTCGAATGACTTGTGTTGCCCATCTTCACAGTGCCAAAGTCCCCTGCTTTGTACGTCGTGAACATCTCCTTACAAGGAGTAGCATGGTAGGATGCTGTTGTGTCAACAACCCACTCAACCTAATCATCTGCAACACTCAAACACTCTTCAACTTCACTGGTCAGAATCACTACTTCATTATCCAAAGTAGCAGTAGTGTTAGTGTCATTCTTCTGCTCATTGTTGGTTTCTTTCTTTTCCTTCAAGGCAAAGCAATTCTTTCTAATGTGACCCTCCTTGCCACAATGAAAGCATTTTCCAGACTTTTTCTTAGTCTGTGATTCCTTGCCACCTCTGGACTTGCCACGACCCCCATTTGGTCCCCTACTCTTACTCCTCCCTCTATTCTCAGTAACAAAGGCCTGTGCATTATCTGTCCCTGCAGTTTTCCTTCTTGTTTCTTCATTTAACAAGCTGCTAGTAACCTGACTCATTGATAACACACCATCTGGAGTAGAGTTGCTCACGGAAACAACCAATGTCTCCCATGTATCTGGTAAAGAACTTAGAAGAAATAAAGCTTGCATCTCATCATCAAGGACCATCTTCATTGTAGCCAGTTCATTCACAATGCATTGAAAATCATTTATGTGATCTTCAATTTTACCACCATCCTTGAATTTCATATTCACAAGCTTTCTAATCAGAAAAGTTTTGTTTACGGCGGTTTTCTTCTCATATCTTTCTTCTAACTTCATCCAAAGGGTGCTCGCATTGGTTTCATTAGACACGTTATGAAATATGCTGTTATCTACCAACTATCTGATGTGACCAATGGTCTTTCTATGCATCTTTTTCCAATCTAGATCAGACATATCTTTTGGTCGGGCACTATCCCCCTCAATAGGATCATAGAGGTCTTTGCAATAGAGTATATCCTCCATCTTAGGTTTCCAAATCAACCAATTGGTATGGTTGAGTTTGATCATGGTAGTTTTCACAGTGTTGTTCTCCATCTTAATTTAATAATCAAGAAAATATAAACAACTGTCACTAACCTTAATTTCTGCACCAATCTGTAGATCTCGTCACCACGAGCACGCTGGAAGAAACGGATCTGAAATCCGACTCTGGATGGCTCCGATATCGCAAAAATAGTTTTCTGCGCTCCGATTGGTCAAACTTTCTTGTTGACCATCAAACTGCCAATCTTCTTCCATAGTTACGTAGATCTGCTCGCAACGAGTCTGTAGGCGCAAACGGATCTCCGATCTGACCTCGGATGATCAAGATATCGACGAAACAAGTTTCTGCCGTCAGTCTGGTCAAACCCTTATTGACCGAACCTTGCGATGACGTGGCGCTGACGTCAGCAAAATGCTGGAGTGGGCTTTCACAGTTCACGGGTCAGGCGAAACTGACCCAGAACTGACCTGACCTGGCCTTGCTGTGGGCTTAAAGCACTGGGCTTCCTGCAGACGGGTCAGGTCAACCTAACCCGAGCCCAACCCGGACTTGGGCTTCGTTCTCCCCAAACAGAATCTGGTTCTGTTTCTGTAACTTGGTTCTGGTTTTATAACCAGAACACGATGGAGGGAGAGCACTTGTTGTGCGACGGCACGGCACGGCAGCGGACTCCGGCGATGGCGCAGTGGCCGGACGGCTGCGGACAGCGGCGGACTCCGGCGATGGCGCAGGCGACGGGACGGTGAGGGAGCGATGGCAGCAGCAGGTTCTGCAAAAACGAGATCCAGGCGGCGATGGCGATTCCGCAGTCGTCCGATGACGATGGTAGCGTCTGCGGGCTCCTTCTCAGGCGATCTTGATCACAGAAGACTCTTCTTCCTTCTTCGTGGCCCAGCGATGATAAAAAATCAACCAAAACCCACTCTCTGTTCTCTGCAAATAGAACCTTTGTCTATTTCGAATTAGAAAATTCGATCCGTGTGGCCCAGCAGAGATCGGAAATGATCTCACTTTTCTGCGACGAAGAACCACGCGCAGAAAATCCGGATACCCTTGATCCGATCCGTCGATCACGAGCGCGACACAATCCAAGCACTAAAAACCAAAGCTCTGATACCACTTATTAGGACAGTGGACCACCACAAACTCCACATTGATATGATATTGTCCACTTTGGGACTAAGCCCTCATGGATTTGTTCTTGGGTTCTACCCAAAAGGCCTCACACCAATGGAGTACTTAGTCCAACTTATATGCCCATGATCTTTCCCAATTCTAGCCGATGTGGGACTTTGGTTGCACATCCCCAACAATCCTCCCCTCAAAGAAAGGACCATATCTCTTTGGATATTTTTACCAGGCCTCCCCTCAAACGATCATCCATCCGTCCGCTCCATCGAGAAAAGCCAACTCGAGAGCTTCACCACGGATCCACCAATCGTGAGTACTGCGCTTTTCCTGCGCATCACTGGGCCCACCACCTTTTGTTTGGCAATCTGAGGATTCTCCGGGCTAAGTCTGGGCCTGGGCTCTGATACCACTTGTTGTGTGCGTGTATGCGGAAACGTGAATCAGTGATCGAACGAACAAACAACCACACAAGACAAACAATCACACACAAGAGAATTACGTGGTTCGGCAATCTTGCCTACGTCCACGGGAAAGAAACTCGACTCTCCTTTAGGTTCACTCTTCTCTCTGTCTGTCTGTATCTCATGGGCTACACATTACATCATATATATAATGTTCTCTTTCTTATTCCCTAAGAAACCCTATCTTAGTCAATAAGAAAGTCCCGGTACAATTACCATAATACCCATGTCCATGAACCCAATTGGTCTGGACCTACTAAACCCAACAGGTTGCTATTTGAAAGAGCAGCAGCTATTTTGAGTGGTTCTGTCTCAGTTGCAGGGTGCAGAATTGAATTACGAAAGCAGAGCACAAAATTCAGATTACTGAATAGATTTCTCTAATGAAAGGCGACTGCTTCAGCTGCCTGAAACCATCTTCCAGCCTTCAATGACTTGATATTCTTCCTTTTATCGATCGATTGGCTTCTGTAGTTTTAGGAAGAAGAGCATGTCCCGGGCCGATATCTCAGAATAGCCGTTTCAAAAAAAAAAAAACTCAGAATAAGTAAGAACAGATCTAGCCTCCTTTTCATTTAACGCGCCAGCGCCACCGACAATTAGAGGCCAAGGCGAAAAAATCACACGTCCCCTTGATGAATTGTGACTGAGACAACCAAAATGAATAGGCCCATCTTTCTGTCATTGTATCATTTAGTCGGCTACGGAGGGAACTAAAAAGAATGAGAACAACAAACATCTCATCTTAGGAAAATGGATATTTTATCACAATCCGAGAGTTCACTCTCAAAGGGAAACAATACTCGGATGATCCTAGAGCTAAGATCTTTCAAGAAGTGAAGATTTTCATGCATAACCGTTCATTTTTCACAGCCCTACTCAGTCTCTATTGAAATAGGCTTTATTATAGGGAAATTACAACACGTCCACAGACCAAGAGAGGGGGGGAAATACAGAGCTAAGTATACATGAAATCCAAAGGTGGCCTATTTACGGGACACAAACAGAACAAAAAAAAAAAGACAGATAGAGACTGGAGAACCCACCCCACCGGGTGAGCAAGCAATCAGAATTTATAGCCGTTCACTGATAAGAAATGAGGCAACACTCAAAAGCTGTAAAAACTTAAAGACACTTTCCAACTTTTTGAACTCACTCACACTAATCCAAATAGAAATAAATCATATTTCAATCAATCAATGTCTTTGTTGGCAGAGACTACTAGGACGTAGTAAGCAGTGGTAGTTCAAGGCCGCCTCCACCACCACCCACACCAGTAGCAACGCCAGCCAAGCCAGCCAATAATAACATCCCGACAGTTTCCAAGTGCGGAGTAGGATAGATTACAAGAGAAATGGAATGCATGAAAACTAGCTACCACGAGTGTATTGGACAGCTATTCAACTAACGAGTGGGAGTTGTTGGGTGGAGAGGACTAAAAGATGTCATGGGACACGACCATCTGTTCCTGCCAGTATCTCATACTTATCCTTCCTGGTGAAGTTGGTGCACTCGAATCCCAGGGAGCTGGCCAGCACCCTCTGTATGTAATTGGCCACTTCAATGGGTGATTTGCCCCCACCACCGCAAGTAAGCTCCGCGGGCAGCTGATTCAGGAAGGTGACCTGGTACGTGGGCCTGGGATTCATGAAGAACATGTAAGGGTCCATCATTTTCCAACCTCGCACCGTGGTCCCATGGAACATGCTCTGCTCGGTGTTGATGGCAACCGGGACAATCCGGTCCGTCAGCTCGGCGAAGAGGGCGCTGAACCGGAGGAGGAATGGCTCTCTGCAGGTGGTCCCCTCCGGGCAGATGACAAGGTCTCCCTCCTCCAGCAGCCGCTTGATGTTGGCGGCGTCCTTGTCCCTCTCCCTGGAGAGAGCCACAGTCTTGATGGGCGCAATCATCTCGGAGAACTTGCTTATGCTGTAGGTGACGCAGCTGACCTTCCTCCCCAGGGCCACAGAGATGACAATGGGGTCGAGCATCGTCCTGTGGTTGCAGACAAAGAGGACTCCGCCACTTTGGCCCTTGCGAGGGGGAGGGGGAGGGTTACCCTTTACGATGAGCTTGATCCCGAGGATCCGGTACATTTGTCGGACGACTCGTTCCGGCAAGGGGAGGTCTAGGTAGATTCTGATGAGAGTGAGGAGGAAGCCAAGGGGCATCCACATGAAGGTCGCGAGGGATATGGCAGGATCAGGCTTCTGCACGAATCGCCCGTCATGGAAGATGACCGGCCTAAGGAGCTTGTTCCTTGCCACTGGCTCGCATTTCAGTTTGGGCACCAAGAACGCCTCCTGCACACGAAAGAGGACAATTGTATTGCCACCTTCCTCATAACATATATAACTACTAGAGAATTTCATAAAATGATGATGATGATGAAGTATGTGGCGATTGCTAAGCTAGCTATCTCAGGTTATGATGTCTTATTATATTATCATTTCCATTTCCATTTCTAAGATTTTTATATGTGGATGGATTGGGGGCATGGGGGCCATCAAAACTCTACTCTTTGATAAGAAATGATCACCCACCCCACCCATCATTCTGGCAAAAGCAAATCAAATTTTGGGAAAGTGATGGCCCCTTCTACGTGTTTTCCTCTCCTCAGTGTGGGTTTTGGACATCAAGGGATAAGAGGAGAGGGTGGAGTTTCCAGTGCCTTAATTCTTTAGAAGAAGAAAAAAAAGATTTAAGAGAATATCACTACTGCATAAATTAAAGGTGCATCTGGTGTAGTAATTAAGCTAAGACTTTTAATGGATGGAGGATTGATATACAGATGGTGCGTTCCTTCCTTACCTTACATATGGACATGAAGTCGAAGTCAGTCTCCCTATCTCCCATGGCCAGGTCGGGCAAGTTCTCGCCAAATTCTCGCTCGAGAGCCTCTTGCTTGAGCTCTCCCACCAGCACACCCGGTTTCTTGATGAAACCGGTTGCCCTTCCCGATTTAGTGACCTCAAGCTCCGTCCCCAGGACCTTGTCCGCCCCCAGGTAGCTCTTTACAAAGTGTTCGACCATGATCCTTGGGTTCGCCGTGACGATGTATCGTTTTCCGAAAGAACTGAAAACTCTCCAGCTCTCTGGGTGGACATTCTCGGCATAGAACTTGGGCAGGACCGACCTGGCCACCATCTCTATGTCCTTCACCTTCAACCCTGCCATGGAGATGAAGGCGATCATCTTGATGGCCAATGATTCCGACAGCCACATGTATATGGCGCAGGCCAGAGGCGCTGATGCTAGGAGGAGTAGCCCCCTCACGAGGCTACCCGCTTCCAGGGCCACTAACATGTAGTAAGGGAATGCGCTGCTAGAGATGAGGAGGGTGCCATCTAGATCTGCTGCCACTGTTTGGTTTGATCTTCCTTCTGAGCTGCACTTGGTGATGGGCTCAAAACGGTGAGGCCCCATTACTCACGTCTTCTACTACTGCTGCTCTATCTGAATCTCTATTTATTGTAGTGCATACAAGAAAGGCAGTCGTGGGGAAACTCAAAAGGAAAGGGAGAGTTGGGAGGTATGTATGGAATTTGTATGAGAGTGAGCAAGGTTGTCATGGAGAGAGGTCAATTTAAATTGGAGGATGAATTTGTCAAAGCTTGAGACTCTTTACTTGTGTTTCTGTTGTGGTGGTTGTTGTTTAAAGCTATCAAGAAATGAAATTACTACTTATTTAATAAAATCATTAAGAGGAGGGGAAAATATGGAAAGAATCAAAGATGGGTTTGAATATCACACACACTGTTTTATTTACCCAAAAGAAAAAAAGAGAAAAAAGTTGATTGTTTTATTATTAAAGCTTTTAAATGATCAGGGGCAGGTGTAAGGAGGGTCGGAGTGGTTGAAGGTTGAGACCAACCCCTCCCCTCCCATTTTCGCTTTGAATTTTCTTCTCTCTTTTTTCAATACAATGGGCTGGCGGTGGAACCAGCTCAGCTCAGCTCAGCTCAAGTCTTAGATTTGTTTTAAGTGGGTGGAGTACATGGATATAGCACGGTAGGTTGTTGAGGTTGGGGGCCTAACTATTTACTTGTAAAGGACGTTTGGACTTGGATTAAAGCCATCCTTCACTTTGTAGTCCCGGGTTCACATCGAATGAATTCTCTTCCACTATATAAAGGACGAACATGGGGGGAGTCTAGGTCCAGCCTTAATTGAGAAGGTCCCAACATTGGCTTGCTTTAATAAAAAGAGTTGATTTCACCATCTCTTATTTATTTATTTAGGCCATGGCTGATGGCCCACCGGCTCGTCTTTGGAAGGCCTCAATCATGTAAACCATCGCTTTTCCCCCCTTGGCCTTTCGGAAAGTACTTTAACAAGGATGGGAACAAAAAAAAAACAAAAAGGATGGGAATGGGATGGAGAGAATCAATCCTTACACCAGTGGCAAAGAGTGACAATTCTCATAGGGTTCGAATCTTAAGTACCCACCTCTTGCCGTATATGCGAGCTTCCATTTCCATTCTCACATGTGCGGATTCCTTTCTCACTTAAGCGAGCTGTATTCCCAGCATCTTTAGCTAGGTTACCAAAAAAATATTAGTAATATATATATATATATATATACTATCCACATTGATTAGGCTTGAGGCCAAATGTGGGTTTTTTTTTTATCTGAAAAATCGTCATTTTGCTTCTATCTAACTGGTTGTGTGGGGATGTTTCCACTAAGCCGAGATCAGTGCTAGCCCCGGTCTCAAGGCAGCTTAATTATACCCACCTCGGCCAAGGCAGACCGCGGCTGAAGGGTCGCGGCACTCGCCGAGGTGAGCCCCCCGAAGTCAGGTGGCACCTATCGTTGTAGCCGACCTCGGCATGGCGGATTTGACAGACGCTGATGGGACCGTTTACAGGACGAAGGCACGTGTTAAGGCGTGCCCTGTGATCCATCATTCCTGACAAAACGACGTTATACAGTACACGTGCGCCCCCAAAGCATGGCTCCAGGCCAGGCCCGATGGGCTTGGCCCAAAAGTCAACCACCGCCTGGCCCGATAAGATTGGCATTTAATGAGGAATGGGTAGGTGAGGCTAGCATTTAATGAAGTGTGGGCTGAGTGGACAGGGCCACTCAAGTGGCAAAGCCCATCAAGAGGCTCGTCCACGCAAGTCACCCCCATCTCCTATAAATATAATCTCTATCTCCATTCTAAGGTACGCAACCCATAACGCACACTCTTACTCTGCAATTTTCTCTCCATCTCCCTTACTTAGTCCCTGAACTGACTTAAGCATCGGAGAGCCCTGCGCTGCCCACAGCCAGGGTCCTCTGACGTGTTTTCCTCTCTTCCTCTTTAGGTCCAGTTGGAGCCACGACATTCCTCACCCAAACCATTCAAAACAAGGATTCTAATCCCCGGTTCAAAGTCCTTAATTTTTAGGCACTTACAATTGGCGCCGTCTGTGGGAAAGTACTAACCCATACCCCGAAACCTTTCTCAAAACCCTTTCCAACCACCATGGCTCCGAGAAACAAAAGAGGCGGAGAACACCCGAAGTCTCTCCCTTCTGGGCCGATGGCCCTCCCTGGACCATTACCCTACGTGTCCCATCCGGAAGAACGCAACGTGAGAGGGGAAGCCGCAGAAGTGGACAGTTACCACACTGAATCTGCCTCATCCCCGTTGGAGATGGGGAGTCCGCCGCGGCTGAATGCTCCCCCGCAGGAGCGCTTCTCGAAGGGCAAGGCCCCGGCAGTGGCGGGGTCACACCGATCCGGGCGCCACTCGGACCGCGAAGGCAACAGAGCCGACCCCGCTCAAGCAGCAATCAGGGCTCAGAACCTCGCTCTCTAGGAGAAAGACGATCTTATCCGCTAGCTCAGGCAACAGCTCCGAGAGAGAGAGAGATAGTCCTCGGAGGCGGTGATCCCGTAGGCAGGAAGGATCCCGTCACCGGCAAGGACTTAAAGGAGCATCTGAACGATAAGAGTCGCGAGCGGAGTCACGTTGGGAGTTCTTGCCATAACCACATTGACAGGGGGTCAATGCCAAGGTCGGAGGCGGGAGATCAGAAGGCTTTGATTGATCGCCTGGTCAAACAGGCCATCCAGAACACCCTGAAGGAGGCAGGGCTCGCTCAGAACCAGCCAGACGTCCCCGACTTTGCAGGCCTCGACTCATCTCCCTTCTCCAGAGAAATAATCTACTACCCCCTCCCCAAGAAGTTCAGCGTCCCGAGGTTCGTCCTCTACGACGGAACCTCGGACCCAGCAGCACATCTCCGGCATTTCACCCAGAAACTGTCCGTCTGGGGCGACGTCGGGCACCTCAATTGCAGAGTCTTCTCCTCTAGCCTAGGGGACCTTCCCCTCAAATGGTTCTGCGCGCTCCCGGAAGGATCAATCGCGAGCTGGTCTCAATTGAGAGACTCCTTCCTGGGGAAATTCCAGACGCACAGAGTCATTCCAAAGACCGACAGCGACATCATAGCCCTCAGGATGAGGTGGAGTGAAAGCATCACTCAATTCGCCAAGAGATTCTGGACGGTTTACAGTCAAATCGACAACTCCTCCGAAGATGTCGTGATCAGGTCCTTCCAGCACGCCCTCCTGCCAGGGTGCGAGCTTCGGAAGGAGCTCGTCCGAAACCCTGTTCTCTCTGTAACAGCCCTCATGGCAAGGGTGAACAAATACATCGAGCAAGAGGAGGACGAGGCGCGGGCCAATGAGAGCTTTGGCGTTTCCAAGGACAAGTCTCGGAACGAGAGCCGGTCTCGGCAGGAGGATCGACCGCGGCAAGAGGATCGATCTCGGCAGGAAGATCAAAACTCTGGGAGGGAAAAAAGAACCTTCCACAAAGAAGAGACGAGCCGAGACCACCACTCGGGTGGCCAGTCGTCGGCCCCGACTCGCACTCCAGGAGGAAGCAAGAGACATAGATCGTCCTACTCTTCGCGCGAAAGGGTCAATGCGGTCTTCAAAGAGCCGATTCACCAGATACTGGACAAGATCCAGGGAAAGCCGTACTTTAAATGGCCGCAACCCATGAAGAGCGACCCCTCCACGGGGGATCAGACAAAGTTCTGCGCTTACCACAAGCAGAACGGGCATAACACTGAGGACTGTTACTCCCTCAAGGACCATCTCGGGAGGCTTGTCAAGGACGGGCACCTGAAGGAGTACTGCAAGGTAGCAGATAGCAGGAGCAACGAGCGACCTCGACGCCGAACCGAGGAGAATCATGACAGCGACGGGTCGGAGAGGATCATAAGCGTCATCCACCTGGCCCCTACTAAGCAGAGCAGCGGCCAGGCCCGTGCCGAGGCCAGGAGGGCCTCCTATGGGAAACAGGTCATGTCGGCCGAGCTCGGACCAGCCTCTAAAAAGGCTCGCAAAGAGAGGCCAAAGATCTGGTTCTCAGACGAGGACCTGAAAGGGGTCCAACTCCCTCACAATGACCCGCTGATTATGACTCTGAAGCTGGGGAGTTGCAAGGTGCAGAGGATCCTCGTCGACCCCGGCAGTTCGTCCGAGATCCTCTACTTCGACTGCTTTACCAAGATGGGGCTCACCAAAGAAGATCTCCAAGAGGCGCGGACCCCCCTGATAGGGTTCAGCGCGAAGCCCGTGTATCCCAAGGGGAGAGTCTCCCTTAAAGTCCAAATTGGAGGCACATCAGTGGTGGCTGACTTCCTCGTGGTAGAAACGTCATCCCCCTACAATGCCATCGTAGGAAGGAGCTGGCTGCACCAGATAGAGGCTGTCCCCTCCTCCTACCATCAGAAGCTTAAATTCCCTTTGGAAAGGGACGGCAGAACCGAGGTGGTCACCATCGACGGAGACCAGCAAATGGCCAAGCATTGTATGATGGCCGTCGTGTCCGGCGAGGAAGAGCCAAAGCAAGTGCACATGGCAGAACTAGAGGCAGAGCTGGACAGGGTCGGCCGCGATCCAGGATAAAAGAGTATCGAAGATCTCACCGAGGTCAGGATCGACCCCAGTGATCCCGAGAGGCACTTCCTGCTTGGGAGTCAGCTCGCCGAGCAGGAAAGATCCGAGCTGTTTAGTTTCCTGCTGCAAAGCAGAGACGTCTTCGCCTGGACCCCACAGGAGATGCCAGGCGTGAACCCCGAGGTTATGAGCCACAGACTGAATGTAGACCCTCAAGTCAAGCCAGTGGTCCAGAAGGCAAGAAGATCTGGAATCGACTAGTCTGCAGCCGTGGTCGAAGAGGTGGAGAAACTGCTAGAGGCGAACGCCATCAGAGAGGTCCAGTACCCGAAATGGCTGGCGAACACCGTGGTGGTGAAAAAGAAGACCGGAAAGTGGAGAGTTTGCGTCGACTTCATTGACCTAAACAAAGCATGTCCCAAGGACTGCTTCCCACTCCCGAAGATCGACCAGATGATTGACGCCACCGCCGGTCACGAAAGAATGAGTTTCCTCGACGCCTACCGCGGTTATCACCAGATACCCATGTACGGACCGGATGAAGAAAAAACGGCATTCATCACTCCTAGAGGAACCTACTGCTATAAAGTGATGCCGTTCGGACTCAAAAATGCAGGGGCAACCTACCAGAGGTTGGTCACCAAGATGTTCCGGGAACAGCTCGGCAAAACAGTCGAGGTGTACATCGACGACATGGTCGTCAAATCCACCCAATCTTGCGACCATCTGACGGATCTCGGCCAGGTATTCGACGTTCTCCAGAAGTTCGAGCTAAAGCTGAACGCCTCCAAATGTGCCTTTGGGGTCGGCTCCGGCAAATTCTTAGGGAGCCTCGTCACGCGACGGGGTATCGAAGCAAACCCAGACCAAATCTCCACGATCCTGGGAATTCAGAGCCCGGCAACAACGAAGCAGGTCCAGCGGCTCACCGGCATGGCCGACGCCCTCAACCGCTTCATCAGCAGGTCTTCTGACAAGTGCCGCCCTTTCTTTCAGCTGCTAAAGAAAAACCTGAGGTTCGAGTGGACCCCGGAATGTGACTCGGCCCTCCAAGAACTCAAAGCTTACCTGGCCTCGCCTCCGCTGCTGTCAACTCCGAAGAAAGGCGAAGCATTGTATTTGTACTTGGCAGTCTCCGATCATGCTGTGAGCTCAGTGCTGGTCAGAGAAGATGAAGGGCAGCAGAAGCCCATTTATTACACAAGCAAGACCCTCCTCGACGCGGAAACCAGATACCTGCAGATGGAGAAGCTCGCGCTGGCCCTCGTCAGTACCTCTCGGAAGCTCTCACACTATTTCCAGGCCCACACGATAGTGGTGGTCACGAAGCACCAACTCAAGTCTATCTTCCGAAAGGCCGACTTCTCCGGACGTGTTTCAAGATGGGCCGTAGAGCTGGGGCAGTACGACATCCAGTACCAGCCCCGAACAACGATCAAAGTGCAGGTCTTGGCAGATTTCATCGTCGAGTTCACTTCACCGAGTTCGGCAACGAGCCCACTCGACCCCGAACTGGGGGGCAAGGAGCAGAATGACTTAGTCTCGGAGACTGATTACGAGCAATCTCGGGATACGTCCCGAGATTCGGCATGGAAGGACTTCGTTGACGGGTCTTCCACCTCTAGAAGGGCCGGCGTCGGCGTAGTCCTCCAGTCTCCAGAAGGGCTAGTCATCGAGCAAGCCCTGACCCTTGACTTCCGAGCATCAAACAACGAGGCAGAATATGAAGCATTGCTGGCAGGGCTGAATAGTGCCAAGGTTCTCGGAGCTCAACAGCTGGTGGTCTTCAGTGACTCGCAGTTGGTGACGAGCCAGCTCACTAGAGATTACCAAGCTCGCGACGACAGAATGGCGGCCTATTTGACCCTCACCAAGAAACTCCTCTCCCAATTCCCGGAAGCAGAAGTCAGACAAATTGGCAGAGACTCTAACTCACACGCCGACGCGCTCGCCAACCTAGCTTCCGCCGTCGAAGCTGGAAAAAAGAGGACTGTAGAAGTAGGCTCGCTGACATCGCCAAGTATAGAGCTCGGCCCGCCACGGCAAATCTTGTGCGTCGACCTCGGGCCCAGTTGGATGGATCCCATCATCGCGTACCTCAAGGACGACCAACTCCCCGAGGACAGAGCTCAAGCTCACAAAATCAGGCTCAGGGCAGCCCGGTTCTGGCTCTCTCCAGAAGGAAAGCTGTACAGGAAATCCTTCACGGGCCCTTATCTCCAGTGCGTCCACCCAAGCCGAGTTGAAGACTTCCTCTACGAGATACATGAAGGCATCTGCGGAAGTCACATCGGAGGAAGGTCAGTAGCATACCGGGCTATAAGCCAAGGATACTGGTGGCCATACATGCAAAAGGACGCACAGATGTACGCTATGAAATGCGAGAAGTGCCAGAAATTCTCGCACAACCTCCATCAACCTGCGCAGGACCTGAGCCCGCTCTCCAGCCCATGGCCCTTTGCTCTGTGGGGGCTGGACATTGTGGGACCTCTCCATCGAGCTCCGGGGAATAAAAGGTAGCTGATAGTGGCCACCGACTATTTCACCAAGTGGATAGAGGCGGAAGCGTTATCTTCCATCACCGAACGGGACTCCAAGAACTTCGTATGGAAGAACATCGTCACAAGGTTCGGCATCCCTCGAGTCTTGGTCTCGGACAACGGGACCCAATTCGACTCCAGCCTCTTCAAAAACTTTTGCAAGGAGCTCGGCATCAGGAACCACTACTCGACTCCGGCCTATCCCCAGAGCAATGGCCAAGCCGAAGTCTCCAACAAAGTTGTCCTGGATGGGCTCAAAAAGAGACTCGATGGGGCCAAAGGAAGATGGGTGGAAGAACTACCCAGTGTGTTGTGGGCATACAGAACCACCCCGAGACGCTCCACCGCAGAAACTCCATTCTCCTTGGCATACAGAATGGAAGCCGTGATCCCACTTGAGATCGGTCTTCCGACGCTCAGATCCGAACTCTTCGACCAGAGCCAGAACGAAAAAAACCTAACCCTGGGTTTGGACCTGGCCCAAGAACGCAGAGAAGCAGCTTCCATCCGTTTAGCGGCCTATCAGCAGCGGCTCGCAAAAGATTACAATTAGAGAGTTCGGGAAATGAAGTTCTCTATCGGAGAGCTGGTACAGAAGAAGGCACTGCCTGTAGACAAGGACCCGAATCAAGGCAAGTTGGCCCCAAATTGGCGCGGTCCGTTCAAGGTAGTCTCGACTGCAAGACGGTCCGCATATAAGCTTGAGGATATGAATGGGAAGCTACTGCCGCAGCCATGGAACACATCGCACCTCAAGAAATTTTACTTTTAAATGTATTCAGTTTATGCAAATCAATGAAGGTCATTTCCTCTCAAAAAAGTTTTTCTCTGTGTTCTAAATCAAGATTGTTCTAAGACAAGAACCGTGGCAACAACGCAATTCCCCGGTTCGGCAGGGATTTCTCCATTTCGTACGCGTCTCGGCCCTCGCGCCAGATAGCCAGCACGGCCCCTGGTGACGAGCCAGGGGGACTTCTCCATTCGTGCGCGTCTCAGCCCTCGCGCCAGATAGCCAGCACGACCCCTGGTTACGAGCCAGGGGAACTTCCCCATTCGTGCGCGTCTCGGCCCTCGCGCCAGATAGCCAGCACGGCCCCTGGTGACGAGCCAGGGGGACTACTCCATTCGTGCGCGTCTCGGCCCTCACGCCAGATAGCCAGCACGGCCCCTGGTGACGAGCCAGGGGGAACTTCTCCATTCGTGCGCATCCCGGCCCTCGCGCCAAGTGGCCATCACGGCCCCAGGCGACAAGCCGGAAAGATCGCCTTATCGCTGGGCAATTGTCTTAAACAATTTGATCCCGGACTAAGGCAGCTCGGCAACTGCCTCGGGGACCCTACATCGCATTCTATAAAGCCACATCTACTAAGCGGTTAATCGATTGCGGATCTCCAAGGTATGAGAATTCAATCATATAGCCGATGCGAAGCACTTAAACACATTCCAAACAAAGGGGAACACGGAATGGACGCGAAGAAGGATTTTTCATTGAATTTGGTAGCTTCATACATAAAGGGCGCGATGCGCCAGGAGAAAAATTACATTAAAGAGATAGAAAAAGAAACAGCCAAGGAGCCTCATGCGGCAGGCGCTGGAGCGGCGCGATCCGCAGGAGGAGTCGCGGCGTCAGAAGGAATTCAGAAGTGGAGGCGACAGCTGGTATCGTACCAGCGGCGGGAGCCCCAGTCGTCGACAGGGGGATCTCCGGTCCCGGCGCGGCCGCGGGTTCCCTCTCAGGGTCTGCCACGGGAGTCGGGTCAGCATCGGAGCGCGGGAACTCATCCGGGCTCATATATGCAGGATGATCCCTGGGAATCCCCGCCCTTTCGAGTGCCGCTCTCCACCCCATCTCCCAGGACGAGGCCCTTATATCGTCGACCTGTGCCGCGTATTCCTCGCCAGCCACGTCGACGCCGTCCTGGAAGGCCGCGCTGACCTCGGCCTGATTCCCGAGCTCGAGCTCAGCTTTCTGCCTCTCTAGGCCAGCGATCCTCCTCTCCAGCTCAGCCTCTCTCCTCTTGACCAGCTCAAAGGCCGACTTCGCCTTGTCGAGCTCGGAAAAGAGGGCTTGGTGCGTCTCTTCATATTCCTTCTCCCTCGCCTTGCCCTCTTCCAAGGCCTTCCTGTGCTGCTCACAATTCGCCTGGATCCTCTTGAGCTCATCGTGGCACTTTTGGACCCGAGACACCGAGATCTGAGCCATCTGAACAATCTGCAAAGAATCACGCCACCGAGTCAGGGGAAGCTATAGCTGACAGTTGAAAGGAAAAGGATTAGAAAAGTTTGAGAACTTACGCTCAAGCTCGCCCTCATCTGCGACGCCAGCAGGGAAATGTCGTCCAGCTCGTCGTGCTTCTCCATGTCCCGTGGCAAGGCACATGCACTGCTGAGGCTGGCGATCACCAGAGGCCCCCCAGAGAGGCGGTCCTCAACCGTCATCGGCCTCCCCGGCTGGAGCATGAAGCTCGGCCTCCAGAGGGCAGGCGAAGCCCGCGTTGACATCCCGCCGCCCGAAGACTCCCCCACGAAGCCTTCGACCCTTGCCCTTTTTCTGGCCAAGTACTCCCCCTGCGACGCCAGGGAGGGGGCGACCGCGGATGTGCTGGGCCCGGCCGCGGACTGGGGCATCGGCGTCCGCACTGGAGGAGGCACAGAGGAAGATGAAGGTGCGCCCGAAGAATGAGGCGCGCGAGAGGAGGACGCGGCGCCCCGACCTCTGCCCCCAACGGGCAGGGCCCTGAGATTTTTGAAGATCGGCTTCGGGCGGGTCCTGTCCATCAGTCCTCAGGGTCGCTCTCTGACGACAGGATGACCCTTCCGATCGTCTCGGCGTCGTCCTCTTCGGATCCCGAGGTCGATGCCTCGGAATTGGATGCAGTGCGGTCCTCGGAGTTGGCCGCGTTACGCTCTTCGCTACCTTCCTCCTCTACTTCCGCCGCGGCTAGCGTACGGTGAGCAGTGTGCTTCTTGCTCCGGTAACCGCGGTACCTAGGCTCGTACCCCAGCAATTTCCACACCGATCTGTCCCCGTGGCCGTGGTAACTCTCCAAGGCGCGAATCCAAGCCTTGTTCAATTTCCAGCCGTCCCGGGAAGCAGCCGCTCTCCTCTGACGAACACCTGTAAGAGCAAACGAAAAACATGAGTCCGGCAATACGAAGAAACGCAAGAAGTGAAAAGGTGTGCTAAGGCTGTAATTACTTGGGGGGTGCCGAAGTGACGAGGGATCCTGAAATTTCTTTCCGCGATGGCCTCGTCATCACTGAACTCCCAGCTGCCCGTGACCATCAGACGGTCGTCTCCAGCATATTTATTGGAGTCCTCCAGGGCTTGCACAAACGGCCTCCGACTCGGCTTGATGCGGAGGTAATACATGTCCTTCCCGGACTTACACATATCGTAGGCGTCCTCGATATCATGGACGCCGAGACCGATGCCCAAGATTGTATTAAGAGCGTCCGTGCCCATTACAATCTTGAAACTATTGGGCATCAGTTGGCAGCGACAAAGATTCCATGCCCTGAGGCACTCCCTAAGCAGAGGGCGAAGGGGAAACCTAACCCCGCCCTCGATTATGGCCACTAAAGGAAACGGCATCCAGCCGTTGTAAAAATCACCAAGGATGCCGGCCGCCAGAGGGGCCGCCATGACCTGGACCCCGTCCGGGATGTTGTACTTAGCCCTGAGATCGGCTAGTCCCCTCTCAGACTCTACCCAATGACTAAAGATACCCATCTCTCGAATGAGAACGCTAAAATAAGGGGGGAGTTTGCTAAGAGGCAAAAGAAAACCCTAGACAGAAAAAAAAAAAGACAGAGCAGAACCCTAGAAAGTGGAATGGAACGGAGATAAGAGAGAGGAAACTTACAAGAGGATCAGAAAGCGTAACGGAGCCCTGACAGACAAAAGTCCGGAGAATCTCTGCAGCGGCCTCTTTCGTTCAACGGAGGCGAGGGCAGGGAAGAGGAGAAAGAGCTCCGAGAGTGAAAGAAGAAGGAAAGCAAAGGAAGGAAGACAGAATGAAGGTAAAAGAAGGAAAGGAAGGGGCGAGCCCCTATTTATAGCCAAAAATTAGGCGCCTAATCATGGCGCCTCTTCGAATTTCGAAAAGGGCGCGTCCTTTCATTGCGCGCGCCGTCATGAAAAGACGGGCCAGCCAGATAGCAAGAAACACGTGGAAGCGCCAGCCTGATTCCCGTACGCCATTTAATGCCTCGGGCACCGAAGCGACGGCGGATAGAAATAAAGGCGCCAGCAACCGAAACGGTAATGGGATTTCAAAACCATGAATCGATTGGGCTCCCTCAGGATCCGGACGCAGGGTTAGTGAGGCATCGCGGCACACTGTATCTCGGCAAGACCTATTCAGCTTCCGGCCTCAAAGAGTTGGGATACTCCAAGAGCTCAAAAGCTGGGGGGCAATTGTGTGGGGATGTTTCCACTAAGCCGAGATCAGTGCTAGCCCCGGTCTCAAGGCAGCTTAATTATACCCACCTCGGCCAAGGCAGACCGCGGCTGAAGGGTCGCGGCACTCGCCGAGGTGAGCCCCCCGAATTCAGGTGGCACCTATCGTTGTAGCCGACCTCGGCACGGCGGATTTGACAGACGCTGATGGGACCGATTACAGGACGAAGGCACGTGTTAAGGCGTGCCCTGTGATCCATCATTCCTGACGAAACGGCGTTATACGTCGGGACTTGGCCCAAAAGTCAACCACCGCCTGGCCCGATAAGATTGGCATTTAATGAGGAATGGGTAGGTGAGGCTAGCATTTAATGAAGTGTGGGCTGAGTGGACAGGGCCACTCAAGTGGCAAAGCCCATCAAGAGGCTCATCCACGCAAGTCACCCCCATCTCCTATAAATATCATCTCTATCTCCATTCTAAGGTACGCAACCCATAACGCACACTCTTACTCTGCAATTTTCTCTCCATCTCCCATACTTAGTCCCTGAACTGACTTAAGCATCGGAGAGCCCTGCGCTGCCCACAGCCAGGGTCCTCTGACGTGTTTTCCTCTCTTCCTCTTCAGGTCCAGTTGGAGCCACGACAATCCTCACCCAAACCATTCAAAACAAGGATTCTAATCCCCGGTTCAAAGTCCTTAATTTTTAGGCACTTACACTGGTTTTATAATTTAATTTAATCATATGTGGTGTGGCATGTAAAGGAATCCGTTTCTTTTGATTCGTTCAGTCTTGTGGTCCTGATCAAAGTCTTTGAAGGGGAACAGTTTGCTCTATTTCAACATCTATACACCCGGCACGCCGCTGGCAGATCCACTCCATCCCCTACCGTGTTGGCCTTGGGTGATTAGGCAGGCCCATGGGCACGGCACTGTTGTAGCCCCGCCCTCCCTGGCCCGTGGAGTTTGGAAAATATCCTTAAAATATAAATAGTTTTGACCTTTGGGCCAACACTTGGAAGTTGGAAACATATTTTTAAAATATAATCTAGAGGAATTTACCTGAAAAGGGACCTTAGATGGTCACTAGACGAAAAAGGGGATACTAGTTTATATGCTACGAAACCGGTATTCCCGCCAAAAAATATTTTTTTTTTACTTATTTTCTACAAGCGACGACGTCGTCACAGATTAACACAGTAATTTTCGCATTACCTTCTGTGAAGCAACGACGTCGTCAGATATTAAAGCACACTTTCTTCCACTAGCTTCTGTGAAGCAACGACGTCGTCAGATATTAAAGCAATCTTTCTTTCACTAGCTTCTGTGAAGCAACGACGTCGTCAGATATAAAAGCAATCTTTCTTCCACTAGCTTCTGTGAAGCAACGATGTCGTCAGATATTAAAGCACACTTTCTTCCACTAGCTTCTGTGAAGCAACGACGTCGTCAGATATTAGAGCACACTTCCTTTCAAATTTTATCTTCTGTGTTGCAACGACATCGTCACTGACCATTGCAATCGAAAAAAATGATATGTGTATTGGTTTTATGTGCGAGCGCAATACAAGACATGGACACACAAGCTTCGTTTCTTGCCATAAAAAAGCACATAACTTGGCATTCAAATATTTATATTAATCAATCCTCATCAATATAAAATGTTGATCTTTCAAAATCATCAATCTACATAAAAAGTCACAATCATCAATAGCCTTACAGAATAAGTTGGTTGGTACGAAATAAACCCCAACTCTTTCTCCATTACAAAATATTAAACATCACTCCACAGCTGAAGCATCTCGAATTGTATCATCTCCACTAGTATCTGTTTGGCCTTCTAGAGTACCAAGTTGTTTGTTGTGAAACAGAAACACACAGAAGTAAATCTCACAGAATAGAAAATGTTTGACTTCTAAATCTATACTACACATGTTGACTGCATAATAGTGGATCGATCAGATCCACTTTTTCTAGGCTGGCCACCTTCTTTCACCTCTTTTGTATTGGTGTCCCTCTTCAGATTCATATTTAGCTTATCCTCCCTTTCCGTAGCTTCTCGAGTTTTCCTCTCAGAATCCAAAGCTCCCTTATGTGCTTCATCCACTCTTCTTAAGGCCACGAGTCTTGCCTGTATCAAAATAATAGCAATATTATACCATTTACCAGAACTAGCTCATTGAATTCCAACAAAAAATGAAAGGAAACAGAAGATTCATTTGCAAACAGGTTATGATTTTAAAACACCAGATCACCAATTCACCTAATGAACACGAAAATAGCAAAGAATAACATCAAGCACTGCTTGTCAATAACATCAGGCACTTGCAAGCAAACTGTAATTAGGGAAAATGTTAATAGGTTTGAGAGAGAGATATCTCTGATGCCCATTCCCACATGACAGAACTGAAGAAAACAGAGGGAGAGACTTATCCATTTTCAGTCCTGCAAGTTCAGTCCTCATTCTAATCATGCTGAATTTGATAGTCAGGTCAAATAAGACCATGTTGGATGGGTTCTATCTAACTTTTCAAAATACGTACAGCGGTATCATTTTAATCTTCAACACCACAAAAAACAAACACAATCTAAGGAAAAAAAAAAAAAAACAACAACAACAGGGTCTAATATAATCACAACAATATCTCTCAATCCATAACCATATCACTCAATCCATAACTATATCAAATTTCCTTCAATCATCTATCCAATCAAATCAAATCCAGCTGAAACCTAAATCTCCAAGACAAACTGAATTTCTCATTTCTCCAAACAAATAAATCACCAATTGAAATAAGAAATCTAAGAACAAGAGGAGCAGCAGATGCTTGAAGATCAAAAAGGTGAAAGGAATCTATCTACTCACTTCATCTCTGCTGGATATCTAAAAATCAAACCACTAGATCTTCGACCGTGGCGATGTACGGAGTTGGTAAGTTCCATAAAATAGAAACTGAATCATGCGGAGAGGAGAACGGATAGGAAGCATCCCGCCAAACAAACAAGTCTACGGGATGGATGGATGAAGCCGGAAGTTTCAACGAAGAAGAACAAGGAAGGAGGGAGGAGTGTGCGCGACACAGAGTCCGGCCACCTCTGGTCGTGTCGGAGTAGGTGCGCTCGCATCCCATCACAGAAGGTCGGGTCGCCATCCCTAGTAGCAGTTGCAGCAAAGAAAATTGGAGACGAAAGATAGGGTTTCGAAATCGGGAGACTTGGGGGATTTCATTCTATCCATGTTGCACACAAACATGGGTTTTCCGTGATAGCACAGATACACGCTATGGATTCCTATCAGATGGTTTTTAGCAAACGTGCTGAAAGAGATGGGTTTGGGGGGGGGGGGGTTTCGTCGGAGATGATGGTGGCCGGCGGTGATGGTGCCGGTGGTGGTCGCGGACTGCGACAGGGAGCTCCGGGAGCATGGTTGGGTGAGGGAGAGATAAGTGAGAAAAATGAGAGATGGTAGAAGAGAGGAGCTCAGTCATGGTGATGGCAGCGGCGTTGTTCGACGGCGGCGAGGGAGCGAGGAGAGGGAGTGGAGAATGAGAGAGAGAGTGATGAGCGGAAGAGAATGAGAGGGATGAGGGCTGCTGTGTTGTGGAGAGGGGTAAAGGGGAGTGGTCTAAAAGAGGGAATGGGGGAAAACGATGGGAGGAAGATGGGAAAATAGGGAAAATAATGTTTCAGAAGCGACGACGTCGTCACTTGTTTCGATCATTAATAAAAAAAACGGAAGTTGTCCCAGAGGACCACTTCCGTGCCATATTTACTAGTAGCCCATTTTTTGTTTAGTGACCATCTTGGGTCCTTTTTTAGGTAAAATCCTCTATAATCTAAAAGTAATATGTTTAAACTAATTTTTACTGGGACCACTTCCGTGCCATATTTACTAGTAGCCCATTTTTTGTTTAGTGACCATCTTGGGTCCTTTTTTAGGTAAAATCCTCTATAATCTAAAAGTAATATGTTTAAACTAATTTTTACTTAAAATATGTTTTGTAGCCGTGGACCGGCTTGGCCCATTTGACACCCCTTTACCATCTACGCTACCTGTCCTCACCCTCATCCCCAAACAGTTTGGGCGCCAACACCGATGAATTGATCTTTTTTTTCTTTTTTTCTCATTTATTCACTAATTTATGTGCGTGCGTGCCTAAGCTAAAGCAAAAACCTGCATAAAAAAAAAAAAAAAAAAAGATGGGCTTTTATGCTAAGGGGTTTAGCATTTAAGAAGAATGTCCTCCTGAAAAGCGTTGATAAAAAAACATAGGATTTTGGAAACTTAGTGGATATCGACTCAGAAATGCGATGAAAAATTATGCGACCACAAGGATATTGGTTTGATTCTGCCAAAATCGGAAAAATAAAAAATACTGGTTTGAAATGGCCATGCTCTTAAAAGACGTACGGTTTGATATCCCATTACTATTGTTGCTAAAATATAAAGGTGGTAAGGAATGGTAAGAAAGGTGGGTCCAATAATAATATTGGAATCATTACTCACTCAATTCTTGTGAAACCCGACCAATTTTAAAACCACTGAGACTGAAGTCGACGACTAGAGCATCTTTCTTGTGCCTAAAAAAAATAATAATAATAATAATAATAATAAGAATAAGAATAAAACTAAACTAGCTAGGTCATGTGTTGGGTGGGGTAGACGATTAGTAGTTGGACAAACATGCTAAAATCTTTATCTTAAGTTTTAAAGCACGGCATAAAAACACACAGTGTGTCGGTCAATACCGAAACCTTTTACTCACTCGGTGGCCAATAAATTAGCTTCTGAATGATCGTGATATTTGATAAGATTGCTTTGATTTTTGTTTTCTTCAAAAGAAAATAATTATAAAAGAAAAAAAAACTTTTTTTTTCAAGTGAATCCACACAAAACCGATGTGGATCGCGGCCTAACTAACCTCTACAATCCTGTTTCAGAACCATGATGTAAACACTATGATAATCCATCCAATGGTCTTACCTTCTTGTACATGTGCCCTGAACGTGTTGTGATGATTTAATTTGGATTGGTCACTTGCATCTAATTATGGATATGATTTTCAATATTATGAGTCATTTGCACATTCTCTTTGTATTTGATGGGCAAAATTACTAAAAGAATGAGTCGTTTTCCTCCTAAAGATGCTACATGTCCTCTTTCTAAAAGAAGTTTTCTTTCTGATAAGATTAAAGAGCCTCCTCATCTTTCTTTACAACATCAAAGTTTTCCCTTTCGACTTTTGAGGCCATATTCTCACAAACAGGCCCCACTGTGGGACCAACTTGTACGGTTTTTTAAATATTGGAAACATCTTTTTAGATGGGGAGGGCATCGGCAATGGCATTGGGGCTGGGATTTTCAACATGTGGGCGAGGTGCTAGCTATTGTAGATTCAGATTCTTGAGGAGTTGGAACATCATCTCTCCATCATTTGCATCAATCTAGTCCGTGCTCTCCAATCTTCAGCTAAGGTAACATTCCCCCACCCAATTTGCATCATTCTCTTATACGCTCGTTTCTGAATCTGATGCAAATGGGATTTATTTACACTGCTGCTGTTAGTCAAGCACCCAAATTTGCTTGGAAATAAATAAAATATTCTTTCCTTCTTACCTAGCCTAGGGTTTATAGTTTTTAATCTAAAGAGGAAAAATATAACTAAAACACATAAACATCAATCACTAGCTCCCTTGATTTTTTTCTCAAAGCACCCCCAAATTTCACGTGACCAATGGGTTACCCAGGATTGGCAAATCGGTATCGACTCTCTCCAATTCTACTTCTATTCTTGGTACTGCCACTCTTCATTATTATTTTTCGTTCATGTAAAAAATGCATTTCTTCGTCACTAGTTAAAGGCCCTAATACTTTTTTTTTTTTTTTTAAGCATGAAGCAGTTACTTGTAAATTGTAATGTACTACATATCTTTACAAGTAAGTTGCACTTTGTACTCATTATGCAATCTATAACTTTGGAAATGTGAAGATATTGCTGAGGCTTCACTTGCTCTAAAATAATAGAACATCATACTCCACTTTCTTTTCTTTCTTTCTTTTTTTTCGCTTGCTTTCTTCTTTTTTTTTTTACTTTTATGATAACGGAAAATGTATTAAGGTATTGCCGTATTGATAGTACAAATACAACAGGAGTGAGATTCACAACAACGAAGAAGGATCATACCCGATGGGATCAGATGATCAGGAAAGCATAAAAGAAACTCAAAGCAATCAAGTTTCCGTTGTATATATCAAACAGCAACGAGATGCAGTCTACTTCTCTTCACTTCTCTTTCTGTCAATGGGCCTGCCTCACTATTTGAATATTCTTGACTGGAATGTGTAAAATAAATAAATAAATCTTCACCTGAGTTTTGGATTTATTCAATTGGATCTGCGATAGTCCAAGCTTAAAATTCGGAACCAGAAGCCAAACAAGTGCTCCGCATGGAGAACCAGTCCACCACCAATAATCAGTGCAAGCTGATCATCTGAACAAGTACTGAGTCTCACTGTCATTGCATGACTATCAGCCTCATCTGCGGTGTGTACACTCGATGCACCTAAGAATGCAATCAATGTCCTTATTATGAGAGTCATGCACCAGACCACCCATACCAATCAGGTCTGGATTTCCTCTAGAGCTCCCATTAAATTCCCAACTTAAAAAATGAACAAGAGGAATCCATCTTAAGTGAAGAAGCCTGATCTGTGACATCACCTCAAATCAAACCAGTTTCCTTCCGGATTTATAACCCAGACACCTTTGATCTCTTTAAATAGATCCGCCCCCGCCCCTCCCCTTATTGCACAACTCAGTACCATATAGAATGGTTCAGCTAAGAGTTCCGCCAAATGATTTTCAGGAAATTTCCTTTTTTCTAACTTTCCACGAAAGCCAAATAACTGCATGAAATCACAACATCCACAACTTCCCCTTTACCTTCCAAGTCCAATACTCCAGGAAAAACAAATGGGAGGAAATAGAACTAGAAAGAACCTAAGAAATGCCGAACAAGTCTTAACACTACAAGCAACAGAGCAATGGAGAAAGTTTTTTTTTTTTTGAACGGAGAAATTCAGCAGTGGAGAAAGAATTGATCAACCATTCTGTGTATTTTAGAGTTTAAAAAAACACCACAAGCATTAATGAACGTCCTTTTATAGACTTCCTCTTTCTTTAGTTATCAATTATTAACAATTTTATTTCAGAAAACAACCCAAACAAAAGCCACTACTCTAGACACTGGAGTCCCCCACATCCTTACCCAGAAACAAAAATAAATCATTCCTCCTGACAATTGAACATAGAACGACTGAACTGAATGCACACCTGTCCTGGCACTAGTCTGTAGCAGTGATTGGGTTTGTGACTCCTGAATATAGATTCTGTCACACAGAGATCTCTGTGTCTCTGAAATTTCTTGTGAAGGCTGGGAGACAAACTACAGTCCCCAGATCACGATCACGATCATAACTTTGACAAACCAAAGCATCCATATCATCTTCATCATCATCATCAAAGCCTTGTCCCAATTATATAAATAAAAACTATAGTGAATGCCACAAAAATGGTCATTGGAATTAACCAATCGTGTTATTCTTGGCTTATATATCATTGCAACCCATATGTCCTTGTGACTTGTATTCATTCCAAACTGAAACTTAAACACAGACATAGTTGCCACTAGGAAACCTTGAGAATCCTAATACACACACTAACATGCTAATATGGTGATGACAAGGCCTAACATACTAACACTAACATGGAACCATAACTTATGAAGGGGATGGTTTTAAAGAAAATGCATCCAGATATTTGGAATGTTTTTAAACTATAGTATATGTAATAGCAAAAAGAATAAACAGCATGGACAAATTATTGAGGTTGTTTCCATGTCAGCTATGGCTTCTTCAATTTCTTCTTATTCTTGTTTTCTAACCGTTTCCTTCTATTATGTTTCTACCTGAATTGCCCATTTATAGGATATTTGGTATATTTGGTTGGTGCCCATATAAATATTCTGTCTCAAAATTTCCATGTCAAGAGGGGTTTAGTGGTTCCTCTCTTGGGTCATGTTGTGGGCAAAACCCTTAAGCTTTTGTGGACCATGATCACAGCACGCTAGGAGGTCATGGTGAGCTGTGATGTGCTGATACTTCAAAATGGGCAACATATCATGTCGTATCATATCCGATACCTCACTTTTTGTGTAAAATTCGTGTCCCTGCCGTGTACATAGCATGTCCCTGTCGCATCTGGGCATCATAGTTGGTGAGTTGAGATCTCAATTTATTGACAGGTTTGGTGCAAAGCGTCACGGTCACATTCCACCGTGGTCCATATCTGTAAAGGCCATTGACAGCCCCGCAGCATTTAGTTTTGGTGATCTTCTTGTATCCTCTCTGTTGGATTTTTTTTTCCCGGGGGTCACTCTGATAACTCAGATCAGTTGCTCCTTCATGTGAACCTATCATATGGATTGTAATAACGTATCAAAGTCTTTAGTTCTTGATAAAATTCATGTGATTTATAGAGGCAGTGGTTCAGTCCTTGCCAAGATATATGAATGTGTTATCATGTCGCGACCCGGTCCCGAGATCTGATTAGCTCGGACAGACTCCCGAGTCGCGAATGCATACTTACTCCCGTAAATTTCACATTAACAAAAGTTAATACGAAACTCACAAGGGATATCAAATACAATACCTGTCAACTGTATAAAATTGCGGAATATATATACATTGACGAAATTACAATACATAAGTTCAGTACTATGATCAAGGAAGTCAACCACTGTATATTTAATACAATACGGAGACTTCACTTACATTCCAAAACTATATACATTTAAAATTAGTCTTTCGCACTCCGAATATTTACATCCTTCGATCAATATCCTCTGCTGATGGCGCGGACAACAGGGCCTGCGATGTCATCAATAACACCGTGAACACGACGGTTCAACAATGTACAAACAGTTCTATGATAGTATATGCTATCATATTATTAATCAATTTACCAGTTCTATATGAATCGATACAATTCTATATTACACAGATATAAACAGTAGAATCAAGTAATAACCATTACTTATGACTATAACAGTAGATTTATATTTCATCTCATTTTATGCTTTCAAACGAAAGCTGTTCTGTATTTCTGTTAACACCAATATCAGTCAGTTATAAATAATATTTATAATATAATCCTCTTTGGCTCATGGGCTCACGCCACCTGACTCTGGCCTACATGTTGCCTCAAGGCTTTATTATATGATATGGGCTCGCGCCACCTGGCTCTGGCCTACATGTTGCCCAGCTCATGGACTCGCGCCACCTGGCTCTGATCCAATTTTGCCTATGATATGCCAGCTCATGGACTCGCGCCACCTGGCTCTGATCCAATTTTGCCTATGATGTGCCAGCTCATGGACTCGCGCCACCTGGCTCTGATCCAATTTTGCCTATGATGTGTGGGATTTCCAATGTCTTGATCAGAGATCACTGGTATCACCACGGAGCTCCGGAAGGCTCCTAGATCATCTACTGCAGTAGGAATTATTAATTCTTCATTTCATTCTATTCATTCAACAATTCAATTCATTATGTTAATATAGCTCAAGAATGAGCTTAGGGAATTACGGTCTAGTATTAGGCTATTCATTCATCTCATGTAATCAATGTAGTTCAACTCTATATGAGCTTTATGAAACATTAAATAGCATAGCTCGACATTGAGAGTAAGAATAATAATACCATTGAATGCGGAAATCAAATTTAAGTCTATACAATTTTATACAACACTATGCAGACGTCTAAACCACACAAATGGGTGAAACTTTCGTTATCCAATGCACGTGTTATTCTTGATGAACATCACTTTAAATATTGAATGGTGCATTCGAAGAACTTAGTTTACACCTATGTAGGCTTATACATTAACAATAAACAGCCTGTATAAATTAGGCCTCGAATCAGGGAAATCATATTCCCAAATATGAAATTCCTTCACTGTCGGTCAGCTCTTCGGTCAGCCGTCGGCTGACCGATAGTTCCATGTCGGCTGACCGACCTCTCATCGGTCAGAATTCCAGAGACCCGAAATTCCTATACTTGTACGTCGGCTGACCGACGTACACTCTGTCGGTTGACCGACATGAATCGGTATACATCGGTTCGTCTCTCGGTTCAAAAACCAGAGACACGAATTCCTATATTTACAACGTCGGTCAAGTCGTCGGTTGACCGACCACGCATCGGTTCGAATTTCAGAGAACTGAAATTCAATAAAAACAGGTTCTATACCTGTCGGTTCACTCGTCGGTCGACCTATCGGTCGACCGATAGCGCACAGAAGCTCAGTTCGAGCTTCAGGTTTCTTGAAGCCAAACTTCTGGCTTTTGGTCCACTTATGCTCTAATCATTCTAATACATCATAATTCATAAAAACATGTAAGTACTTGCCTTGATTGAAGGTTTATTGATGAAAACCCCTTGTTTAGCTTGAGTTTTGAGATAAAAACCCCTTTTTTCCAAGCTTCACAACTTCATAATTGAAAACCAAATTGAGGAATATGAAGAGGATGATGAGAGCTCTCCAAAATCATTGTAAAATCCTCTTCACAGTTCATAGAGAAAGAAGAAACAAAATGAGTTGAAACAGAGAAGGAAGTAAACGAAGGAAGAAGACAGAAAACTAGCTGCTGGCATGAGTTCCTCACAACCCTCTCACGTTTCCAGCTCTCTCTCTCTCCAAGCATTTGGCAAAGAGACTAACGAAGAAGAAGGAACGAATGAAGAAAGAAGAAGAACAGAGAAGACTAGCAACCGCTGTCATTCTCTCACTGATTCCCTCTCCTTCTTCCAGCTCCTGGTTTCACTTGAATGTGCTGGAACTTCAGTTTAATGACATCTAGTTTTCATTTTTGCATTTAAACCCTCATGCATTAACTCAATTCTATTTTGAGCCAAATCACATCTTAATCCAGGTAATGTCTTGTAAATCATTTCATTAAACATAAATCATTCACTTAAAACTAATCGGATCCATTCAAATCATTAATCACTATTAAGTTGACTAATCACGCTTAATCCTTCTTAAGTTCGATTAATTAGAGTTAATCAGAATTAACTGGGGAAGGGGTCTTACATATCACCACATGCAACCCCCCGTCTTTCTATTACTAAGAGCCATCAGAACTGCACGGGCGATTTATTTTGGCCATCCATCTACTTGGGTTCTGTCAAAAGGAATTCCTGTTAGTTCCTTCTTATCTTTTAAGATCCAACTTAATTGGATACTGGCCAAGCTATATATGGGCTCTACAGAATGCTATTTATTTTGATTATCCATCTACTTGGGTACTTTCGACAGGGCTTCCTGTTGGTTTCTTCTTTTCTTATCATTTTTTTTCCTTTTTGGTGGGCATAAAGTCAGAACAGAACACATTGATAGCAGAATTTTTCCATGTCCATGTTATCTCCATTAGGGACTAGAATACTGTACCAGAGATAATTGATGCAGGCTAGACCCATGGACGAGCCCACCCATAATTTGGGTCGGACCGTAGATTCGTCCATTGGGTCAGGCCTAAGAGGCCCACAGATGTAATTGAGACCCACGTAAAGGGGAAAGCTTGCAGCCTTTCCTATGCCAATTTTGGTGTGAACCTAAGTAAGACCTAGTTTTACATTATTTCTACAATATGCATATGCTTTCAGCATGTGAGACCATTATGATAACAAGATAGGACTGTTAAAGTTATATTTCATTTTTCTCTCTAAGTTTTAAGGAAGTATTTTGGAAAGTTTCTCAAGTTAAAGAATCTTGGGGAGCATTTGGTAACTGGAAAAAGAAGCTCTAATTTTATGATTTATAGCTTATTTACATTTTAGAGCCTTTGGTAAAGCTCTAATTGTATTTTTTTATTTTAGAGCGTATTTACAAATTAGAGTTTTTGCCTCTTAGAAAATAAGCTAAAAATGACTGCTTTTTTTAGACCTTTTATAGCTAAAATGGTTGGAGGTGGACAGTGCAAAATTTGTAAATGTTTTGGATGATCTTCAATCCTCATAGGAGTTACATCTTCTTGTACATCCCTACTAAAGTTGCAATTCATACATGTTATCTTTGTGTGGCTTATTTTAAAATTCTTGGATTCTAAAGCTTCCCTCCATCTCTCAAGTATCGCATTCATGTCATCTATCGATTTATCCACTCTCGCTATATCATCTGCAAACAACATACACAAACATACCTCCTATTGAGTATGAATAGTTAATTCGTTCATAATCAATGCAAAAAGATAATTTCTTAAAGATGACCCCTGATGCAAGCCTATGATCATTTGAAAGTCACATGCTTCTCTATAGGAAGTTCTCAAACTAGTAATCGCTCCCTCATATGTATTTGATGATGTCAATATAACCACTTGGGACACTCCTTTTATCTAAAACTCACCAAATAATCAAATTTCTAAACTCTAGTTACTTTGTCATAAATTTTCTCTAGATCGATGAAGATCATACGAAGATTCTTTCTGTTGTCCCGACTTTTTTTCATTAATAGTCTAGGTGAGAATATAGCTTTTCTAGTTGACCTCAATGGCACGAAACCAAATTGATTTTCAGATATCTTGATCTTTTGCCTAGATCTTTGTTCCATTACTATCTCCAAAGTTTTATAGTGTTACTCACAAGTTTAATCCCACGAGAATGGGTATAAGTTTATATATCTTCTTTGTTCTTGTATATAAGTACTACAATTTTCTCCATTCATTCTGTATTTTCTTTGTCTTTAATGTCTTATTGAAGATCGCAATTAATCATACTCATTCCATTTCTCCTAAGCGCATTTTCAAGCCTCTATCGGAATGCCATCTAGCTCAATGGCCTTTCATGTCTTCACTTTTGCCAACGTTTGATTCAATTCTACAATCCTAATTATGTGGTAGAAGATATGTCTTGCTAACGGAGTATCATTTCTCGTTCCTAAGCCTCCTATAGAACTTTCATTTAAACATTTATTAAGATATTCTTTTAACCTTTCTTTAATATCACTGTCCTCAAGAAAACCTTTTGTCCATTGTTCTTTATACGTCCGACGTGATTTAAGTCCCTACTCTCTCATTCTTACAAGCTTGAAAATATCTCTCTCCTTCTGTTATTCCCAAGTTAATATATAGGTCATCATATAACTATCATTGGCTGAAAATAGTTTCAGATTTGCCTAAATCAAACCATCTGTGTTGCACCCTAACTTGCAATAAATAGGAAAAAGAAGATAAGATTATTTATGATGATAAAATAATTAATACCAAAATCTGATCACACTTCCAAACTTAGCTTAACAGTTAACACAAAAAAGAAGATAGAAAACTAGGTAACTTTTACAACTTAATGTTTTCTATTAAAGTAATACTGGTTAATACAAAAGATGAGCGACCACATGCTTTATGTAGTGTGCGTCAATTTAGGAGAGACTAGAACATATTTTGATTTCTTTGTGCCATCAAATATAAGTTTGATTTATTGCTGAGAACTGTGGGATTTGCAGGTTAGTAAGAATACTGTTTAGATGTTCCAGAATATCCATCTTTTGAGGACCTGGAAATTGAAGCTGTCACTTACTACATGTCTTGTTGTGATACAGGCATATGTTAAAAATGGTATATTGCATTATAAAAAGAAAGGTAAGTTATCTTTCTTTTGTCCTCTTCTCGATATTTTTTTTTTGGTATAATGTCCTCTTCTCGATTGACATGTCCACTTGCATTTTTCTTACTATTAAATATTCGGGTGCTACATCATAAGCTAAATCACTGGCTCTTTAAACCGAAGAAAAATTCAAGAGTCACACATGTGTGATAGCTATGTGTGCGGCTCTTGAGTTTTCTCTAAAAATGATAAAAGTAATCATGTTGTAAAAAACTAGGAGCACTGAGACAAATGATAATTTCCTTTATGTCTTTTAAAGCTAGAGATTGATCCCATCATTAGAAAAATTAAGATTGTACCGACAATAGAATCATCTATCTACCTGATGTGGACTTGTTTTTTGTTTTTTTTCAACCAACACTGAGAAAAGTCTGCATCTGAAGATATTAGTGTGCTTTGGTAGCGTTTGGTTCAAATGTCGGAATGGAATGGTCATTCCAACGAAATGATAATTTATGTGTTTGGTTCGCAAAAAAGTGACGGAATGACCATTACTTCCGAACTCACCATTCCTTTATGTAATGGAATCATCATTGAACTGGGGAGGTAGAGGAATGGTCATTCTATTCCTTTATAATTTTTCCTTGAAACCAAAATGCACATTTATCACATCAAAATGTGGATGTTATTTTTAAACTTATGTATGAATGTTAACTTAATTGCTTTATTTAGCTAATTTAAGTGATGTTTAAGTTTAGTAATGTGTTATTTAGATATTTTGATGATGCTTAAGCTATTGTAAATAATATTTTAGGTGTGTTATTTTTGTGGTTGTTTTAATGATAATCTATCAAAATAGGTAAATAATTATATTTTGGATAGCATGAAATAAGAGAATTTTTAAAAATAAAAAATTATAATAAGGGTATTTTGGTCAATTTTATGTAAATTTTATTCCATTCCGGATATCATTCCAGTGTACCATACGCAAGAATAGGAATAATAATTCTATTATTGGATTGATTCTTCAGTAAAATCTAACGTTGGAATTGAAATGACTATTCCTGCCTTATTCAATTTCAGAATCATTCTACTCTCCATTCCATTCGTGCCTAGAATAATTCCAGCGAACCAAACGCTACCTTAGTTTCAACTTTTGTATTAAAGGATTGAATGCCCCTGCTCTATATATGCGAAGTGTTCTTTTCTCGCCTCTACTTACTTACCTCATGCGCAAGTTACATTTTGAGTGTAACATGGAATCGAGATGGGTCGGCCAGGGCTCATCGTGACCCAGACTAAGAATGCCTTTGATGAATCCTTTTAGGTGCTCAGGTCAAATCTCATGTGAATATTGGGCCACAAGTGAAGAGGTCTGTCTGGATAAGCCCTGGCTTTGTCCAGTTGCAAGAGTACTGTCGGAGTGAAATGCCACTAGTTTGCCCTACTGTTTAATGGGTTTAATTAAAACTCAGCTGCTAGAATTTGGAGGTTTTCTTTATCCATATACTTTTTTCATTCTGAGCTTCTTAGACTTGATAAAGACTCGATGTGTAGTTTTTATTTAGCCTTATTGTGCGGCCCCTTTAAATATCTCTGCAAGCCTTGTGTTGATTACGTTGGTGCTACGTGTGATGTTTATTAATATATAGAATATTATGCCTTTGTGATTTTTATTCTGCATGTTAATCTTTCAGGTTGCAGATGCTTAATTAGTAGGCATAAATTAGTGGCTCATTTGTCCCTAAATAATACAATGCCACAGGGCACTTCATCTCCCACTAAAAATGTGGCATCAAGGTATTCCGCAGATAGCACGTGAAGATAGTAGAATTTCTAAAGCGTGTGTGTAGATAGTGTTGGTCAAACCCACATCCTAAATAATATTTTTCCTTCTTTTTATAACATTGAGTGGTTAGAGATGGAAGGTGGGAGAGGGAATGGATTATGGAGGGTAAGATATGTAGATAGGGAGGGCCGTCCATCTTTTCTCCTCTCCTCTTCTCTTCCACGTGATGGGCAGCTTTTTTCTGCTTGGCTCTGCTCCAACGTCTTTTTATCATAAACAGAATACTTATGTTACAAAACAAAAGAAAGAAGATCAAGCAAACAAGTCATGTGCGGTAGGAGTGGGGACAAATCAGCAATAAAGATGAAAGATTGCACAAACACTAATGCTAGCTACAATAGTAATATATAAGAATGGAAGATGCTCCTATGATGCTCTTACCTTATTATGAGATATAAGGTGGGAGCCCTCACATCCACATCCAATGCCAACAACTTAAATGTGATGGCCCCTACCATTATCTCTCATATAAGGTGAGAGATATCTCTTATAAGAGCATCTCTTTATAAAAATAACAATAATTTTATCGGCGTGGGCGTGTTTGGATGTGTGGTGAAGTGAAGTGAGGTCAGGTCAAGTGAAGCCCTTATTATTCATATAAAAAAAGACAATAGGTCATATCAAAAGTATATAATTTCATAATTTTCTCCATCTTTTTCAAAAAAAAAAAAAAACTTTCTCCACTAAAAGACAAAAGCTCTCCTTTTCTATACAAAAAGTCAAAAAGATTATATATCAAACAACTAAAAATAAAATACCATCATAATCCTTTATATTTTATTATCTCTTGATTTGATGCTTCAACTTCAATTCACCATAACAAACGAAAAAGAATTCAATATGGGTCTCGATTGGGCTCATCTGAAGTGGGGCCCACTTATTTGACCCACCCCCACTTAGACGATGACGTTGAGAATGCATTAGACTGCCATCATTTCATGGCATTAGGGCCGACGTCATTTCATGGAATGAATTGAGGACCAGTGACAAATGTTGAATGAAACTGATTATTTTTAGGAGTCCTTTTCTAGAACTCACCCTGGGTCTCATATAGTTATATTCCCAACCAGCCGAGATGAATCTCATCTCATTCACTGATATATCCTCAAGTTTCAGTTCAACAAAAGTGAGTCCTACCATCTGATTGAGCACTATAATAGAAATATGACTAGTGCCAACGTGGCATCGGTGCCAATCTGGTATTAATCATGTTTCTGTCTGGTGCCCAATCATACGGTGGGATCCACTCCATTTGAAGTCAAGCTCAAGGATGTATTTATAGTGGGAATGACATTCATCTTGAACGGTTTGGATAATAACTGTGTGAGCCCTATGATGGAGTCCGGACTCTATTTTTAGATGTCTAATTCTCATACTCTTATCATGAGTACGAACAAATCTCACTATTTGACCTACACACTCGATACATGTCCTAATTTTAAGAAGCTATGTATTTAGCATTCTCCATATGGTGGACTCCAAGCTAAGCTAACAGTAAAATAGTGAGGTCCGCTCTAATGGTGAATCCTGACAAACAAATGATAAAATCACAACGTGTTCAAGAATGTAGTATAAACAAGGTCATACACCAAAATGATGGAAGTTCTATATCCTTCTTTGTATTTGAATACTGAGAAACAGGTTATTTGAGACGTTTTAGTTGGTTGAAATCTCGAAGTTCTTGTCAAGATTTATGATATTTACAACTATCAAAGATAAGTCATCACATCATATCTAGAAAAGCATAAGCACACCAAATTCTTTTCAGAAATTCTAACTAAAGAAAGAGGCACAAGCTTGTTTGATTGATAGAATAATGGTTTAGCCTTGCTGTATGGAACCATGATGAAGCTCATGTGGTCACAGTTTTACTGAAGAGGTAATGAGTGGGCTCTTCCATTGACTAAAATGGCTGAGCATGGATTTGGATTTTCATTGGTTGTCAGAGAGAGAGAGAGAGAGAGATTTATTTTAGAATCCTAAATTAACCTCATTTTTTATATAAATAATAATAGTTTGCCTGACTGTACTGTCTTGTATAAAATTTATTAAATCCAATAACCTAACACTTTGTTCTGACCCTCGTGGCAAATAGGATTTCATTTTCACCCAGGTGTGATTTGGATGGAGCAAACCAATGAGCAGAAAGGATAAAGAAATTATATGGAGTGATATCAGCATAATTATTCTGGGCTTTATAACGAGTGATGATTTAAATTGCTATTCTAGACCCTCTGTTTGCGACATTTATTTTTAGAGAAAATGGGCCTTCTTTTTTGTATTTCTCTTTGGACCGCTATTTTTGATAATTTGGTCACTAAATATAGGGCATTTTGTTCATGCTATGTAACCCCTGCAAACGAGATTACTTTTGTTTTTTTTTTTGAAAGATGAGATCTAATTGACAAAAGCACGTGGGCCATGGCGGAAGATGCTCACTACTACAATGAAGGAAAAGGAAAGAAAAGCCTCTTAACAGGGAAAAGGCATTTTCACCTCTTCTCCGTTAGACAAGGGAGGGTTAATGGGATAGCTCAAGTGGAGGAAAGGTTGAAGAGGATCAAAGCACTCATCCATTTTCGATTCCTTTTCCTCGTCAATTTTAAGCTTGGTTTTAAAACCTGATTGAAGGGTTAGGAAAGGGACAAAAATAAAACCCCGATTGAAGGGTTAGGAAAGGGACAAAAAGGATTTTTTATAGGTTTTTATTTTCCCATCTTTCTTGCAATGAATTTGAAAGGATTTGGAAAAAAAAAAAAAGGATGTTGACTGGTGAATCAATCATGTAAATGTTTTGTTTATTGGTGACTTTTTTTTTTCTTTTCTTTTTTTTTTTGGACTAATGGCTGCTGGGACTAAATTGCAAACGTTGGCTATATGTGATTTTCTATCAGTCCTTCCTTTTTTTTTTCTTTTTTTTAACTTTCCCTCTGCTCACATACTGATTGATTGAGTTTATTTAATATTTAAACATCCCGACTGCAGCGATGAATTATTGCCTTATTGGTTCGGAAAGTCTCGCCTTTAGATGCGTGTTTGAAACAGTGAAAATTATCAAATACTTGCACGGCGTCATTTGATATAAGTGGGATGGTAGAGATGGTAGAGATGGTAGATTGTTATGGTAAAAGTAGATTGGGTTTTAACTTTATTTTCTCTTTCTTTTTTTTTTTTCTATTTTGGTAAAAGAAAGATTGGGTTACTTAACATTGTTGCATGTGTTAATCTTAAGAAAGAGAAAGGAAGAGAATGCTTTGACTGAGAAAATACAAGGGTTCACATGATGCATGATAGAGGTCCGTCCGTGCAATGATGACGTTGCCCCCATGGAGTGGGAGAATCATGTGATTGTAAACCCTAATTATGGTCCGCATTGCCCTTAAAGTGAGACATCCCACCGCCCTTGTCTGGCTGGTCCCTCTTCACACCCACATGGATGCTAGTTTTGCCCCAAGATTAACTATTGCTTTGTTAATGATTGTACCATCTTTCCCTAATTTGAAACCATAATTATGCATTTTGTTGGTGCACACATGATCCACCAAAACGAGTTTCCAACCTTTTCAGTTGCATTACACGCACCATTGAAATCAATGCAATCCCAGAGATTTCTACATTTATTCATAAAATGAGAATCATTTGTTTGCCGAGGAACTTGTCTATCTGATTTCTATGGCACAGATGTTAAGCCCCTCTTTATTATATTGAAAGAAAGAAAGAATGGAATTTAACGGAAAAAATTCTCTTAAACAGTCTATTATTACATTTGGCCTTAATAAAAATGGGCAGACAGAATGGGTCCTAAATTCACGTTTCTCTCTTCTTCTTTTTTTTTATTTTTTAGCTCGATATCGACTATCCTGCGCCATACAAAAAGGCCATCTGAAACTTCATCTCTTCCTGTTTCTCTTGCTCTCTGCAATTGATCTCAAATCAATCTCACTGCAATCTTTTTTTTTCTTTATTTGGTGAGATAAAGATGGGTTCTTGAAATCAGTCTTTTTAAAGAGAGATGTGATCTGATCTGATCTTCAAATCATGGTGGTGGCTGCAAAATCTGCCACAAATTGAAGTTTAGAGAGAAATGGTGCATACATACATATTTGTTATGTTTGTTTATGTGCAATATCTGGATTTAGATGCTTTCTTTAGAAGTGAAGATTTTGGAGCATGTGTTTCTAGTATTGTTTGTGGAACCATAGTTGATCTTACTGATGCTAAGAAAAATGGTGGAGAAGAACAATGAAACAAAGTCTGACATTGGCCATGCTTCAAGCATATATAATACATTGATACTGGCCCAAGGCAACCACAACAATCAGAAACAGATTAGGATGTACAGCACCCTCTTTTCTGAGCATGCTATGAAGGGATGTAGATTTCGATGGAGCCCCCTTTGGTCCACCTTTCATCAATGTACCCCATTCTATGGGGCTCACTACACCCCAATGATCTGGCACTTGGCCTGGTTTGAAACCCTACCTTTACTTAACATTGGATTGAATATCAAAGAAAAGTAAACTTAAAAGACCCTTGAACCATGAGACTACTAAATTAAAGGTTTGGATTACTTGAGGGGACCGATTTGTTTTACTAACCTTTATCCATGATGAGGCCTTTTCCATCATCCTTATCCCCATGGATAGGCATGCAACCCCCAGAAGATCATTGGAGGTGCAACCCCCAGAAGGGCTGATATTAGCTCTAATATCCGGAGTGACCTCTAGCAACTTGCAGTCTATGCATCAGCTGAATTTCCTTAAAACTGCTTCAATGCTAGAGCGCAAGAGATGACTTTCCTTCTCACTATAGCCAAGCTTAGGAGAGCCGCCACTTTGTTTCCTCAAAAGCATCTCATATTTCTTCTTTTCTAGATAGACCACACAGACACAAGAAAAGTGAGTATCCATGGGAGTTTACCGTTCCCTTGTCAAGTCAAAATGTTAACACCAATCTCTTTCAGAAAATAACCCAATATACACCTGCACCTCTCTCTCTCTCTCTCTCTCTCTCTCTCTCTCTCTCTCGTGTTGGGTGTTCTTTTTGCTTTGTTCTTCTGCCTCTAATCTCACCTTCTCTTGTCTTTCTTTTCTTTTCTTTTTTTTTTTTTTTTTGCACTAGATGGGTAAGATGGGCTTAGATTATTAATTGACCAACTAACACGTTTGATATTTTGCAGGTTCATGAAAAAAACAGCAACGTAAAGATAAATATGTTCTCTATTTGTAATTTCAATATCTTATTTTTGTTGTATTGTCCATGGAGCTGATCCTAAAGAACACTCATTAACAAAGTTGTTGATATCACCTATGATAACAGTTGTCCCCCCATTTTGACATTGTTGCAGATTGGGTGGTTGAACGCAATGTATATGCACTTTGGCTAGACGGATCCTTTTTTGTGGCCTATACTGATCAAGGAAGACATTCCTCATCAAGACAATGGTAATGACTGCGGAGTATTCGCTGTTGCATTCGCGAAGCATTGTGTTCACTGTCGTCCCATCACATTTACACAGTCCGACATCCATTACATTGATCACCCTGTTATTAGCTGGTTAAGAGGAGTAAGCAAGGAAGTGTTTTGGGCAGTAGACGGAGAGGCCTTGTGAGCATGAAGACATCTGTTTTATTTTTTTCCTCTCCTTTGTGAAAGAAAACTCTTGTGTAGTGTGGTTGGGGAACTTGTAAAGGTTTTTTGGAAAGCTGTCTTTAATATATGTTATCACTAGTGTCTTGTACGTAAAGGTTATTTATTGTGGGGAGGTGCTCTAGTGAGAGACACTCTCACCAAGTTGGTGAGAGATAGGTGGGGGCCCTCACATTTAAGTAAGAGCATTTAAATTGGTGAGAGTGGATATGGAAGTGAGGGCCCCCACTCATCTCTCATAAACTTGGTGAGAGTGTCTCTCATAGGAGCACCTCCCTTTATTGTGAATGTATATATGTTGATGGGTTTATTATTAGTTGTGGAATTGTTTATTTGGTGAATGTATGCCATGTGCCTTTGAGCTCATGATGATTCATATTCAGTTGTCCTCATAGTGGAATTGTAATTATGGTGAAAACACTTGACCAATAGTAGATATCGACTATGTAACCCAGTCAAACATAGTCGATATCGACTATGTAACTGAAACGTAAAAAATACAGTCATAGTCGATAGCGACTATCTTTCTGGCAAATAATCAAGATTGTAATAATCGATATCGACTATATAATTGAAACTTGAAAAACACAGTCATAGTCGATGGCGACTATCTTTCTGGCAAATAATCAAGGTTGTAATAGTCGATCTCGACTATGTAACGGAAACTTGAAAAATACAGTCATAGTCGATAGCGACTGTCTTTCGGTTGTAATTGTAATTGTCATTTCCGGTGCCCTTCATCCCCCCCTTGTCCTAGATCTTATCCACCAATTTGCCCTCCCCCAATTCATCCCAAACCCTGAAAATATCTGCAGTGATCTCAATCATGGACTGCTACAACCCACGAACTATTGAGGAGTGAGCTCCCGATAAGTTATCCCCCAGTTCGCCCTTTCTCACTGATTGAAGAATAAGTTATGGCGATGGCGAGCTTTGGGCAACGAAAGTGCCTCCTCCTTCTAGCGATAAACTTATGCAGATCTGATCTTCTTCGCCTCTCCCTCTCCTCCTCTTCTAGAACCTTTTTCTCCTTTACCTCTGCATCATCCGAACAAGATGATGACGTGGTCGTCATCGGCGGTGGCCCCGGAGGCTATGTTGCTGCTATCAACGCTGCCCATCTGGGCCTCAAGACCACCTGCATCGAGAAGAGAGGGGCCCTCGGCGGCACCTGCCTCAACGTTGGATGCATCCCTCCAAGGCTCTTCTTCACTCCTCAATATGAACGGCCGATCCCGGCATCCCTCCGGCCTTCGGTTTCTCTTCAGTTGCTTTGCGGGCTTCGAGTTCTCCAATTGATCTCCACCTCCACCATCAACCTTCCCTCTCATTGCGAGCGTTTCAGGGCGAAAGGCTTAGGCGCGGCGGCCGAACGGGAGATGTGTGGAGATGGGTGTCTTGTGGAGGATGAAGAAGAAGAAGATGACGAGGGAGACATGTATCTAGAGGAGATTTCTTTGGGTTTGGGCTTTCTTGGAGGAGGAAGAGGGGGGTGAGAGATGCCATTGTCCTTCTCAGAAAGAAGAAGAGGGGTTCTTGGCCTTGATGGGTTTCGACGATTCGAATCTTCTTGTGGGGTTTTGGAGGAATTTGTGGCAGATTTTGCAGCCACCACCATGATCTGAAGATCATATCACATCACATCCCTCTTTAAAAAGACTGATTTCAAGAACCCATCTTTATCTCACCAAATAAAGAAAAAAAGACTGCAGTGAGATTGATTTGAAGTCAATTGCAGAGAGCAAGAGAGATAGGAAGAGATGAAGTTTCGGACAGCCTTTTTATATGGCGCAGGATAGTTGATATTGACTATAGCGCTAAAAGAAAAAAAAAATGAAACGTGAATTTAGGGCCCATTTTATTGGGATCAAATGCAATAATAGGCTGTTTAGGAGGGTTTTTCCTGTTAAATCTCCAAGAAAGAAAGAAAGAGAGAAAATATTAAAAAAAAAGAAAAAGAAAAAGAAAGTCTTGTTTCTCTTTTAAAAAGATATAACTTTAGTTGCAAGGTTTGGGATAATTGAAAATTCAATTTCGAAAAAAAAAAAAAAAACCTTTTAGTATGGCAAACAAAGAAAGCATTCAGCTCTTCTTCTTTTTTATTAATATACTTTCTGATTTCTTACTCTTTATTACATTTTCTTTAAGCGCACGTACCGTCGTACCAAGTCTTTCTTGGAAAAACAGAAAGATTATCTAACAATTCCAATCAAGTTTAATATATAGCGGGCCCTATAAAATATAATATAAAAATGAGAAGAGACCAGAAGGGTTCAAAAAAGGGACGGGGGTGTAACTCAGTGTAAGTGTTGAGTGACTACTGCACGTGGGAAACAAAACATGGGAGTATAGCGAAGAAGATATAAACGATCCAACTAAAACTAAGACGAATGAAAAATATAAATGATGTCCAATGGTGACACATGCATGGCTAAAAATTAAAATTAAAATGGCATCAAACGATTCATCCATTCTGCAGAAAGTCCCGATATAGAATATAGAAAGAAACCTTTTCGCCTCGACAAATTTGGAAAAAGCCGTGCTACTCAATACTCTAGGAAACAGAGTATGTGAAATTGTATTATATTTTTGGAGGGCGAGGAAGGGGAACTAATTTCTATTGTAGTGTGAGCCCGGACTTAAAAAGAAATTGTGAAATTTTTTTCCCTGGTGAATGAGTACACACAAACTCCACCAGACACCCTTCCCTTCTCAAGTCCCTGGCAGCTATTACCGCGTGCCTCACCACTGAGCTACGGTGGATTGCAAGGAAATAAAAAAAATGTGACTTCTACTGCAGAGCTAATAATTATACAAGTAGAAAAATAACAACATATAATCTCGTAACCCTTTTTAAGGAGGCTTTTGAGCTTAACCGCAGAATACAAACCGGACCACTGGACACACTCAGATACAGGGGAAAGAAAAGAAAGGTGATAAGCCTTTTTGCAACTTGCATTTACACAAAGAAACAATATGTGACCAATATGACCGACTATAATAATTACATTTGCATATTCTTCACCGCTTACGAGACTACACCGCCCCTCCACCTCCAAAGACATATACCCCCGAGTCAAAAACAGAGAGACAGATTACTGGAATCCCTCGACCACATTTGACGAGATCACCTCGCAGTAAATCGAAAAAAAAAAAAGGAAGAAAAAAAAAATCTTCTTTTGTAATACATTCGATCACCATCATCATCGTCCTCTTCACTATCTATCTCCTCTTTTTTCTTTTTAAGTTACTACTAATAGACAAAACACGGCAGCAGTGTAGAGAGAGAGAGGTGGGGGAGGGGTTGTTCTTTTTTCTGGTTCCGCTGTTTTTTTCTGCAGGACCATCATCAATCATCAATCATCATCATGATGTGAGAGGGTAGCAGGTATCCTCGCCTCCAGTGTTCCAGAGGAAGTGAGCGTAGTTGGCAGCATGGATGGTGTTGGTAGGATCGGCCTCAATGGCTTCCAAGAACTTCTCTTCCGCGCCAGCTAGGTCATTCCGAGCCACCCACAAGAAACTCGCATAACGACTCAGTGAGTCCGCTTCAGGGGGTCCCACTCCCACTGCTCGCTTGAACATTTCCTCTGCTCTGCTCCACAGAACCACACAAGGCAAATCACCATCAGTCGATCACCACCAAAACCAAAAGTAAAAAGAGGAGATTTTTTTTTTTTTAATTTTTATTTCTTTCCTCCTAAAATGCTTTTTTGCTTGGCTGTAAGTAACTCTCCCAATCCCCAACTCTATAGAAAAGAAATATTCAACGAAACATCCAACTACAACTCGCTCCTGTCCTGTGTGCTTCTCATATCTAATTAATTAATTTAAATTAAAAATCAAAATGAAGAATGAGAAGACTAAACCCTCCACCAAACTCACAACCCAACAAAGGAAATTGACTGGCCAGTAAAAGTATAAGTAAACAGAGTAAGGAAGAGGAGGAGCTAGCACCGGCAAAGGAAACCGGATTCATAATGATAACACCTCCTTAAAATCACTAAATCAGGAGGAGAATCCTGCTCTCCCGATCAATAACCGATTTGGCCGCTGATCACTGAACTTCCTATTGGTGAATAGTAGTAATAAATATATCAATCTGGCTGCCTGGTATGTGTGTATGCACTATAGTCTATACTCCATAGTTAGGTAATGGGCCTCAAAATCAGAATTTAAAAAAAAAAAAAAAAATCGGATGAAATGAAATATATATATATATATATATATTAAAAAGAGAGAGAGAGAGATTAACAACCCTGGCGGCCTAACCTGTCGAGGTCGTGGACGACGAGGTAAAGGAACTGGGCGTAGTTGGAGAGGATGAGAGGGTTCTCCGGTTCCTCCGACACGGCACGCTGATAAAGAAGATCCGTCCACAAGTAGTGCGTGTAATCCTCTGGCTCCATCACTACCGTTACCGGGGAGACGAGCCGATGCATGGTGTCGTGGTCCAAGTAGACATCACCCTGCATTCTAGATGCCTCCTCCACTATCGAATTCCACAGCTTCAACTCCTCCTCTTTCTCCTCCCCCTTCTCCTCACTCACGGCCGCCGCTGGATTCCCATTCCCAACAGAAGTAACCCTCGACGACGTCATCTCATCCCTGAACATTGTCCGGTGCTGATCGAACGAATCCTCAAACCGCCCATCCCCTCCCCCGTCCGTCGCCCCCGCCATGGGTCGCACCTTTCCACCGCCCCCTCCGCTGCCCCCGACCGACGCGGTTCTCCCCTTGATGGTGGAGAGGGGATCGAACCTCTGCTGCTGCTGGTGGTGGTGGCTCTCTGAGGCGGCGATGGTCGCTTCCATCGTCGGACGAGGAGGCGGCGCGATGGCGGCTGTGGCGGTCATGGAGTAGACTGTGAAATTGGCGAGTAGGATCATGACGTAGACCATGAGGGTGGGGGTGCTGGAGAAGATGTGCTGGAAGAGCCAGACGAAAGAGGCGTGCATCTCCTTCCTCACTCTCGCCAGAACCCCCTGCAGATCCATGCCCATGCCCATGCCCATGCCCATCCCCATGCCCATGCCATGCTGGTGGTGGGGGAAGACCATCTCCCGCATGTGCAAGGTGTACGTGTGGAGCTCTCGGATCATGAACACCATGGAAGAGAAGGCCTTCTTCACAGAGCAGCTTCCCGCCCCCGCCGAGGACGACGCCGATGATTCTCCGAATAACCCCTCCCCTTCCTCCCACTCCTGCTGCTGCTTCTTCTTCCGCTTCAGCATCCGGAGGGAGAGAGGGAAATCGACGCTGTTCGCCTTGTGCTCCACGCTGGCCGATATCATATCACCCTCCTCTGCCCCTGCCTCCGATCCGAAAGCCCTCCTCGAACTAGGAGAATTGCTGTAGCTGTTGTTGTTGCTGCTGCTGAGGCGCAGATTATGAGGGAAATCCGAATTGTGATTCCTGTTGTCCATCATGGCAAAACCGTCCTTGCCCTCCATCCCGTCGATGCTCCTGGATGATTTAGGGTTAGAAGAGGAGGCATTATCCAATTCTGTATCTCCGTCCGTTGTTTCTTGAAGGCTCCCTGCAAATTCCTCATCGAAGAAAGCATCTGAGCCTCTGCTGCTGCAGGATCTCCTTAGCGAATGGGATCTGCTGCTCCTGCTGTAACTGTAACTTGAAAACTCGCAGGGACGAGACCTTGGAAGATTTATGCCGAAAAACAGAGGAGGATGAGGAGGAGACTTAACGAACCGGAGGAGTGCTGCTGCTGCCGCTCGGTCGCTGACACTCCTTCCCCTTCTGCTTCTTCTCGAAGAAGAATAAGAAGACGACGACGAAGACGATGGAGACAAGGCTGAAGAAGCTAAAGCCCTCTGGGAAGGCCAATGAGAAACAACAGGTTGGTCCTGGGACCAATGTAAACAGGTCGCAGCAACCTTTGCCCCCATGCTCGCCTCTCAAAACCTTTACAACTTCCTTCTTGCTCTTCTCTTTAGGCGGAAATGAATGAAATTGAAATTATAATGGAAAGAGGAAATAGTAAATAAAAATATCCAACTACTCCCGATTCAGCTCACTTCTAGATCTTTTATCAATCTTCCCTCTCCCAACCTGAAATGAAAACAAAAAAAAAAAAGCAATCAATCGATGAGCATCGATTACAGGAATGAACAAACCTAAACAAACTATAAGAGAAAACGAGAGCGCATCAATCTCTTTTTGTACCCTTCACCTTTTATTTCCGACCTTTTCGGATCCAAACGCAAACGCAACTCGAGTCAGGGCACGAGAATTGGGTTTTTTTTGGTTTTAACGAAAGGCGAGAGAGAGAGAGAATAACATTTGAGATGGAAAACTATACTTTTTAGTTGCTCATCTCATCATACGATTTCACTTATTTGAGGGAAAAAAATCTCCTCCCTCACAAGTCACAATACACCGCTCTCTTTATCTGTCCTTGTATTATATGAGTCTACCGTAAAAATATCTTTCAATGGTCCCAGCTGGAGCTGGGCTGCTTATAGTCATACAAAATGCTCTCCGTTACGCGTGAGAGTGTCCGAGTTGTAGACTTCTAATCGTACCTCGAATATAATAATAAAAAATCTTAGGATCCGGACCCACTACAACTTGAAGGTCCAGCTCAGCCCTTTTATCACACCCAGAGTCTGAACTCTGAACCCCAACCCCCTGTAGATTCATCGAATGCATTGGAATAATCTTTTTAGAAGTATATTTTTCTCAAAAACAAAATGAAAAGAAAAAAAAGAAAAAACTTTCCGAAAACAAAAGTTGGAGTTGGAGCCTTACCATGAGCATGGGGATGTGTTGGGGATGTGTTGGCTACTTGGCTCCTTTCCAAAAGTGAATCTAACCCTTTTTTTCTTTTTTTTTAGATAGAGCTAGTCTGCCTTTGGCATGTGTTCTAATTTGCGAAATGGGTGGGGCTTTCCGGGATCCGAGCTCTTGCAGCTATGGAAACTGGATCCTCTCTTGCAGCGAGTACAGGGGAACTTGTTTAATACATTTTTGAAACTTCATTTTAGGGCCCACGTAGAGATGATCTGGATTATTTAAGTGAATTTCATTTCCTCCACAAATGTTTCCTCAAGTCCCAATTTAAAATAGGTTGTCTCCCACGATCTAATTGAGCACCATGATAGAAATGTGACTGGCGCTGAGATAGCATCGCTCGTCATAGTGCTCAATTGTGTGATGGGGTCCACTCCTTTTAAATTAAAACTTGAGAAGACATAAGTAGAGAGGAAGAATTTCATTTTTAACGGTCCGAATAATATCTATGTAGGCCCCAAGTTAGAGATTTTATTACACGATTCCAGTGTAATAGCTGCATGAGAGGATCCGGTCGTCTCGACACAGTGACACATGAACGTAATTAATGGTTTTGTTTCAAAATCCAAAATGAGGGTAGACGGGGTCTGTTGTATTGGGCCTGACCTCGATTCAATGGACCCGAGTGGACCAGAATCTGACCTTCGGCCAATTCGAACCATGAGAAATTTAGTATATTATAGATTATTGTATAATAACGTTGATATTGATCATAGGTACTATGTAATATATTTAGATGATAATAATAAGTTTATATAATAATAATGATATATAAGATGAGAATTGTTCTCAGAAACGACAGTTCTAAGGGTTGAAAGTGAGCAAGAGGCAGTAGGGATGCAGTTTTGAAAGGTATAAACATGGGTACGAGGTGTCTCGAAAATTAACTTGATTGAAGATTAAATATATAGTGGAACATCAAGGCCCAAAAAGACCAGATGGACATGGCCAAAATTTTCAATGGTGAATTCCACCCAAATGAGTGGTAAACTGGGTGTGATGTGAGAACAAAGGGATAGCTTAATCGTTGAGAGTCTTGTTTTCATCCAACCGCTAGAGTTCTATCCCTAGGTCCTCTCCCCTACATGTTTGGATGGCCCTCTCCCCCAATATGTGCTAGGCAGGCGGGGGCTCCCTCCGTTGCCACCCTGGTCTCTCTTAAAAAAAAAGGGTGTGCTGCTCTTCGGTGATGTAGGGTAGGAGATCACAAGTGGGCTCTGCATGGGCTCTTGCTCGCTTTAGTCACACGGACACGTGCCATATTGTCGATGTGGTCATTACAGAGCCATAGATTTGGACAACGAAAATTATGTAATACACTTTCTTTGGCTTTAGAAAATCTTCACCCTTTTTAGCGAGACGGGTGCCTGTTGATCGAGATCCATCCCCTGTCCACCCATTTTATAAAAATGGTGGAACCCAATGTAACAACCTCTATAAGTCTGGTCCGGGTTTCTTTACCCACATCCAACAAATTTAAGCTCCAGGTTAAGTTACACGGGTCGGGTTCAGAGGTTAAGTAAGCCTTAACTACTATAAGTGGCAAACGGGCTGAGCCAGGACCAAAATTCTGCAGGTCAAAACCCAACTCATACTTAAACAACTATTAGATGGGTCAAACTCATCTGACCCACACATCTGACTGGTTTAGGTTACCCACGTAGAATAACATGTAGCCACTCCCTTTAGTATAATTCTATTTTGAACTCTTTTACTAATAGTAGAAGAGATGCTCTCCTGAACATGTTTTTTGGATCCTCAATCCTCTTTAAAAATGGGACATGCCACAAAATTTGAGGTCCGCTAGCCATTGTAGATGTAAGAGGGCTTTAAGATCCAATCAATTACAAAAACCAGATCTACTGGTCCGGACGTAATAACGATAATATGTGAGGCCATGAAATTGTAAGAAATTATGCGGCCGGCCTTCATGCCACAGGTCCCATGTGAGATCAAGCATGGCAAGAGACTTACAAAAATATAGAGTCTCACTATAAACAAAGGCTAGATCTGTCCGCACAAATAAGACTTCCACTATGGATACAGGTTTATTAGCAAACACTTTGAATTTGTCTATATAAGAGATATGGGTGCCATAGTGTTGATGCACATAGATGTCCGGTCTTGTGTCAGAGTCTCCGCATCAAAATCCAACCGAATTAATAGAAAATCTAACCTTTACTTACTATTCATTTATCTTATTGCCTCTGATCAAATGATAATTTAACATATAAGAAACTTAAAAGAAAAAAAAATAGTGGGCTAGATCCAAAAGCATTATTAATCACCTCACAATCACTTACTTTCATCTGTCAAGTAATTAATCCATACATAAAAAAAAAAGAAAGAGGGATTTATAACTAGCAGCTGGTGTTAATCAAGTGGGCTTTTGTTAGACCCGTCCCGAGTTAATCGAGATTAACTCTAATTGATTAGAATTAAGGTTAATTAACTATAATTAATTAAGCTAATAATGATTTATAACCAAATGGACTAAAATTGGCTTAAAATGAATGATTTAGACTTAATGACATGATAATGAATGAGCTTACATGAATTAAATGGAGTTTAGACTCAAACTAGGAAATTAGGGACTTTTTCATAAATACGAATTTTCGCGTATTTTGTCGAATATGAAAACTCTTGATACCAACACGCATATCTTGAGGAGTATGTTTACTTTCGTAATAGGCATAATTGGGTCAAATGACCTTTCATTTGACTCGAATTGTAATGAAAAGAGAGGTGAAGGGCTTGTTTGCAAATTGGGGCTTATGTATGTTAAGAGATGAACTCATTGAGTTCCATCAACTCAATTTAAGCCCAAATCAAACCCTAGACTCCTTTTTCTCTTCTTTCTTCCATTTCTCTCCATCAAGCATCAAGAGTGAAGCTTTGAGTGTGGTTTTGAAAGGGATTTCATCCACTTCATCTTCTTCATCATCTTCGTCAACTTGTTTTCCATTTTTGGAGTTATAAAGTTTAAGAAGAAACTCAAGAATCACCTTGCTTTGGTCTACAAGTAAGTACTTAAGTCTTTTATAGAACTTTCAAGTTCTATTGAATGGTTTAGACTAGTTTCTAGCTTGAGAAGCTCATAGGACTCTCTTTCAATGTTTTTCATGGAAATAGGGTTTCCTTTGTGGATTTTCATCTCAAGATCAAGCTAATCAAAAGGAGTTTTTATCAATTGATCTTCAATAGAGGCAAGTATATATACTCTTCTCATGAATTAAGATGTTATAAGACTTATTAGAACCCAAAGAGATCAAATTCCATATTTTAGCTTCAGAAATTCTGAAGCTCTGGAATGCAGTTTTGGGTGCAATTCGGTCGACCGACAGCTGACCGAACTGGTCCGGGCTCATTTTTCAGTGTGGTTCAGCCTCTAGAAAGCTGACCGACGCTTAACCGAATCCACATGATTGAAATGCACAGAAAATATAGCTTCTGGAAAGCTGACCGAGTGAGTTCGGCTAACGAAGTTGTGACTTCGGTCAGTCGAGGGTCGACCGACAGGTCTACCGAGAGTTCTTGAAGCATCAGAAATTTTGAAGTTTCTGGAGTGTGGATCGCGGTCGACTGAGTGGTCAACCGGCTGAGTTCGGCTAACCGAGGGTCGACCGAGGGGTGACCGAATGGACTGACAAGATTCCAGAAAAGAGTTCACGGTTCTGGGAGGTAAACCGAACTGAGTTCGGTTAACCGAGTATGGCACGTCGGTTAACCGACAGCTGACCGACAAGCTGACTGAACCTATGGAAAATTGCAGATTGAGGTCTGATTCTCCTGATTTGAAGCCTAATTGATTCAGGCTGCTTTTATTGTTATCTAAACCTTCATATGTGTTAGCTAAGGTTATTGAATGTACAAATTACTGTTTAAAAAGTGATATTTATCGAGAATAACATGTACATTCAATAACGAACGTTTCACTCAATTGCTTGGTTTAGAAGTGTTTAATATCGTTTATTGAATTGACGAATTGATTCCCAAGTCTGGCACTATATAGTAGTTTCTTGAGCTCGTATAGATTTGAACTGAATTCATGAAAGAATCAATGAACAGTTACTAAAGATAACAATATAATGAACAATCCTACTGCAGTAGATGGAATGGGGCGTTCCAGAGCTCCGTAGTGATGTCAACTCTGATCCAGACACTGGTAAATCCCACCTATTTGATAAGTCACTTAATGAAAAGAGTACTCACTAAATAATATAGAATGACTAAACGAAAGAACTGATAATAAATGACTAGTATTTGTATTTACAAATACAACGATTGTTTCTGTTGGAATAACTGACTTGAAATGAAATGAATGTTACTGTAGTTGTCATAGAGTAATTACTATTATTTGACTCCACTGAATAAGGCATTGTTATTGATATTGAATTGTCTCGAACTGTTCAATTGCTAGGTTGACAGGTTCTTGTGTTTTGATAGCATGAACTATCATAGAATTGTATATGCATTGTTGAACCGTCGTGTTCACAGTGTTATTGATGACATTACAGGCCCAGTTGCCCGTGCCGGTCCTGCAGATGCCACACCGCCAGCGGAGGAGTCCCATCCGATACCTCCAAGAGGTTTAATTGAATGGACTTGAATCGGAGGACAAATAGAATGTTTGGAAGTTATTTTGAAAATACTTTTGTATAATTCATTTTGAGATGTAAATAGATGTCCCATGCATTATATTTGAATGTGCAGTAGTCAACTTTATAGAACAGTAATTGTGTACATTGAACTTTACTTTTGGTAATGAGATTTGTATAAGTTATAAGGTTTCGTCAATGTATATATTCCGCAAAAATGTACAGTTAATAGGTATGTGTGATTGTTATCCCTTGTGGATTTGGTTTTAACTTTAGTTAATTTGGAGTTTACGGGAGTAAGTATGGGATCACGACTCCGGATTTGTCTGAAGTAATCAGATCTCGGGCCCGGGTCGTGACAACTTTCACCTATACCAGGTTTCATGTTTATTTTGACTGCCCCAATTTGAGTTTGAAGCGCTTTGCACCATCAGTCACATCCACAGCAAGGTGGGCTTGCCATCTGTTACACCTCGTCCCGAGTTAATCAGGATTAACTCTAATTAATATAGATCAAGCATGATTAGTTAAATTAAATGGTGATTAATGATTCAATAAGTCGTGAAAGACTGAATTGAGTCTAATAAAATGATTTGGAAGCTATTAAGTTCATTAAGTTGAGTTTTAAGACTTAATTGGTGAAATGAAGGACTGTTTCGTAAATAAAGATTTATGTGTATTTCGTCGAATGTGATCAAAATTGATGTCAAGATGTGTATATCGATGAGTACATCAATATTTATAATACACATGAAGTTATTTGACTTGAGATGAATTAAATGGGTCTTAATTTGACTTGAATTGGAGATATGTAAAAGACAGTGGGTGTAAATGCAAAGTTGCATTGTGACTAAGCTTAAATAGAACAGTGAGCTGGAGAGAGAAGGGGAATTCAGGGAATTCTTTCCAGCAGCTGCTACAGCTAGTCCCTTCTTTTTCTTCCTTCTCGTTTCATCTTATTTCATTTCAGCTCATGCCATTTCTTTCTTCCTCATTTTCTATTCTCTACGATTTGGAAGGAATCTGTGAGTGGGTTCTAAGAAAGAGAAACTTATTTTCTTCCTCATCTTCTTATTGAAGTTCTCTTGAGACAAGCTTAAGGGAAATCTGAAATTGTTCCAAGACTTGGAATTGGTGTTTTGTGCTAGAATCAAGTGAATGCAAGTATAAATAGATCTCTATGGTTTACATGTTAATGAATATGGTTTCTTCTCTGTTTTATAAGAGATAGAATGTCGAACCCATTTCATGATAGAATAGAATTAATTTGATTAAATGGAATTGATTGAATAATGGAATAAAAGTATTATTGATGTTTAAATGATGTTTTGGGAAGGGAACAGGAGGTTCCAAGACTTCTTGCAGGTTGGAAGAGATTGGAGATAAACAGAATTCTAAAACGAATTTTACAGCAATTCTGGGCAGTGTCGGTCAGCCGACAAGCTGACCGACAACCTGACCGATAATGTAAAAATGGAGAAAAAACGTGTCTCTGGTTTTTGAACCGAGACCTGACCGACAATTAAACCGACAAGTGTCGGTTAACCGAGAGTGAATCGACAAGCTAACCGACGTTATATGCGAGGAAAAATGCGTCTCTGTTTTTCAAACCGAGAGCTAACCGAACCTTGTTCGGTCAGCCGACAAAGGGTGTTCGTTTGATAGGTCAACCGAGGTTATTGTATTATTTCCAGATCAAATGAAGCTCTCTGGATCGTGAACCGAGAGTAACCAACTTTGTGCAGTTTGGTCGACCGAAAGGTGACCGAACAGCTGACTGACGTAGTGATTTTTCAGGATTTAATTTCTGAATTTTAAAGATAAGAGCCTATTGATTAAATCAATGTTGTTTATATTGTTTATACCTCCATAGGTGATAATTAAGGGGACTTTAATGTACAAAATATATATATAACTGTGATGTTCATCGAGAATAACACAAGTACATTAAATAACTGAGGATTACACCCAATTTGATGGTATTGTTTAATTGAAAGTAATTGAATTTGAATTATCAAGATATGTTCTTTATTGTCTTAAATGACACTATATGATGAAACAAACCCAGATAGGGTAATTATTGATTTATGTATTGAAAAGAATCATGAAATGATTATTTATTGATTGTATCCGTTCATTTATAATCAAACGGAAATTCATTGAAATAAATTGTATCATACATTGAGTCTGGCACTACATAGTGATTTCTGTCTACTGCAACAGATTATTTGGGAGTGTTTCGGAACTCCGTTGTGATGTCAGTGGTCTCTGATGAAGATACTGAGTAGACTCCACTTATTTGATAAGTCCTTTAGGCCTGAGTCGTGAATGATGCACTCTTCAGTCCTATGCCAATAGAGGCAATTCTTCCTTTTTAGGGAGATATAATTTGATTTTGAAATGTTATAGTAGTCTGCCAAATTATAAAGACTCACATTGTTACTGGTTATGTAATCATTTCTGTTTAGGAAGATAGTAATCCTTCCTTTTGAGGAAGATGTGGACTGATTTGTAAATTGTAAAGATTATTACTGACATTAAAAATGTTACTAGTTTTAGTCTAACATTACCAAAACAACCAAACCAAGCCTTTTTTCCACTAGGTGGGGTCGGCTATATGGATTTGACGACGACAATCAAATCTGTTTAGGGCCATGTCCTCCGTTAGATCCATGTAGGCAAGGTCATGTTTAATAGTTTCTTTCCAACTTCTCTTGGGTCTCCCTCTCCCTCTCCTACTCCTGGCAATCTTCATGCTTTCACACCTTTTAACAGGTGCCTCCGTTGGACGCCTTTTAACATGGTCGAACCATCTCAGCCGATTTTCTCTCATTTTATCTCCAATCGGTGCTATTCCTACTTTGCCCCTAATCTCCTCATTCCTAATCCTATCTCTCCTTGTGATCCCACACATCCATCTTAGCATTCTCATCTCCGCAACTTCCATCTTCTTGACATGATTATGCTTTACTGCCAAACACTCTGATCCATATAACAACGCTGGACGTACCGCCACCTTATAATACTTTCCTTTAACCTTGAGGGGGACTTTCTGATCACACAAGACCCCCGAAGCACTCCTCCATTTGGTCCACCCGGCCTGAATCCTGTGACTTACATCAGTATCAATCCCTCCATCCTGTTGCACCATAGATCCAAGGTACCTAAAGTTTTCTTTCTCTACAATCTTTTGTGTGCCCAAACTTACTTCTATGTTACCAGGTGTCCTACTTTGACTAAACTTGTATTTCATATATTTCGTTTTGCATTGACTTAGCCTAAACCCTTTTGTCTCTAATGTTTTCCGCCACAATTCCAGTTTAGCATTCACTCATTCTCTCATCTCATCCACTAAAACAATGTCATCTGCAAATAGCATACACCACGGCACCTCATCCTGGATATGTCTTGTAATTTCATCCATAACTAGGGCAAACAAGTACAGGCTTAACGCTGAGCCTTGGTGTAGACCAATCATGATAGGAAACTCCTTAGTTTCGCCGCCAGTCGTCTTTATAGATGTCACGACTCTATCATACATATCCTTTATCGCCTCAATATATGCGACATACACTCTTTTCTTTTTCAGAACTCTCCAAAGAATCTCCCTAGGAACCCGGTCATAGGCCTTCTCCAATTCAATGAACACCATATGTAAATCTCTCTGACCTTCTCTATACTGTTCTATTAACCTCCTCATGAGAAAGATAGACTCCATGGTTGATGTCCCAGGCATGAAACCAAATTGATTCTCTGAAACGTTTGTTATTCTTCTTAGTCTTCTCTCAATAACTCTCTCCCATAATTTCATTGTATGGCTCATCAATTTAATTCCGCGGTAGTTCGCACTGTTCTGAATATCTCCTTTGTTCTTGTTTATGGGTATAAGAATACTTTTTCTCCATGCATTAGGTATTTTCTTGCTCTTTAGCACTACACTAAAAAAGCTTTGTCAACCAACTAATGTCATCCTCCCCCAAGCACCTCCAGACCTCAATAGGGATACCATCTGGCCCAACCGCTTTCCCATTCTTCATTCTTTTCCCACTGGTTTTAGTCTAACATTGAATTAGACAAATTGATACTGTTTATTGTTTAAGTCTAATGACGAATGAGACATATTGAAATTATGATTAGCATATGAAATTATATATCTGTTTATACATTGCTGAATTGTTGAATTCACAGTGTTATTGATGTCATTACAGGCACAGATGTCATTGCTAGTCTTTTAGAGGTCACAGCACCAGTGGAAACAACTAATACAGTTACTTTCGAAGGATTCGTTGAATAAAAGTAAAGTATTGTAATAATGATATAAGACTTTTAGAATGTCTTGTTCATAATGTAAATTTAGTTTTGTTTTTATGAACAATGTAAATTTGTTTATGTTCCGCATAATGTGTAATTTGATATCCTTTGTGAATTTTATGTTCAAAGTTCAAGGGAGTAAGTATGGTCGCGACTCGGGGTTAACTCGATTAAAATTTTATCTCGAACTCGGATCATGACACCATCCATATTCCATCCTACACCCCATTACCACGTAGGAAGCGGTGGGGGAGCCAGAAAGGGTGGGCTGGGAATGGGATCCCTCCACCGCATTAATGTTTCAACACAGTTCAGAGGTGGACTCGTTTTAGAAGAGAGCAGAGAAATGAATGATGTACATACATGTACTTGGGGGGAAAAAGGAAGGAAGCTCAGCAAACTGCTCACACCTATCAAACTACATGGTGTCCCGACTCTCAGACTCTCAGCTTCCCATAAGGCGCCCAAAAAGACCATGTTAATTTGCTTTCCATGTGGGTGTATTTAATACCAAGAATTTCTAACATATTCACAAAAGACTGGGGGGTTTTCTGCAGACGAGAAAATTTCATGTGTGTTACATACGATCGATCAATCTAACATGAAGCATCTCTTATCAAAATGAAATCTGACACGGGTCAATGCAAAGAGAGGTATTTAATTAGAGCAGTTCAAATTTAAAATAGTTTTGCCTTATTGCAAATAAATTACTTGATTTTTATTTTCAAACCTCCGAGGTATAGAGATATGTGGTCCTCAAGTTCGAAGTACCACCGGTATTCCACAAAGAAAAGAAATGCATGAATTTCTGTAACATTTTAGTCAAATGAATTATACTTGATATATCACATTTTGTGCCCAAAATATGTTAGACTTAGATTTTGTGATAACCCATACAATAGAAAGTTATATATTTTGGACGGTTCAGATTTTAAATATGCAGGCCCATTCCAAAGCCCACAAGGATTCTAGCCTCAAATGGAGCAGAAACTCTCACATATCCCACTCTATGAAAGTCATTTACATGTGCAGAAGTTACTAAAAGCACTTTACACAGCCATAGATAGGCTTTGGTGGTGCAATTTGCTTGTTCTCCCTTTGATCTATGTGTAAAATCTTACGCCGGCTAATATACCCTCCCAATTGCTTTTTTGAAATGAGAAAGAAAATTAAGGTAAAAATTTTATAGAATTGGCGATTTAGGATTGGATGAAACAGTATCTCCCTATTTCGGGTGTAATATTCTATTGGAAATGATAAGCCCTAAGAAGTCAAGTTTTATTTTTAGATCCCAAGGGATTTTGTTTTTGAGAAACAAATAAAAAAATAAAAAGTAACAAAATCCAAATTCTAATTTTCTGCGCTATTTTAGGCTTCTAATTGATGATTTTAACCGTTCTATAGGCCTCTGATTGAAGTTTCATGTCTTGAGTTCTCATTGACTTCGTGTGACACACAAAAACAACTGAACTGCACTTTCTAATTAATGTTACATTTTTGCGGCCTTCTGATTCATGATTTGAATCATTCACTGTGTTGGAGACCTACTTGTCTTTTGTGAGAAAGTGGTGATCATGATCTTCACCTTTATTTCTTCAATCTAACCAGCAACTTGGAGGATAATACATCTCAGAAAACAAGGAGCCTGGATGACATTCTTTCTCTTGAAAGCTTAATAACGGTTGTAACAAAATAGGCTAATTCTCAATCCTCCATGAGCCACATCAGCAATGCATCTTTTTTGCGGAACGACCACTCAAGAAATACACCCCTTTTAAACGAAACAACGTGTGTTTTCTGCTTTAAACAAACTCCTTTCATTTTAGAAATTCGTTCTTCCTTAAACTTGGAAGCGATTGGAATGAAAAGAGGCCTGTAATCCCTTTTATCTTATTAAACACAATGGATTTGCATGGGTATCCCTTCTCTATCAGCCACTACGACTCTTCATCTGTAAAACTCCCATCCTCTAAAAGTTGCATCGGAATAACCATTAACGCTCTTCTTCTTATACAATATATATATATATATATATTATCTTTCTCCCCAATGTCACGAACTTGCCCTGACTAATCTTGGTGCTGCTCTATTTCTCACATATGCCCCGGATCACAATATTTTTTTATCTCATCACCGATCAAGGAATGTTACAGTGCGTGTTTGTTGTAATGGAGAAACAATTGGTTCAATTTGGCTCTTGAAGACAACCCAATAGATTTGGAGAACCTCAATTTCTGGCATAGGAATGATAATTGGCATGGATACAAGGATAATTGTTGTGATTCTCATTCATGAAGTTGCGAGCACTTCTACTGTTGACGATCTGTTTAACTTGTCGCGGGTGATGATGGAGACCACAAATATTGGGAGGTGGGTGGTTCACTATTAGCATCAGAAGTCGATTCCTCAATCATACTCTTACGTTTTCATTCAATTCTAAGGCTTCTGCCGGCCATTCGGATTTTCAGGCAGTAAATATCATCTATCCAGTCCTATAATTTTGATATCAGTTATAAGGTTTCTTCATACCTCGAACCCTTCTCAAGGGCCAAGGAGGAAGAGATGAAGAGTTTTATTCATTAATCAATAATTAATTTAAATATTAAATTTTTTTTTTATTATTCCATTTGCATAAGATTAAACCGTGCATCACACTGGGCTTTGCGCTATTTTACTGTGAGATTGCAGATATTTTCTCCACATGTTAAACTCACATTAGGATGAAAGGAAAGACTTCTCTCCATTGGTGCATTGCACGGATTTTTATTGGATCTCATGGGTCAATCACATTGGATCAAAACTAACAGTAGGGATTGAGATGATGATGATGACCTTTAATGAGGAATTAATAAGGGCGAGGGTAAACATAACCAACACTTTATCATATAATTTTATTAGTACAATATACCTCATAACCAATTAAAGTTGGAAAATAAATTTAAATTAGAATCATTTATTCAAAATTGAAACACATATGCATGAACCATACTTACCTGGTTTGGAGGGAATAAATTACCTCAGTTTTATCAGATATTAATTGAATGGTTTAAATAACTATTTCATTTGGATAATATTTAATCCTGCATCGCAGGGCTTTCTTGCTAGTAGGGTTTTATGCGTACATGTGCCGTACCATCCTCTCTGTTTGCTGATTATTAATATTGTGCTCTTTGACTAAATCGTAAGATGAATTTGCATTTATCATATTGAGTTTTTTGCTCCATGTGCTCATGGGACTCTGTATTATCTTGCATCTAATCTTATTAACATTAAACGGAAGTGGCCCTCAAAAATCTAGAGAAATTAATTTTCAAGCAGACTCGATCCATATGCAGTGTAGGTGTGTACGTACGTAGCTCTAATGTGTGCTCAAACTTTGATCAGTGCGAGGTGGGAATTGCCTACATTGCATCTAATCAGGACCATCCATCCATCTCATTATCCCATTCGTCTTGAGTGGCTTGTTGGCATGTTTATCTTTATGCATGAGCATGTACTGCATGCAATAAAAGAAGAAGGGGAATATATAAGGAACAGAACAAACAGAGAGAGACGTCGGTGCGGGGAGAGAGGGCCCTTCACGTGGGCCTCGACAGACTCTCGACAGGGACTCGCAGACACCAATGTTACGCCAATTTCCTTATCTCTTTCTTCATCTATCGTCCACTCTTCTTCTACACCCAACATTTATCATCCTATGCCATATACCATCCCCTCAGTCCCATTTCCAAATGGGGTCCACAATTGAGCCCCACAAAAAAGTCCTCACATAATATGTGAGAACGGTTCCCACCTTAATATTACCGTATATGGAAATATTCAAGTGAGAACTAGTTCTCACATATTATAATAGAACCTTTTTGCAGGGTCCAACTAGCAATCCATCCAAACCTAGCAAGGCACAAATCCGAATGGACTAAACCGTTGGATTGAGTGTTGAATATTTTTTTGAATATGAAACCATTAAATTTATAGGCCACGGATGAAGGAGTTAAGTGGATGAATTTGGGGTCAAACTTGATACTTTGGGTAGTCTCATATAGATCTTTCCATCCCCCCGGTCCCATTGCCAAATGGGATCCAATTGTGGGCCCCACAAAAATATCCTTACATAATATGTGAGAACAATTCCCACCTAAATATTACCGAATCAGTAATATCAGAAAAGAAATCGGACCCAGATGTAATTTGGATGGAGAAATATCTGTTGTGCTTCGTCCAATTAGCAAAATGGAAATGGCAATTGATCCCCGTCTCCATCAATGGAAGAGTCCATTAATTGTCCACAGCTGCTGCCTCAGTTGATCATATCTCGCCCACATGCGCAGCGCAGGACATGGTGCTGCTATGCTATCCATGTGTCTCTATTCATACCCAGAATCAGAGGCTCAGAGCCCTCCTCTCCTCTCCTCCAAATTTGTTGTGGCCCACCACCCATACCGCATACATACCACTTGGGATCAAGAGGCTCGATCACCGATCTCAATATAGATAGATAGATAGATTTCAAGCCACTCGCCTTATATTCTCTTTCCAGATATGCACGTGCTATTCATTCGTACCCTTGGATTAATGTCTCAATGACTGACTACACACACGAGTAGAGGTAGAGAGCCATGCAAACTTGCACAGTCACGATACAAGTAATGGTCGCAACAAATCCGTTGGACCAACTAAACATGGATACAAGTCCGGACGTTGTTATAAATAAATAAATAATAAAGAAGAAGAAGAAGAAATAGAGGATTCAGGAAGAAGACCTGGTTAATTAGAAACACATGTTCCAGTTCGTCCCCAATTTTACCTTTACATAATAGTCCTGTGGTTCAGTTTTTACATATAAACAAGAAGATAATAATAAATCTGACAGTGGCTCAGCCCCACCGGATGATCAACATCCAAAGCCTAACTAAATCTATGCATTTCTTCTACTAGGCAGGTTTAAATCCCAAAGATAGAAGAGCCGGGCAGTCGAAACAGTTAGGAATGGTTTGTCTTTTACACGTCATATAAAAACGAGTCACATGTGCAATCATTTTCATATGTAATTGAGTCTTCATCTAAACAATTTCCACTGTTTATTGTTTTCATATGTGAACCTCAATGAATCTAATGATTCACCAAGACATTACATTTGACCCTCAAGCTTTATTAGCCTTCCAAAGAAGGGGAACGGTTCCCATTGTGATTTAGGGGACCATTGAAAAAAAAAAAAAAAAAAAACTCAACATCTCAAATTAAAAAAAAAAAAAAAAAAAAACCATTGTGATTCAGGGGCCCATTTTACTAAAGAAAAAACCGCTCACAAAGAGTTTTAAAGAAAAAATAAAACCACTTTTAACCTTCTAAAGATGATGAACAATTTGGTTCATGAAATAGGAGACCCAACAATATGAAAAAATTGAAAAAGAATGGGGTGATTTTCAATAAATAAGTGCATCTCATAATTTTCTGTTTTTCTCAAGATCTAACCTGAAATTTGAGCCCCCAACTTTTTTTTGGCCTTCAAAAGAGGATAAACGGCTCGGATTGTGAAAAAGGGGCTATAAAAGTCTAATTTTTTTTACAATTTTCTCAAAATATATGATGAATCAATTTGATGCCTTAGCCATTCTTAGGCTTTTAAAGAAACTAACAGTTTAGATCTTCATTTTGGGGCCCACAACATTTAAAAAAAAAAAAGCTGCTCAAACATGTAAGATGTGAAACAGTGAAAGTTTTGGGTACATTTTCACACTAGCGCATGCATCACATAATATGGGAATGGGATGCATAATCAATCGTACCACCATCTAGCGCCTGGACTTTTACAACGCATCACATCAATCAGATCAAAGGTCCAGATCTTACATAATTTTCCCTTGACGGAACGCGTGGACTGTGGAGGAAGGTTCGGCCTCCCTTAAAATTCAATTTCATGAGCCCAATGTGATGTAAGAGACGACCAGCGCTTACTTTCTCATCATCTCAACCACGCCACGGAGACAAATAAAACTACTCAGGACTTGAGAATTAAACAGTGTAAAACATCAGCTAGAAGGCTACCAAACACATCAGAATATGCTTTGCTTTTTGTGCATCAGTCTCGCACAAAATTAAACCGGGCGAGGCAGCAAGTGGGGCCCGCCTGGTAATCAATCCTTCCCTCCACCAAATAGGTCACGCATCACATGGAGCTGGCACCGTTACATTGGATTTGGACTGTTGGTTGCAAGTGTGTTAAAAAAAAAGAAAAGAAGAACAATTTCTGACTTATTTAAAGAGATGGGGGTCTCTATTGGCACCACGAAAATCTCTCCCACCGCAAAAAAAAAAGGTTTTCCTAAATTAACCCCCCCCCCAAGTCTCCGGCAGGGAGGGAACTCCAGCCGGCAGCCCGCGGCGGGAGCCCCGGCCGGTCTCCCTCCCCCTCCCTCTTTCTTCCTCCCTCCCCTTTATTTTCTTTCCCTCTCCTTCCCTCCCCCACTCCCCCTCCCAGTCAGCCGGCTGGGGCTCCCGCCGCGGGCTACCGGCCGGGGCTCCCTCCCCGCCGGAGACGCGGGGGGGGAGGGGAAGAAAGAGGGAGAAGGGGGGAAGAAAGAGGGAGAAGGGGGAGGGAGCCCGCCGCGGGCTGCCAGCCGGGGCTCCCTCCCCGCCGGAGACGGGGGGGGGGGGGGGGGGGGTAGTTTAGGAAAAAAATATTTTTTGTTTATCTTCTAGTGCGGTGGGGAGAGAAAAATATGCAGTGCCAATAGCACTCCCCTAAAAAGATTGAGCTTGTGGGTCACACGTGCAGGGGTTAAGATTCAATAGATTGACGGGGGCACATATACATACATAATTTAGATATAAGATGTACCCAATCACATTATTATCTCTAGTGCCAACGAATCCGTCATTTGCACCTGTAAAAATATGTCCTCTGAAGATTTTTTTATAATTGGACCTAAGATTTCTTAAGAACCATTAGATATCCTTAAAGCCTCCCCCACTGTAATAAATTGGCATCATTATAGTCCACAATTTGATACAGATCGAAAAATACTTCTACAGTAGATATGATCTCTCTCTCTCTCGTCAAAAAACCCAAATATTTGCCGTTCTAAAGAAAATAGTAGGTTGCAGTTGCATATCTTTCTGTCCTTTCATTCTTCACCCTACTTGTGAACCTGCAAATCAACCAATCCAGAATCTGGAACCCACCAGATCTCTATCAGCAGCAGTGCCATGGCTTGCCAATTTCTGAATTCGGGAAGAGAATTCACTAGCCTGAAGAACAGCAGGAGGAATTATCCATATCAATATTAAATAGGCAATATGATAACAGATTACTAAATCATCATCACACTACCAGTCTGCCACCAAACCTTCATCCCATCTATTTGACAGACCCACAAAGAACATCCAATATCTGTTGAATGCAGTTTAAAAGCAAGAAACTAACACATGCACTATTGACATTAAGGTCACGCTTTTGACTAACAATATGCATTTTTCACTTCTTTTCTTGATACTTGAAAAATACAACAGCAGCGAAAAAACCAACTAGTAAGTTCAGCCAAGATGGAAATTGCAAAACAGGAAAGGAAAGCCAAAAGAAAGATACAGAAAATCAATAAATTGGGAAAGCCAAAAGAAAGATACAGAAAATCAATAAATTGGGAAAGCCAAAAGAAAGATACAGAAAATCAATAAATTGGGAAACCCAGCGATACTTCTCCTGTTCAGATTTCTTTTAGAGAATATGACTCTTCTCAAGATAACTTTGGCAAAACGTAGGAGAAATGTTTTTATCCTTGAAAGGGGTGGAGAAACCAACCTCTACTCCAGTGAGAATAAATTTTCATTATTAACAACAAAAATAGTTTTCATATGTAGCTTTCTCCATTGAAATCCAAAGACTGAAGAATTATTGCTTGAGGGGAGTGATAAATCTGCAGGAAGGAATTCTCCACCACCTCTATATTTTCCTCATTTCTCCACCTAATGGAAATTCCCCACTGGTCATTTTTTCTTGAGGCCTTCAAAGAAATTCTAGATCTTGTTTGCTACCCTGGAAACTTTTGCGTTTCTCATGGGATCAGACAGTTAGCCAAGGGGAATGCCATTTTCAGGTTTAATCGACAATTTGCTTCTACAGGCAGGGATTTAGTATTTTCTCATGCCCACAGCAAGGATTTACAATAGAATACCTCCTGTTTATCTCGATGAAGTGTGAGGACTGGTTATCCTGATGCAAAGCAATAACAATAAAAACTGATATTATTATTATTATTAACTTTTTCTTTGGCTTCTCTTGCATCATGCAAAATGTAAGTGTTCTGGTGTAGAATCAGTAGTAGTTTTTGATATAAAACCACCAGCCCAACATATCGAACTGATTGCCACAATGGTATGACATCACCAACCATAGCCCCTATAGATATTGCAACCTCGCACAATAAAATGTGGCTACCACAACCACAAAATGAAGATCTAAGATGATCAACTAGATGTCAATGACCTGGAAGATGGGATAGATAATGGACTTAAGGGAAAAAGTCCTTTTTTTTCTATTGAATGTTAAAAAGTGTATGTTCTTTGACCAGTATTGAGTTCCAACATGTGTAGTTGTGTACCTATACTCACGTACCTTAGGCCATCAGACATCGAAAAAATCAGAAGACTAGACTATTCAAAACATGGTATGACAGGAAGACAAAAGTAGAAAAAAAGATTTCTGATGGCAAAGCTGAATGCTCGAACCTGAAGATATGCATAATTACACAGTATCATCTGGCCCCAAGAAGATAATACTGTCGGCCCACTAATTTTTCTTTTTACCAAAAAAAAATAAACAATGGTCCACATTCAATGGAAAAAAAAGTTCCAAAGGTGGGGCTCATTCTCTATACTACCAAGCTGGGAAATTTTGACCATTGTTTAATATAACTGTCCATTTGCAGACAACAATTGAAGATCTAGGATGACCCCATCCAGGGAGCACATCAGATCAAAGGCAGGGATCATCAAACTGTAAGCCTAAGTTGAAACAAGCACAAAGGATGACCGCACATATCTTCAGGCTGAGGGACATAATTCCTCATTTCTACAAGACTACAACCACAAAAGTTGTTGAGCATAACCATTCTGCAAAAGCTAGATGCAACAAGAAATTACCAAAAAAAATATAGATGGATGAATGGTGGGGAAAAAATTGCTGCCAATGAGGCTACTACAAGAATAAAACGTAAGATAGCCAGTAGAATGAACATAAAGCACACAGACCTTCTCATCTATCCACATCAGTGAACTGAGCTGATTGTTTAGAATCCGTACTACTACGTCTATAGGAGTCATGCCATCGACCACATCGAGATCACCACCCTACATAAAAAGACCAAGTGAGAATTCAATGCTGAAAAGGGTACAAGGCCAAACCAAAATCAAACAGATCCACACCTGGTTTGCATTCAATGTCTGTATTATTGATTTAATGTGTTCTGCCATCTGCTCCATTTCCCTTTCAATGAATTCTGCCTGCTCATACCTGACATGGAAAACAGGAAAATAGTTAACGGCCTAAATATACAGGGAGTCCAGCAAAAATACCTCCGAAACCATGAAGGCCACACCAATCAGCTTACTTCAATTACCCCATAAAATGGTTACACAAAACTAAGGGTTTCTTGTCTTAAAAAGATGCTGGGAGGCTAAGTTTTTTGAAAGTTTGGGAGCTCGTTCAACAACCTTTTCAAATATTAAATCATGGAAGCAAAAAAAAATGCACATTATCTTTTCCTAATAAAAAAAGAGCCAAAATAATAACCAGCATACAATTGCAACACCATTTTTCAATTGATTAAAGAATAGCATTACACTTAATACAAAATCATGGACCGCTCCCAAATTCAATGGTGCAGCTTTTTGAAGCTTGAAAGATGGGTACAGGTTTTATTAGAGGAAAGATTAGGAGGAAACTCTCCTTAGCTACCGGTTGAAACATTGGAAGGAAAGAAATAGGCTCTCTTGAACGAAAATCCATGACTGAGTTAATGTTAGTGGAGAAGTTCCTTAATAGGCAAAGCTTCTTGGGTTGTTGTTCTTCCGCAATTTCAAGGCATTCCGTTGGCAACCATTATGACTAACCGGAAGGAGGTAGCTTTCTCTATACCGATTGAATTTCATGGCCAGCCTAGATGGTCCCTTTCTCCTTTGGGTGCAATGAAATAAATTTTGACGGTAGTGCCCTTGGCAACCCAAGTGTGGTTGGCCTTCGTAGTTGGCACAACCCCGGATCTGCAATCGGATAATAAATCAATCTCCCGAAGGATTGATCGAATCCAACGATGGGTTCCAGCCCTAAGGCACACTCACGATGAGGAGAAACCCCATAACTAAAGAGAAAACTCTCATAACTCAAAAGATTAATTGATAATAAGCATTCTTTGATTAATTTGGAATAAGTATTGCATTACAATGAGGCCTAACATCCTTATATATGGGAGTTGGATTAATCCCTAAGCAACAAATCTTTCTAATATTTGAATAATGCCTAAAATAAAATAGGAAACTCACTAATATTAAACCTAAACACATTAAAATACTTAATAAGATTCAAAAATAACTAGATGTCCCGTTGGGCTTATGGACTAGGCCTAATGGGTTGGCCTACCTATTGTCTAGCCTGCATCAATTATCCCCCGTTTGGAAAAACTCGACTCCGGAGAATTGAAAGCTTGATAACACGAGAGAATCCGACCACAAGTTCGGGAAGGGTCCTCCGGGGCTGACAATCAATCGCACAAACTTCTGTATTTTCTTTTGAACTGCATTGGCATGGCATGGCTTGGAAGTTTGACGCAATTTGTTTCTCCGTCTAAAAGTAGATCGGAAGTGTCGCTTCTTTTGATGTATGCATTTAGCTCGGGTGTGTGCTTTTCCCATTTGAGACTGCAACCATTGAATCTGCCATATCTGAGTGCAATTTGCAAGCTACCATTGTTGATCCCTGAAGATGAAGTCAAAGTGAGGGACTTCAACAACTTGATCATCTTGTGAAACCACTGGAACAATTGATTTATTTTTGATGACTCCGATTTTTTAGCAGCGGCATTACAATCAAATCTACCGGATGTTCACTCTGTTTGGTAACCTCATCAAAGCCTACGATGTTAGCTTCTCCTTGTTCTCTTGCAACCTTTTGTGGCTCTTGATTGACATTGCCTTGATCAATATTGTTAGTACCCACGAAATCAGCTTTGCCATGAACTTGCTCTTGGCTTGTTTGGCAATTCTACTTGTAGAGTTAAAGTAAGGTAAAGCCCCATTTCCCAAAAAAAAAATCCCAGCAAAAGCACTTTATCTCAAAGTTCCCACCATATTTCTAAAAAAAAAAGTAAAAAAGTAACCACTAAAAGAAAAAAAAAACTCTACTTTTCAATAAAAAAAAGTCAAAAAGATTCCATCACGAACAACTGAAAATAAAATACCATCATAACCCACTTATATTTTATTATTTCTTCAAAATAACCTTCACTCCACTCAACTCAACAAGTAAAGCCCCCAAACAGGCCCTCAGATGTCCTTTTGTTTTCTCTTTTGGTGCAATCATGACTTCTCTTTCAACTTTTTGCTCTTTTTGTGGCTTTTCTATTGAAGGTGATAATGTAGACGAAGATGAGGCTGTCGATGTCATTGGAATGAGCATAACCCTTTTTCCATTCCACAAAAGGGTATGTGTTTGCCTCTTTATCATGGTGCACTTTTTGATAAAAAAGCTATGGACGTCCAAAAATAATGAGCAATATTCGTATGAATCACATCACACCAAATTTTGTCCTCGTAATGGCCCAGCTTGAATGATACCAAACATCTATGAGTCACGGGGATGACATGACCATTAAACCATGTGACTTGGTATGGCTTAGGAAGCTTCTCAGTTTGCCAATAAAGCTTGTCAATGACCTCTTACGCGACACAATTTATTGCGCTGCCATTGTCAATAATCAAATTAGCGGACTTGTCTTCGACTCTAACCCGTTGGTATGCACCAAACAACCTTTAAGCAAGCTATTTAATATGCACACAACTTAAAACTCGCAAGCGCACAAGATTACTATGTAGTGTAGTGAATTGTAAGTACGAGGTCAATCCCACGAAGACTTGTGATAAAACAATGTCAAAATTAACTAAAAATCATAATATTAAATGGAATAATTGAATGATGAAAAATTGAATTAAACTAATAAAAACAGTAATTTAAACTATTAAAAGCTAATTGGAAAGCAACCTAAAACACACAACTAGTATGAGAATTGAAAATAATATGAATGAATGAACTAGGGTTTCATCTACTCCCCTAACCAATCCTATGCATGTCCCTTAGTATCTTTTAATCAAAAATCAGATTTTATTAGTGACATCTATCAACCTAGACCATGGCATATCCGTCTAGATTATTATTCCCCTAAACCTAATTCATGAGTGGCATACTACATGAATTGTTCATTATGATGCAAAAACTAAGCATGGCATATGTCATAGTCAAAACAAACATAATGCATAAAACAATGGGAAAGATAAATGCATGAGTCTAAGCATGGCATATACTTAGATTATTTATGGTTCTAAACCCTAGATGCTTAACATCAAGATCAATCAAAATTAAGTTAATTACTCTTAAAATTAATTGAACATGGCATGGTTGGCATGGCATATACACAACTTCATCAATTAAAAACATGGTTTAGAATCTCAACTAATAAACTAAAATCTGAATTAAAAGACGCCAAAAAAAGACTACATAGAACTAGGCTAGGGTTTCAACTACACCCTAGCCCTAAAAAGTTTAGCTACTCATATCTTTAATGAAAAATAAACTAGAAAATAGAGTCATATGAAGAAAACTAGAAGATGATGAGGATGCTGTGGATCGCCGGCAGCTTGGTCCCCTTTTCCTTGCTCCAAAAGCTCTCTAAAAGATGCTCCAAAGATTCTCCCAATAGGGTTGTACGGGCTGTACGGCTGCTGTGGTTTATGGTGATGATGAATGGCTGATTTGATGGCTGGACTTGGCTGGGTTGTGGCTGGTTGATGCAGCAGCAATACCATATCATTGCAACAAGACTCGTGGGCCACATGTGGAACCCATGAAATTCTAATTTTAATTAGTTTTATTTTAGTAAGAGTATAATTAGGATTAGTTTCTAATTATTATTTGGTTTCCTAATTTGGTTGTTTTCTTAGGCCTTAAGTTTCTTTTCTTATAAATATGACATTGTAGAGATTGGTAATCTCAGATAGAATTGAGTTAATAGAAGATTTATCGTTGAAGACTGTTTCTTCCTCGTGTGATTGTTCCCTGGAACCCTAATTGTGCCCTAGCACTTGCATCCTAACCCTAGGACTGCATCAATTGGTATCAGAGCCCAACGATCCCCGATCGTTGGCGTGTTACCCATATCCCCACTCAGAAAACCCATCCCCGTTCCCGTCAGACCTTTTTCTCATCCCCGTCAAACCCTCACATATCGTCTCCCAACTGTCGGACAATCCCACTATTATTCACAATCTGAACCCCATTCATCATTCCACAACCAAACCGATCCCCTTGGCCGAACCCACCTGCAGACCGCTTTCATCGTTCATCTACCCATCGTTCATCTTCCCTTCCGTCAGAACACACAGAATCCCCAGACCACCAAAATTAAAACCCTAAACCCATCTCACCAATCCAGCACTGACCCATCTCTATCTCCCTGAACTGAACACACAGAACCCTCTTCCCAGAACCCTTTTTCTAGCCCCTTCCCGAATCCAGACTCTCCCACCGCAAGCCCCTCCCAGCCACGATCCGAACCAGCGCTATAGTCCTCCACCTCTTTCCATCACCCCACTGCCTTCATCGAACTCGCCAGCAGCAAATAGAAAAGAAAGGAGATAGAAGAAGGAAAGGAAGAAGGGAAACGTGGTGTACCGTGCACCGACGACGCTGCTACTGTCTGCGCCACACCATCGCAGTCGTCGTTCTCGTCATCGCAGTCACCACAACCACGCAGCGGCAGCATCTCAGCAGATCGCCCAATTTGGCAAGGCAGAAACGAAGAGGGCTTGTTTTTTTTTTTATCTTCTCCCTTGACACGACGACCTAGGCAACGAAGTACCCACGGGCCACGTGCGGATCTTGTTTCGTGGGCCTCTTCTTAGTTTGGGTTTGACCCGACCCGACTTGTTTCCACCCTCTACTGTCCAGCAGGGCCCAACCTCTTTTCCAGATCCCAGCAGTTTATAAAAAAAAAAAAAAAAAAAATCATTCAGGCAAAGGGCAGACATCAGCACACCTGAGCAACGGCAAATTTGCCCAAGCTCAACCGTTGGATCTTGTTTCCGCATTATCATAGCCATCCGCCGTCAGATTTTCGATCCGTTTTAACCAGCGTGCTCGTAGAAGGCAGATCTACACATCAAGTCAGTCAGTAATTTTCAATTTGCATTAAACAAAAATGCCTCCAAAGAAGCAGGTTGACACGGAGTCTTCCTCTCACAATGATGATGATTTGAGGGGAACCGTTGCGCAATTATCGGTAACTGTTAATCAATTATCTGCAACGATGGTTCAAATGCAAGTTCAAATGCAAGCGACTCTTGAACGGATTGAAACCCGATTAACCAATTTGAAAACTAATCGGCGTGATGATAATCATCGCGATGATGGAGGACCTCATCGAAATCAACAAGACCCACATGTAGTCAACGTTGATCGTGATTTGGGTATTAAACTTGTGATTCCCGAATATGATGGGAAATTGAATCCAGATGAATTCTTGGATTGGTTAGTGTGCGTTGAAAATATTTTTGCGCACAAACCAATGACGGATGGTCATAAGATTACACTGGTGGCAACTCGATTTCGCAATTATGCTGCGATATGGTGGGCCGAGTTGCAAAAGAAGCGAAGATACCAGCAAATTGACCTTGTTGACACGTGGGCCGAGATGAAAAATTTGTTAAAGCAAAAAATTTTGCCTGTCAATTACTCCAGAGATCTGCGTTCACGTTTTCAATACTTGAAACAAGGATCTAAGACAGTTGTTGAGTATTCTGAGGAGTTTATGACTATGCAAGCTCGTTGTGGTTTGAATGAAGATGAGGATGTATTAGTTGACAGATACTTTAATGGGCTAACACTTGACATACAAGATATTCTCACATTCAAGCATTTTGAGAATGTTGATGAGATTGTTCAGCATGCTATCAAAGCGGAGGGAATTACACATCATCAAGCCAAAAAACTTAATGCCTCTAAATGGGTTATGCAGAAGAATTCTTCACTTACAGGTTCTAAACCGAGTGATTCATCGGAGAAAGATTTCACCAAACCCGAAGGTCAAAATAGGATCACCTGCTTTAATTGTCACCAACAAGGACATCGTGCAAGGGAATGTCCCAAACGTATCCACTTGATTGAGAATGAAAGTGATGAGAACGATGTCCCAGATGATCCTAAAGAAACAGAGGTTGCAGCTGACACAGACGAATTAGAGATTTACAATGCAGTTGACGGTGAATCTCTCATGGTCATCACCGATGCTCCATCAACTACTGCGACGAAGTGGTTGCGAGAAAATATTTTCCGCTCCAAAGGAACAGTCAATGATCATGAATGCACGGTAGTCATTGATGGAGGCAGTTGTCAGAATATTATATCCCAAGCTTTTGTGGATCGCTTACAGCTGAAAGTTCGGAAGCATCATCGTCCTTATTTTGCTAGATGGTTAATGACAGGTGATGAAGTGCACATCCGCTACGCATGTCCCGTTACCTTTTCCATTGGTGCAGCTTATACAAATACAGTTTGGTGTAATGTGGTACCCATGGATAGTTGTGATATCTTATTGGGTCGTCCGTGGATGTATGACAAAAATGGAACTAATGGCATGCGTGACAACACATACACATTCATGCATGGTGAAACGCAAGTTACACTCCGTCCTATGAAGCCGACACCACCAAAGCAAGGGTCATGTTCTCGTCTCACCAAGGATGCGCTTCATGTGCACACTATCTACAGAAGTAACATCAAGAAGAAGAGCCAAGTTCGAGGTCGAATTCTTTTCCAACCTGGGGAGAATGATGCAGCAGCAATACCATATCATTGCAACAAGACTCGTGGGCCACATGTGGAACCCATGAAATTCTAATTTTAATTAGTTTTATTTTAGTAAGAGTATAATTAGGATTAGTTTCTAATTATTATTTGGTTTCCTAATTTGGTTGTTTTCTTAGGCCTTAAGTTTCTTTTCTTATAAATATGACATTGTAGAGATTGGTAATCTCAGATAGAATTGAGTTAATAGAAGATTTATCGTTGAAGACTGTTTCTTCCTCGTGTGATTGTTCCCTGGAACCCTAATTGTGCCCTAGCACTTGCATCCTAACCCTAGGACTGCATCACTGGTAGTGTGCTGTACGTCCACTCCCTTGTATGCATTTATAAGTCTTGAAAACAGCCCTCTTAGTACTTAGTTCCCTTGTAGAAATAGGTCTCCAACTTTCTTTAAAATTCCGCTTCCTAATTAGATTGAATTAGGAGTCTTCTTTCTTGTTTTAGCGAGACTTTCTAAATCTGGTCCCACTTGTATCTTCTAGAAACTTATTCACATGGACCCATAAATCTGAGAATTAATTAAAAGAGATTAAATCTGAAGTTTGTAACACAAAAGTGGGCCCATATGGAGCATGCAACATGAGTGTGGGACCCCTCTTTTTGGACTTCTATCTTGGCTTGAATAAGACTTGCTTTAACTTTCCTTCTTTTTCTCCTTGTTTTTCTCCATTCTTGAACTCCACTTTTAACTTGAATAAGACTTTCTAATTTCTGAAATTCTTCTATTTGCAATGGATGTGGGCCCCCTTTGGGCGTGTACTTTGATTGAGAGTTTCTTCTTTCCTTCTTTCTTTCACTTTTCTTCTTTGATTAGAATTTCTTTCTCTAATTCTTTCCTTCTTTGAATTGTAAGTTCCCAAAGAATTAGAAATTAGTCATGAATTCTGGAATAGCTTGGATGGGACCCACCATGGCCCTACTTGATGATTCATGCCCCCATCTCTTTATGAATTCTTCTCTTTTTGCTCCTTTTTACCTTTACATAAAGATTAACAAAAACTATGTAAAATCAAATAAAATAACTATGACTAGCACAAGATGAATCAAATATTAGGTCTTAGATTGCAAACAATTAAGCACTTATCACGCGCGTGTGGAATTTCTTAGCCTGTCTCCATTCTTCTTCTTCCTTCTCATTTGTATTAAGGAGTCGACGAATGACAAGAATGGGATTATCTTCTCCTGCGAAAAGTTTCTCCGCAACATGAGCTCTTGATCTTTGCTAAGTTTTTCTTTCTTGAGACTGAGATTGATACATGCGAGATTTTTGAAACATGTGCTCAGCACGAATGGCTTCCTTGTACGCTTCTAGAATGGTTTCACAAAAGTTTACTTTTGCTCGTATGCTTGGCCTTAACCCTTTGATATATCGAGCTCTATCATTCCTATTGCTCTCCCATAAGCCACATAAACTTTCCAACTCTTGATATCAGAATATATATTCACTAACTGTTAAATTTTCTTGGTTCAAATTAATGTGCTGCTCAAAATACTCTTTCTCGTGGTACTGATTTCTATAACTGAACTCATCCATAACAGCTTCAATGTGTCTCATGTTGATATGGATAAAAATATATTGCTGGTTTTGAAGAATTAGAATGCACGGACCCCCCCCCCCCCCCCCCCCCCCCCCCCTCCTTTTTTTTTTTCTAAGATGCTAGTGGACTGGGAATGGGTTCAGCTCATGGTGGACTCAGACTCAAGTCGGGAACAAATTGCCAAGGCTCTGTTCAGATCGTCCAGAATGATGGCACGTGTGAGGTCCTCCTGGTCTGGCTTGGAGTTCGTGCTGGGAATGACATAAAGGAGGTGCTGGCCTCGTACATGTTCGACCTAGAGAATAAACAAAGAGCAAGGAGCGAGGGGAGCTCCTTCAACTTCGATGAGGGAGGAGATTGCTGGCTGCTGCAACGACTCAGAGGAGCAGTGGAGACGATCGATGGCGGCGTGAAGACGGTGCAGGCGTCTCTGCTCGTCGACGACCAACCACACTGCTTGCTGGAGATGATGCCATTGACGATCGAGGGTGCCAGGTACTCTTCTAACTCAACTCTCCTCTTTTGTCTTCTGCTTTTTTTTTTTTTTTTTTTATACTAGGTAGAGTTTCAACAAGGCTGGGGGCGAAGACAGATTTTGGGTTTGGGTCGATGGGGATCAATTGCATCAAGGTTTTGGTAACGGGAACTGGGGTGAGTGAGGGTGGGGTTTTGGCTAGGGCTGGGTGATGAGAAACTAGGTTCGGTTGGGTTCAATGGGTTCGTTGGGCTTGGGTTTCGAGATGGGTCGAAGATGGTGGGGGAGGGGTTTCGGGTTGGGCTAAGGAATCGGGATAGGGGTTGGAGTTTTTTCGGAAGGTGTGGTTAAGGGAATTAGGGCTTCGGGGTTGGTTTGGGGATTTGGGTGTTTGTAGTAGGGTTGGAATTAGGTGTCTGGACAAGGGGATTCGACTGGGTGATGGTCAGATGTGATGGGTTTGGTTTGAGATTTGGGAAGATGGGTTCGATAGGGTTTCGGTTAATGTAATGTCACTTGTAAACAACATGTGGATACTCGAAGGCGCCATGTCAAATTTGATGAAGGAGATACGGTCATGGTGCGAATGAAGCCCGAACGGTTCCCCACGTGTACTTAGAAGAAACTCCACCCAAGGAGTGCAGGCTTGTTCAAGATCCTGAAGAAAATCACCTCCAATGCTTATGTGCTCGATCTTCCGCCCGACATGCATATCAGTTCAACATTCAATGTTGAAGATCTCACCATTTATCAAGGACATTATCAAGATGAATCATTCGAAGGACAAGCTATCCAGCTTCCCAGGGCTCCAACTCCCCGCGAAGAAATTGAAGATGTCTTTGATGATCAACTGGTATCAACAAAGAATGGTGGCTTTCACAAGTTCTTGGTCAAGTGGAAAGGCAGACCTTTTTATGAGGCTACATGGATCACCGCCACAGACTTTCAATGACTCAATCCAGATCTGTACAAGAGGTACCAAGCTGATAACTTGCTGGAGTCGAATTTCTTCAAGCCAAGGAGAGTTGATGCAAGCCAGGATATTGGGCCCCACTCTTAAGTTTTATACCCGAAGGTCCAAGCCCACAAAGGCCCCAGTAAGTCCACATTTACGGCTGATCTTTCAAACAAATCGGCACCACCCAATACTACAACCGTCCTATGCGATGTGTAGTGTTTCCTTAGCTTTGGCTAGCAAGCTTGGATAGAATAGTGATTGTTTATCTATATAAGGAGATGTAATCTTCTCCAATGGGGAACATTGAATATGAAGTAAGAGTTTGAGTTTTCCTTTGTATTGTTCTTGTCTGTGGTGTGAGACCAAGACATCTTGATCCGTAAGGGCCCCTCTCTTAAGCCATTTGGCTTGGAGAAAAGCCTGTTGGCTATCTCCCCCTTCCCTGTGCTGCGTCATACATCCAAAATATGAATCAGAAAGAGCCAATATTCTAACCTCAGAAGTGTTACCTTCTTTGGAAAACCATTTTTTAGCTCATCCAGTGTGAAGAAAGTCATCACAGAGTCAAAAGGATGTCAGATTCTCAACCAGAGTAGAACAGCTGTTGTTACTGGTCATCCTAAAGAGGTAAAGAAAATAAAAGGCAACTTACTCCTGGGAAAAAGAAAAACAAATTGTTGGCACACATTGCAGGAAAACAAGGCATACAAAGGAGATATGTTGGGATTTGGTTTGTCGTCTATAGATACTCAAGAATCATCAAATGCAACAGAATCGTGGGAGAACTAATAATGCTGCTGCAAATAATGTTGAAGGTAAACCGGATCACACCATTGCCAACCTAGGCTAAGCAATATTGCAATAAGTGCTCTTGAAAAGGAGCTTGAGGATTTTTCTTAGGGTACGTTTGGTTGGGCTTGGTAAAAGCCCTTTTTAGGTTTTTTAACTTTTCAAAGCCCAGAAGTGCAAATAAGTTTGTTTGGGTATCTCTGTTTTAAAAGGGCTTCGTGAAACTTAAAGTTAAAATATTGCTTTACTTCGAAGCCAGGGAGGAACGACTTCGATGTGGGGAAGACACTTTTTGGGTTTTGCGGGAAGCAACTCCACACGATGACGGAGTGATGGCAGGAAACAATATCTTTCCCTCTTTTTTTTATCTTTTTCTTTTTTTTTTTTCATTTCCTTCTTTCCCTCTTTTCCTCCCTCCACACCATAACCCTTTATCCCTGCCCCCTTTCTAAAATCGAAAGTCTCTACTGCTCACAAGGTCACAGTAAATTTCATTCCCTGCAATTCCTATAGATGCATTTGACACCTAGGCAAGAAAAAATATACACATGAAGGTATGTTTTATCGATCTCCTCTATCTTTTCCCAATTGTCCCTCAATCATTCGCTATGTTATCTGAAATTTTCTTTTCCGGTATTTAAACTAGAGAAAAGAAACGATTAAGGGGGGCTGTATGAAACCATTTTTGTTGAATGCAATTGGGTTATTTCAGTTCTTTTTTGTACAACTTCAATTTTTCCATGTTACTGTTGATTCCAAATCAGATGGTATGTACTAGTTATGAGTTGCACACCGTGTGTTTGAACAAAAAACTAACTGAAAAGAAAAACCATCATAGGCCTGACCTGTCAACCCAATTCAAATTTAATCAATAATTAATAGGTGTTTGGTTTTGACCTTTTTTAGGTTTTAGTAATAAATGATAGGTTTAGGTTAAATATAAATTTATTATCTTTCAATGGTCAACCCAATGAGAACTATAAGAAACCCCCCACAAGTGTAAGTTTGATGCAGGGGAATTCATAAATGGGGAAAGAGATGGAATGAGCATACACGAAACAAATGATAGGAAGAAGAAAATTGGTCCCTCTAATTTGTCACTACATATACTACCAAGGATAGTTGGAGTAAAAATGGGAGAACATTGGTTGAAAATTCTTAGGTCCTAACAATAACAAAGAGGGTCCCAAGAAAAGAGAGAGACTGGAAAGGGTTCTTGAATTGCATGGATTAGAAGCATAGTCATATGCATTTTCTTTTATAATTTAAATTGCAAATTGGGATTTTCCGTAGATAATCTATTTAAAATTCACATCGATGGACACAATTTAGAGATAGTTTAGGGTGACATTGATGCTAGGTTAGATGAGTCACCACAAATTTTTGCTGCAATCATCGATTGGAAACAATAGTGCCTAGGAGAAATTTGCATAATGATGGGTTGAACCAAGGTTGATATTTATACTCACATGCCTACACATAACATGCTCATGCATTAGGCTATCATCCACATTAAGGCTCCACCTGGTGGACCATAGCCCATAATACGCAGGTATGAGACTAGGCAGAGACAATTCTTCCATTTTCTAAGCATTGATGTAGCTATCCAATTTAGTTTTCTGCCCAAATGACTAGTATTCTTTGCCCATTAGGATTTTTGGGCTATGATCCCTCCACAAGGAGTCTCATAAACACAAAGTTGGAATCCAAAAAATCAACCATGGTACTCCTCACATTTGACTACAGTGTATACTCTGCTATAACAATCACTATATATCCAGTACTCTGTATAGTCATTACTCTATTTAGTCATTACATACTATACAAAGCTATCATAAATGGTAAACCCATTCATGACCATTCAAGCATATATCACTCCACTTCAAGGGCACCTTTATTAACACTACAGTTAGAACTATGTCATCCTCTGCAGGTGAATGTAAGGTAATGAAGATACATATCATATGCCATAAGCCAAGGTGGATATGCAGAGCAGCGGAAGTTCGAAGTGGGGTCGAGTACTAAGAAGAAAGAAAACCAACATATATGAAGATCTGTCATCCGAGGATAGAAATAAGAAACAACTATTATATAAGAAGAAGTGAAGAGAAGCACGCAATTTGAATAACTGTTGTCTACCTATGCCGTACTCTTCTTCTAGTTAAGAATTCTTTCCTGTTATTGGCACTGTTATTGGCAGAATGCCTCTACCAAATGTGCGCCAATATGCATTAGTTTTCCATTTATTTCTGATCAAGACTAAAAAAACGCATTAGTTTTCTCACATATCATTGTCCCCTCACTACAGCATTCAGACTCTCAAGTACAGAGAGTTGTCACCATTGGAGAAATTAGTAAGATTGTTGATAGGCATGCACTTAAATCAAATATTTTCATTTCTTTTTCTGTCGGTTCTCTTAGGGGATTATGAGATTTGTGCAATGTGCTGAACAAACTTTTTATCTGTGTGCTATAATGATCGGTCAGGTAAAGCAGTATCTTGTGATAGGAGAGGTTCTATTCTTAGGTAAAGTACAACCATTGGACATAGTTCGCGTTCCAGGGTAAAGAATGTTAACACAAGGAATCAATGGAGTTCAGAATCCACGTTATGACTTTGGCATTTTCCTTGGACCAGGTGGTTATGGCTTTGGAGTCTGTGGTACTTGTAGTAGAAGGTTTTGGAACTGTGCCATCCAGATAACCAAATAGCCCCTGTCCTTCTACGAAATTCTTCAGATGGAAGGACCAGGCCATATAATTTTGCCCATTAAACTTAACTGGAATAACATCATATTTCTCCATTGTTAGCACTTTCAGCAGGATGGAAGAGAAAGCACACAAAACAGTGAGCCAGCTGTAAAAGTTAATCTGGATCTGTGCGTGGGCCCCACAGAGTTGTTGATCACAGATCAGGTGTGATCAAAGATGAAACAGCAGTAGCAGGTCCAATCAGAAGATCTCTGGACCAATTAGAGACAATACCTGTCAAAACGCTGTCCACAGTAGCAGGAAAGGAAGATGAACGTCCTTGTCGGCAGTGATTGAATCCACACGTGGGCCCCACAGAGTGAGCAAAATCACAGATCAGGTTTGATCACTGTAAAGTGGATCAAATGTACTTCCTTTGGGTCCAAATCTGATGAGATTTGGAAAAAGATCCACAAATCTGGACGGTGATGATGAAATCTGTCTGAGAAAACCGTCAGATGAAGAAGAGGTTGGAAACTACCTCAAAGGTGATGGAAAAATTCCTGAAAAATCACTATAATTCCCAGAATAATCAGTCGACCAACACAAGGTGGACAGTTTGTGAGTTCTTGATCATCGAATGTAGGCAGCAGTGAAGCAGAATGAAAAAACGCGAGACACGTCCATGCTCGTCAGTGAGTCGATTTGTACACAGATTTGATTGGAGGATCAGTGAGCAGATCAGAGGTGGGGGATGGAAGGGCAAGCTATTTTCGCAACTCCAGGCCAAAGTTTCACTCAAATCGGATCAAAATCCACAAATTTGGACGGTTTTGATGAAAACAGAGGCAAGAAATAGAAATATCACAAATGTTGCTGGAAACCTCACCTCTGATGGGAGAAAAAATCCAGAAAAATGCTCATAAATACCAGCAATGTTGGTCGACCAGGATGGAGGTGTTTTTGAGAGATGTTGAAGATGATCTGAAGTGGGCCACGTCTTGATCAGGGATGATCAGACACTATCAGGGATGATCAGACACAATCAGGAAGAAGATCCAAGTCAGGGAGAATGACTGAATCAATTTGAGAAGGTAACAATAGCTCTGATACCATGTAAAAGTTGCTAGCCAGTAATCCCAAAACCAGTAAACGAACAAAACTATCTGCTCAATCATCCAAATGTGCTTTTCTAGGCTATGCGACTGACCAAAAAGGATTTTTCTGTTATGATCCTAAGGTGAAACGTATCAGGACCTCTCGTAATGTTGTGTTTTTTGAAAATCAGTATTTTTTCCAACATCATTTAGCTCATGATAATACTACTGTGCTTTCCCTTGTTCCTGACTTCTGTGATGATCCTTATCCTTCTTCAAACTCTATCACACCTTTACTTGTGTATGAAAGGCGTCGGCGGGGAAATACGATTGCACCTGAGCCTCCTGATTTGTCAGCTTCCTCGGCGCTTGAACCAGCTCCTGCTCCAGACATCTCCCAGTCAGTTCTTGTTCGTCAATCCTCTAGGACTTCCCGCCCCCCTGATCGGTTTGGTTTTACTCATACATCCTTACTTGCCACTTTGTCTTCTGTTCACATTCCTAATCACTTTTCTCAAGCAGTGCAACATGAGTGTTGGCGGCAGGCCATGCAGGAAGAACTTGATGCTCTCAAAGTGAATCACACATGGGATGTGGTTCCCTATCCTCCGTCCATCAAACCCATTGGATGTAAATGGGTTTACTCTATCAAGCTACATTCTGATGGTACTCTGGCACGTTATAAGGCTCGGTTAGTAGCACTTGGCAACCGTCAGGAGTATGGTATTGACTATGATGAGACATTTGCTCCGGTGGCCAAAATGACAACGGTGCGTACTATTCTTGCTCTTACAGCATCAAACTCATGGCCTCTTTATCAAATGGATGTGAAGAATGCCTTCCTCCATGGAGATCTTAAAGAGGAAGTTTACATGCGTATTCCTCAAGGATATGACACTACTTCTAAAAGCGAGGTGGCACGGCTCCGACGCTCGCTGTATGGACTAAAACAAGCACCCAAAGCTTGGTTTGAAAAATTTCGGTCTACTCTGCTTCATCTTGGATTTGCTCAAAGTCCCTATGATCCTTCGTTGTTCCTGAATAACACTGCTCAAGCCACCACCATCCTTCTCGTATATGTGGATGATATCATCATCACAGGCACTCACAGTAAAATGATCCATAGTCTTCAATCCTCACTTCAAACTGTATTCCATATGAAAGATTTGGGTCCTTTAACATATTTCTTGGGTCTTGAGGTACAACAGTCTAGGAAGGGATTGTTTCTACATCAGCATAAGTATGCTACTGATCTTATTGATCTTGCCGGCCAAAAGGATGCAACCCCTGTGGACACTCCATTAGAAGTCAATATGAAACTCCAAAAAGATGATGGGGACCTCCTCTCCGACCCCACCTACTACAGACGATTAGTCGGGAGTCTAGTCTACTTGACCATCACTCGGCCCGACATCTCATATGCTGTGAATGTTGTTAGTCAATTCATGCAAGCACCACGGCATCACCATCTGGTTGCTGTCAAACGGATTATTCAGTACATTCTTGGATCTCCGACACGAGGCTTGGTTTTTCCAGTTGGCACACCACTCACACTAACTGCTTATTCTGATGCCGACTGGGCCGGATGCCCAGATACTCGCCGCTCTACTACAGGCTGGTGTATGTATTTGGGTGAATCACTTATATCTTGGAAATGTAAAAAGCAGGAAAGGGTCTCCAGATCTTCCACTGAATCCGAATATCGTGCCATGTCTTCTGCCTGTTCTGAGATCCTTTGGCTTCGTGGCTTACTTGCAGATCTGGGGTTTCCTCAAACCTCTGCTACCCCACTTCATGCGGACAATACTAGTTCCATCCGCATCACTGAGAATTCAATCTTTCATGAACGGACAAAACATATTGAGGTGGATTGTCACTTTATTCGAGATAAATATGATCGCAAGGTCATTAGTCTTCCACATGTTTCCAGTGAACTCCAACTTGCGGATATCTTCACCAAAGGACTGCCTCGGCCACGCCATGAATTCTTGATTCGCAAATTGCTACTGTTTGACCATCATCAATTTGAGGGGGGTGTTAACACAAGTAACACAAAGTCCACCAGGCCCAGGCCCAGGCCCATTCATTGTAACATATCTACCCATTACGTGGGATTAGTTAGGATATACTCAAATCAATGTACAACTCATTTTCCATAACAGCTAGATTGTAATAAGTTTGATTTGCCTTAGATTAAGGCTAAATGTGATTATAAAAGAAGGGAAGGATTGTCCATTGAGGCATCCAAGTTTTTACACAAAGATTATTCTCTTCCATCTTCGTGTCAAAGAATGGTGGTACAATCTGGTGAAGGAGGGGAGGCATTTGTCAAGCTCAATGTCTTGCTATGAAACGCAACTCCAACTTAAGTTTGAAATGTAACCATCTCTTGTTTGAGTGTGGTTGTTAATATCATTGATAATCAACATGGGTGATTCTTTTTTAATTTTTGGAATGGTATTCAACATCTTGTTTGCTCTGCTATGTAACAATTTACAATTTCAGTATGGGTTCTATATCACTCATGATGATGATGGGGTAGTTAGACGTGGTCTATAGTTGGGTATGGGTTCATTTATGTCAAGCATTGCTGTGGAAATTTCTTTGCAAGGGATTTTTGTGAGTTTGAAATTCATTTTCCTTTCCAGTTTGTCTCTACAATGGAAAATGACATCTTCTAATAATTTGACGATCAGTAGTTTATTAATGGCTTTGCTATGCCACATTTGAATTTTTAGTTTCATTGCAATGAGCTCGCCATGACACGAGAAGCAGCCGATGGCCTTTGAGTGACTCCACATAAGGAGGTTGATTACATAAACTTGGTTCATTTCTATTACACTTGATTTATTTTGAGTGAATCTTTAGAGCTCTTCATGATAATGGTTTCCAATTGCACACGGTGGGCACTTGTATGGAAAAACACCTGGTCATGGAGAGAGGCACGGGGTTGAAAGCTTCACAAGTTTCTAAAACTATCCTAATCATCTAAGTTGTAAATTGAAATAACAATCTGAATTTTTTTTGTTTGCAACCTTTAGCCATCAATAACCCACCTGGTGACAAAAGTTGTGATATTTCCCTCACACGTTCTCAACACTGAGGGAAATGATATTATATACAAGGAACCTGCATATTATGTAATATTTTATAGATTATATAATTTTTCATTATTTTATGCTAAAAGCTGCTTTCTTAACCAAACAAAATTGCAATGAATTCTGTTTGTAATTTATTCTTGGCTTTCTTTGATTGTCTTTTGTTTTCGCTTGTGTTTGAGAAGACTGGTTTTCTCTATCCGTTGGTTCCTTCCACGAAATGTTGATCTAAACCAGTTGGCAGAGATTTCTCTATCAGCCAACCCTCCTTGGTCACTAGAGGTTGAAGAGAATGGTTTTCTCAGAGAAGAGAACAACAGGAACTTTCAGGGATCCTCTTCCCTTGCAGATCAGGAGAATCAGGGAGGAGTCCTTCTCAATCTTTGTTTCTAATATCCCACAGCAGATCTCCAAAACTGAACTGGAAGCTATGTTTTGGAGGGCAGGGAGAATCATTGGTGTGTTCATCCCTGTAGACAAGAGGAGCAATAGCAATAGAGATAGCAAATCAGATTTGCGAATCTCAGAGAAGCAAAAAAAGGCAGTAGAGATAGCAGAAGGGAGATCATGGGGAGGCAGGAAAGTCAAGGCTAACATAGCTCAGTTTAGCTCCAACGGAAGAGGGATTAAGGATCGGGAGAGGCCAAAGGAGAGATGGGAAGCCACTTCGCAGCCCTTTGGTCCGGCAGAAGAGTTCCCTCCGATAGGTTTCTCAGAGAAGGTGTTAGCCAGAGCTGTAGATGGCAACTGCGAAAGGCTGAACTCAAAAGCAGCGTGGATAGTGGAAGAAAGCACAAGGAAAGGAGTCAGGGGAGCACCATGGGTGATAAAGGAGCAGAAAACATCACTATACCATAGCCTGGTGGGATTCCTGAAATCAAAATCAGGTGACATCAAGCAGACAGAAAAATGGCTGGATAGATGTGCTGGGATAAGGCCTTGCAATACTCAAATGCTGGACGATCAGGTGATACGGATGCAGTTTTCCTCACAAAAGGAGGTCAAAGAAGTACTCCCTGTGGCAGCATCTCCTGGAGGAAGTCCCTCTCCCTTTTCAGTGCTGGAGAGATGGATGGAGGTATTGGGTTCCCCACCAAAATCTTTGTGGATTACAGTTAAAGGATTGTGTCTACAGGCGTGGCATGAAGGCACCTTCAGGCTCATAGGGGACTGCTTGGGCCGGACAGAGGAGGTTGATGAAAAAACGCAGAAAAAGGAGAGTCTGCAGGCACGCAGAATCAAGATATTGCTTGACAAATCAGTGACATTGCCTCAGCTGGTACCAGTCTTGGTGGACTTCTTAAGGTTTGAGGTGTGTGTCAGACTCAGCAGAAGAGGATTTCAATCCTCTGGAGGGAGGGGAGGGGTGTGATACAGGGATAGGGGACAAGAAGGTAAGCAGGGGCTGCAGTTGTAGAACCTATCCAGGGAGGAAGGGAGAAGACGATGACGTCAGCCCCAAAGTTTCAAATTTCAAAATGTCCGCCCTCAACGAGATGGATCAGGTTGAGGATGGGGGCACTTTCGAACTGTTGGGCAGAGATCCAAAGACAGCTAACGAGTTAGGACGAGGCGGGTCGGCAAGGCCTAATACGAAAGAAATCTCAAACTTTAAGTTAGGGCAAAAGGGATGAGGGGCAGAAACAGAAGAGGGAAGCGACAAAGGGGTCTCTGAGGACGAAACGAGAAGATGATTCCGAAGTCCCGGAAGGTCGATAATCCTGCCGAAGGAGGTGGACATGCTATCGGAGGCGGAGTCGAGCAGCAGTAAGGGGATCCTCTTGGACGGAGGTGCCAAGAGACGAACTGGGGTGAATCGTCTGGCTAGGGCAGGGATCATGAAATGTTCGTTGGAAGGAGAATGCTCAAGCGGGCATGAGAGGAAGTCGAACTCTCCAACTGGCACAGAATCAGCACAGGGAGATAGCCAGGATGGGGAAGATGGAGTTGCAGGGAGGAGGACTGCCAGTCGACACCTGGGGACAGTGGCAAGGATGTATACTGCAGGTGCCCTGATAAATTTCTAATGAAGGACTCTCAAGGCTGGATATCAGTTCTGAAAAGGCAAAGTGATCGTCCTGTTCTTCACGAGAGGAAGTGTATGGGATCTGTGCCACCTCAGGGTGGTCGATCAAAGCCTCTCCCAGTCAATTCAGCAAGGAGTGAGGGATGACTCTCCACCACAATTCATGAAAGAGACAAGACTGAAGGAGAAGTAACAGGTAGGCTTTCTCCTAAAAGGGACCTGGGGGATAAAGGAATTTCAAACAAACAATTTGATGGGATGTCAGGGGAATCTGTATTGGGTGAGGAGTACTTTGAGGAATCTGAGGGAGGTGTGGAGCACTAGCTACCACAAAAGGTAGTCCAGTGCGGTAAGGCAATTGGGGTTACTATGGAGGAGTCGAAAGGAGGATGGGCCTCACTGATGGAGTTCGTCCAGTGCAGGGAGAAGCAGAACCAAGCAGTGAAGAAGGAAACTAAAGTTAAGAGAAAGGGGGAAAGAGAGCTTAATGGCCTCAGTTGTTCCATTAACTATGATAAAGTCAAGGAACAGGAGCCACGGGGGCATGTAGCTAGTAAGAGTGGGAGGAAAAATCAGGGGGCTTCTCTTGCTCCTAAATGAAAGTCCAATCGTGGATTGTCCGGGGTCTGGGGGGAGCTTCTCGAAGACTGGTGGTGAAAGATAGCAATGTTGCAGGAGTCAAAACTAAAAGGGATGTCTGATAAGTTAGACTTAGGGAAGGAGACATGTTAAGTGGGAGGCTGTTGATGCGGTAGGTGTTGCAGGAGGATTACTGCTGATGTGGGACACTCGGTCAGTTTCGGTGATTAACAGCTGGAAGGATGTATTCTCTATTTCTGTTTTGGTGGAGGATCTGAAAAATAACTCTAAATGGCTTCTCACGTCCATTTATGGTCCAAATAATAGTCAGAAAAAAAAGGAGTTGTGGAGAGAATTGGATATGATTAGGGGAAGGTGGAACGGGGCTTGGTTCATTGGGGGAGACTGGAATGTCATCAGATACCCAAGTGAGAGGCTGGGTGGAAGCAGAGTGACAGGCGATATGAGACGATTCACGGACTGGATCAACTCTCACTCCTTAATGGATCTGCAGCTGACAGGAGCATCCTTTACCTGGTCAAATAATTAGAGGAACCCAGCCATGTCCAGATTGGATAGATTCCTAGTCTCCACAGATTGGATGGACATATATCCAGAGGTCCTCCAGGCGGCCTTGCCCAAACCCGCATCCGATCATTGCCCTATCCTGATTGATTCTGATTGTGAAAGTTGGGGACCGACTCCCTTTCGCTTTGAGCTGATGTGGTAAGAGGAAAAGCAATTTCCTATGAAGATACAAGGGTGGTGGGAGGACATAAAGGTGGAGGGATGGGTGGGCATAGATTGGCTACTAAATTGAAAGTGTTGAAGAATAAAATTACGGAGTGGGCCAAGTTGAATTTTGGGGACGTGCAGATCCAGAAATCTAAGGTAGCGTTTGGTTCGCTGTAATGAAGGTCGGAATGGAATGGTCATTACTGCGTTTGGTTTGCCAAAAAGTGACGGAATGACCATTACCTCCGGAATCCCCATTCCCTTATGTAGAGGAATGGCCATTCCACGGGGGAGGCGGAGGAATGGCCATTCCATTCCTTTGTAACTTTTATTGAGACCAAAATACCCTTGTTTCACATCCTCTACTGTTATAAAAGAGAGCAAGATGCTAACTTTTTTGCACTATACCATTGTGGGGCCCACCCCCAAACATTATAATGCAAACTTTTTCATTGCACCATTGTGGGGGGCCCCACAAATATTATAATATAATATAATATAATAATATATTATTATGGGAAATTGCAAACTTTTTCATTACACCTTTGTGGGGCCCACCCCTAAATATTATAATGCAAACTTTTTCACTGCACCATTGTGGGGCCCACCCCCAAATATTATAATATAGTATAATATAATAATATATTATTATGAGAAATTGCAAACTTTTTCACTACACCATTGTGGGGCCCACCCCCAAATATTATACTATAATATAACAATATATTATTATGAGAAATTGCAAACTTTTTCATTACACCTTTGTGGGCCCACCCCCATATATTAAGATGTGGGCCCCACTTAGTAATATATATATATTGGTGGTTCATAATGAATTGAAGTATAGTCTGGGGACCACAGTTAAGAGTCTTGGGTGTAGTACTGCATCTTTGATTGACCCAAAGATAAAAATCTAACAAGAGTATTTTGGTCAATCTTATGTAAATTTTATTCCATTCTGGGCATCATTCTGGCGTACCAAACGCAGGAACAGGAATCGGAATTCTATTACTGGATTGATTCTTCAGTGGAACCAAATGTTGGAAAAGGAATAACCATTCCTGCTTCATTCCATTCCAGACTCATTCCGGCCTCCATTCATTTCCCGCCTACAACCATTCCAGCGAACCAAATGCTACCTAACATTTTAGTGCTAGATAAGAAAGAGGAAAGCGGCCAACTCTCACTAGAGGAGGGGACGAAAAGAAACGATCTCAAAGAAGAGTTCCAAAGAAAGTTGAGAGAGGAGGAGACTAAGTGGAGACACTAGATGCAAGTGGCTGAAGGAAGGTGATAAAAACACGAGATTTTTCCATGGTATGGCTTCCTCGAGGAGAAGGGCTAATAGGATCTCAGTCATAAGAAGGCTAGAGAAGAAAGAGGAGAGTATTCATCACATAGAAGAATATTTTGCCTCTCTCTGCTGACGAGGGATAGGAGAGAACATCCCTGGATAACATGGCTTTCGATGGTATTGGGGATCATTGGGCTCAATGGCTGGAGAGGAAGTTTGATGAGGAAGAAATTCGCCAGGCTGTCTTCGACCTTGCAGGTGACAAGGCTCCAGGTCTAGATGGATTCCCGATCGCTTTCTTTCAACGCTTCTGGGTGATGCTGAAAAAGGATATTATTGCGTTCATGGATGAATTCCACCAGAGGGGAAACCTTTCTAAAGGCATGAGGGCTTCTTTTATTGCGCTTATTCCAAAAAAAAGTCAGGGGAGATTGGTATAAGGGTTTACAGGCCCATTAGCCTTCTAGGAAGCATTTATAAAATTCTAGCCAAAGTCCCAACAGGGAGAATTCAGAAGGTTTTTGCCAAGCATCATTTCCAATGAGCAAGGAGCTTTTCTTAAGGGGAGGCAGGTCTAGATGACATCCTGGTGGCGAACAAGTGTGTGCACTCTAGGTACAAGGACAGACTTCCGGGGCTTATCTGCAAACTGGATTTGGATAAGGCATATGATAGAGTTGACTGGAAGTTCCTTCAATATATGCTCAGCGGAATGGGGTTTGGACTTTGGAGAAAAATGGAGAAAGTGGATTCAGGAGTGTGTCTTCAGCCTAGATTTCTATTATGATAATTGAAACTCCAAAAGGTTTCTTCCCAGCTGGGAGGGGGCTTAGACAAGGGGATCCTCTTTCCCTTTTCTTATTTCTAATAGTGGGAGAGGCTTTGGGCAGAATGATAAAAGAGGCAGTGAGTGCCGGTTTATTTGAGGGCTTTAGAGTGGCGGGAAATACTCCAACCATCAATCACCTGCAGTTCGCGGATGATACCCTCATTTGTTTGTGGAGAAGAAAAAGACCAGATTGGGAATGTTAAGGCCACACTCCTATACTTTGAAGCTGTGCCAGGGCTTAAAGTGAACTTATCCAAAATGAGATGATCAGAATAAGAATGGAGAGATCTTTGCTCCATAAATTTGCAGCCATTTTGGGTTGTAGGGTGGGTGATCTGCCAACTTCTTATCTAGGGCTGTCATTGTGTGTGAGATCAAGTGCCAAATTGCAATGGAACCCAGTGATGGAGAGGGTTGAGAGAAAGCCCTCTTCCTAGAAAGTCAGCTACTTGTCTATTGGAGGAAGGGTCACCCTTATTAAATCAGTTTTGTCTAACTTACCAGTGTATTATTTCTCCCTCTTTAAATGCCCGACTTCAGTAATTCAAAGAATAGAAAGACTCCAGATAGAATTCTTATGGTATGGAAACAGTACTGAGAAGAAGTATCACTTGGTGGACTGGGACTCCATTTGTAAACCGAAGAAAGAAGGGGGATTGGGAATAAGGCCTCTAAGACAGATGAACCAAACCCTTCTGGGCAAGTGGATTTGGAGGATAGGTGAAGAATCAGATGGCCTTTGGAGAAAGGTTTTGGATTGGAAATACAGTCTTCCTAGACATGGATGGGATCTCCAAGATGCCCATAAAAAGTCGTCAGCAATTTGGATAGGATTCCTTTCAGTTAAGAAGCCCTTGGGCCCGTTTGGTAATTTTACTTGTCAAGTAAAGTAAAGTCGAGTCAAGTTAAACATCAAATCAAAAGCATTTTTTACCAAAACTCCCTCCATCTTTTCTAAAAAAAAAGTCAAAAAGCGACTACCTTTATTCACTAAAAGACAAAAGAACTCCATTTCCCTATACAAAAAAATAAAAAATATTCCATCCCAAACAACTAAAAATAAAATACCATCATAACTCACTTATATTTTATTCCCTCTTTTTATTTCACTTCACTCCACTTTATTTTAAAAGTAAAATGCCAAACGGGTTATGGAGAATATTAAATATCAAGCCAGGTCGAGGGAGAGGATTCTTTTTTGGAAGGACAGGTGGGTTGGAGTCTTGGAGATAGGACCTTGGCCGCTCAATTTCCAAACCTCTTCAACTGTGCCATGGACAAGGACGCAAAGGTTAATTCTTACATGTCAAGAGCTGGTGATAAGGTGGTTTGGAGCCTCATATTAAGGAGGAACTTAAAGGATCATGAGGAATCTCAATTCATTTCGCTCCTTAATCTTCTAAATGGTGTGTTCATCCCGGATATTGGGGAGGATACAAGGGTGTGGACTGCCTCCAAAGATGGTCTCTGGCTATCCGGAAGAGGAATATGACTCAGGATAACTTAAGGAGGAGGGGGAGGATAGTGGTTACGGTTGCCCCATGTGCTTGAGAGGAAGAATCAATGGATCACCTTATGGTGAACTGTAAAACCGCTCGGGTTCTATGGAGCTCGGCGGTGGGGTGGTTTGATTGCTGTTGGGCCTTTCCTAAGTCCCTCCAAGAGCTCCTCCAGGCTTGGAAAGCTCCAGTAGGAGCCCCTAGAGGAAAGGAGCTGTGGAGATTGTCATTTCTAGCGGTCCTCTGGACCATTTGGAAGGAAAGAAACTCTAGATGCTTCGAGGGTTTGGTACCGGCGAAAGTCACTTGGTCGAGAAAGCAAAGTACTTAGTAGCGCTTTGGGTGTTCATTACTCCATATTTTAAAGGATATTCTATAGAGCAGATGATGCTGCATTGGAAGGATTTGGAATTTTCTTTTGCAGGGCCAAATTAGTATTCACTAGGGGCCTTTTCTTGTTTCTTTTCTGTTTTCTTGTTTTCCTGCTTTAGCTTGCCAGTATATTACTCTTGTACTGCTTGCTTTTCTTAATGAAAGTAACCATTCAAAAAAAATAAAAAATAAAAAATAAAAAAAACATCTAACCAAACAACTAGTCTGCATATCGACCAAATGCAATTGTTAGACAATGCAATTGTTAGACACACACACACAATCTCTCACACAAGAGCAAGCAAGTAAATACAGAAACAATCAATCAATTATCACGATAACACCTAGGACAAAGTAATTGGTGATCCAACATATTCATGATCTTTCTAATAAAAGTTTCCCATTTTCACCTACTATGGACAACCCACAGCTACCATGTTCACCAGTTACCACGACTAAGCCATCTGAAATTTTCAAGGTCACCATTTCGAAAAGCATAAGCAGTGGCTGCATCTATTGTACAGTTGCTGTTGTGTTTACATGGACAACACTAGATTGGTAATACAAATAAGAATACTCACATTGAATCTCTTGCCAATGCAGCCTCATCTTCAAGAAGCAATCTACGCTCGTCCTTGTAAATACGTTCGGCTTCTTCTTCTACACTTTGCAAAGCCTTATCAACCTAAGTATAACAAAAGAGTACATTCCATTGACTATTACTCTTTTTATTGGTCAAGAAAAAATCTAAATCCACCCACAAAATATATCATTACACTATTGCTACCAAACAAACCAAATAATATGGACAAATACAAGAAGAAAAGGAACAAAATATTAATAACTATATTACTAAACATTGTACCTCTTGTTGATGAGTTTCAATCAATTCCAATAGTCTCTCCAAGTGAGTCTGTGTCTCAACCACTTTTGCCACCTCACTCTTCAAATAAATTTCATATGAGAATGAGAAAATAATCAAGATGAGGTCAAAACCAAATCACTTGCATATCAAAATAATGTTCAATCCACACTCAACAACATTCTTAACTGTTATTAACTACCTTCAGCATAAGCTTTGCAATTTTTCAAAAACACACACAGCCATCTCAGAAGGGCAATACAATCACTACCATCCAGGTGAAGAAGAGACAAGAAAACTGAAGGTGACCCAAGTAATTAAGGAATTCTATTCAATACCAATTAAAAGGAGTTCCATTTCATTGTCTGTGGCTTGTCTAGAGATGATATGGTGAATCTTTATAATAAGGTAGGGAATTAGTTCTGTTTTGTTTGACTTGGTTAGAAATAGGGGAAACCCAAGATTTCGCTTATGTTAACTTAAGACTGATGTGGAAGCTCATAAATGGTAACAGTTAATGGGATCGTGAAATTAGGATCCAAAGAGAGAATTAAACCTGCTTCGGTGAACCCAGAAGTTTTCCTGGCATATGCATTATGCAGTCTCTATGGGAGGAATGGAGCAAGAGATATTATAAAGAAACCAATCTCATATGATGTTATTCACCAAAATACAGCCAATACACCAAAGAATGATGCGCCTTTTGAAATAGTGGGTAACAAGAGCGTAATGAATATTTCTTGAAATTTACCATCTGACCAAATAAGGTATGCTGAATACATTCATTGATTCTGCTTTGAGTATCAACGTTAGCTAGAAAAGATTATATGCTAGATGAAAACAAGATGGGTATTTATTTTAACACTTATGTCAAACGTCTAAATGCTTTGATATTTTGGATCATCCCTAGATTTCAAGCGAGACCTCAAGCCATCTCATAAAGGGATTGTACATTTTCTAGGGATGTTTGAAGCATATTGACCAATGAATATAGGTAATGGGTCCAAACTGCCGAAACATGTTTGGGTTCATATGTATAGAGTTTTGCTTCACGTATGGTTGAAAGGAATTGCATACAATGGGCTCCTTTCTAGAGTCAGTAATAGCAGTTGTTGTACAGTCGGCCAACAAAGATGTTGTAAAGGATGGAGTAGAGACATGTCTGGCCTAAAATAGTGCTCAACTGGTTGTATAGTTGGTTTACTATGAAATCCCACTTGTCAATTGACCAACAACATCATCTTGTGAAGGTTCTCAATGCCAGTGACCTAGCAGAAGATGACATGGTTCTCTCAAGTGTTTTTCCTATGTTTCCACAGGAAACTAGGGTTGAAATATTACTAAGATATGAGGAGTTTCTTGAATACAAAAGTCTAAAAGAGATGCTTCCATTTTGAAGGGCAAAAATGTTGCACCTCCACCTGCCCTAATTTCTCTACAGATAACTCAATTATAGCCATGCACTTGACTTATCAGGTCAAGGGTGGTAGTTTCAATATAAGAGAAACTTTTTAAGTGTTATCCATCAGGAAGAATATTTTTAATTGTCAATGAAAGTTTTTGAATGGTTCATTTATTGCCCATTCAGTTGGATAGCATTTGCTCATATTATAAGATTGTCCATGGGGCTGTTGATGGGAATTATAATTTGCAAATAGTAGTCCCTAACCCAAGTGGAGATCGAACGTAAGAAGCCACGCATATCCATGGACAGAAGTGTAATGAGAACACCTAACACTGGACTAAAACACGATGTTCCAATCCCATTCTTGTCTACACCCCGTTGTCTTTGAAGGATTGTGTCAGTCATTCAATATAGATCTGCTTTAACTCCGCCCAATGATAATCTTGGATGCCTCGGCATGAGACTCGAGTTGGAAACAATATGGATAATTTGCAGTGCCCCTTATGATCCAATGGTTGCTTATTATATGTTGATTGAAGTAGGTTCTGAGGAGGCCCATATGTTACTTTTAGAAGATTATGAAATGTACTGATCAAAAAACAAAACATAGCAACAGGATGTGAATAGCCTAAAGTAAATCAACAGATAGTGTATGCTAAAATTCTGAAAAGCGGTTGGGATCACCTCCGGGATAGGTGGGGATGGCATGCATTTCTTCATCAAAGGATTTTTGGATAAAGAGCATAGCAGCTTATGGAAATCCATGATGTTTTGACAATATGACAAAGAAAGATGCAGGACTAAGAAAGGAAGAACTCCACGATCTTCAAAGCTTTATTAATTACAATCAATCGAAGGGTTTTAAGGAGAAAGGTGTCCTTATGGTTTCTAGTTGGCCAATACTAACCATGTTGGGGTTCTCTGGGACATTTTTTCAGCATGTTTTAAGGGTCTTTTTTTTCAAAACGTAGTGAGGATGTAGTGTTTGGTGAACCTCGCCAGCTCTTTCCTTGTACTTGGTGGTTTTGGTTCAACAAAATCAAAGTTACCATTCCTAAAAAAAAAAAAGGCTTCTCAATATCTCCCATCATTGTTCTCAAAGTTTCTAAATTGAAGTAAACATGCGTCAAGCAAAGGGGTACCTAAAATCAGTAAAACCAAATATTATTCTAAACCAAGAGTCTAAGTTACAGGATGCTACCGAAGCTTTAGTTACAAATTTCTTCTCTCAAAGGAGGGTTTCTTGGGTCAGTAAGAATGTTGGAGATCCTGGAGGCATAACTATTGTCTGGGAGGAAGTATCAGGTATGTAGTAGTCTATGAGTGGAAAATAGATTATACTTTATTTTCCGTCCTAAGAGATGAAACTAATGGGTATCCATGGACTATCTCATCTGTATTGGTCCTAACAATTTCCAAAATTGTCTGTATATAGCAAGAGCCAAAGTAAGTTGAATAGAGATTGTCTTAACTATGGTGCACTGGGAGAGATTTTAATGTTAATCATTTACCAAATGAAAGAAGAGGTTGAGGAAGATTAACTCTGAAGTCTGAATTCTTTAAGTGGTTGAGGCATAATGATCTAGTTCATTTACATGTCTCAGGGGCAGCCTTTATATGTACAAATAATTAGAACAGCCCGACTAAGTCCAAGATTGATCTATTTTAGTGTGTGCGTTCGTCCCTGGATGGATGGCATTTTCTGATTACTTTGTGAAGAGTCTTACCAACACAAATTTTGGATCGTTCTTCAATAATGTTGAAGGTGTCTATGGGGAATGGGGGTCCAACCCATTCCAAGAGTTTGAACTTTCATGAACAGAAGAAGGATTCCACATATATGGTTTAAATATGTGGGAAAGACTTTCAAGTTAATGGATGAAAAGGGTTTCGACTATGTCAAAAACTTGAGACTTCTTAAAGGTAAACTTAAAGAATCAAGGAAAATAGAATTCGGTAGAGTCAAGGAGGCTATGGTTTCTCTTACAGAGTGATTCAGCTATTGGATATTAAGGAGAAATGGATATTTAGGTGGTGTACGGAGATAGCTGCACAAGAAAATGTTTGATGGATGCAAAGATCAATGAACAAATGGTTAAAACAAGGGGCTAAGAATGCCCATATTTCCACATAGCTAATGCTCCCCAAAGAATTAATCACATCATTCTATTCAAGTAGGGGAGATCATGATGGAAAAAAGTGAAGATATTGAAACTTGAAAGAGGGAATTCAATTTTACAAATTGCTCTATAATGGTGATGAAGCAAATCGTCCTACTACACATGGAATGGATTTTGACTCTAAGCATCAAGATACAGTCGGATGCTCTAGAGGCTCCTTAGTTTCATGAAGAGGATGCGACGCCCATAGTGCATAATCAAGGGTTTATTGGGCTCCCTGGCTGGATGGTTTCCCTTTAGCATTCTTCCAAAATTTTGGAAATGTCGAGAAGGTAGGTGTCACAGATTTTACACACGAGTACTTTGGGATTTTGGCAAAGGGGTCTTCATTTGTGGTCCTATTTCAGGAAAAAAGGAGTTATAGCCTTGAGGACAATTGGACCCATTAGTTTGTTTAAGAGTGCCTACTTTTAGCTTAGGCTTTAAATCATGGAGTAATCCTTAAGAATTGAACTTTGCTTGTCGATTTCGACTGCAGAACAACCAGTCTTTAGTGATAAGACTAGATCTTCTATTGGTTTGGCAATGAAAGCTCTGAGGAGAGTTATTTATTGGTTTGTTACCAAGATATTGTGCAGGATCTAAGCCTCTAACTCATTCAGGAAATGGAGGCAGTGTTGAGGAGATTAGGGGCATAGTAGGAATAGTACCGATTGGAGATAAAATGAGAGAAAATCGACTGAGATGGTTCGGCCATGTTAGAAGGCGTCCAACAGAGGCACCTGTTAAAAGGTGTGAAAGCATGGAGTTTGCCAAGAGTAGGAGAGGGAGAGGGAGACCCAAGAGAAGTTGGAAAGAAACTATTAAACATGATCTTGCCTACATGGATCTAACGGAGGACATGGCCCTAAACAGATTTGATTGGCGTCGTCAAATCCATATAGCCGACCCCACCTAGTGGGAAAAGGCTTGGTTTGGTTTGGTTTGGTTTGGTTTGGTTGCGGAGCAACTTTTCATGAACCACTTTTCTTGTTACATTTTTTTATAAAATTAACCAATTATCAATTCAGAAAGGAAAAAAACAAGTGTCCATTACAGTAAGAGCAGATGAAAAACAAATATAAACATCAGACCAAGACATGTGCAAAACATTTCCATCAAATAACAACTAATGTGAATCCTAAAGCTCAAATTTCTTACAAATTTAAGGTTCACATATTTCTGAACACTGGAATGCAGTCATGCAGATCAGCCACATTAATTGATTAAGATCAAGAAGAACACAAAATGACTGGAAGACCCTAAACAGCCTGACAGACCACATTAATGGGCCCAAAACAGTCCATAAATGCACTGTTTGGACTAGGTTTTGCAAAACAGTCCACTGTGGAGGGCTATCATACCAAATCAATGGACTGTGGGCCATTATGGGCTCACACTTGTGTTTCCATGGGCACCACAGAAGGCACCATGCCTGTTGGGACCTTTAACTGGGTGAAGACATCCCATGGACCACATCAGCCCGCCCATATTGGCCAGCTAGGCCAGCCCACAGGTTAGACACCCTTCTCTTAGTTAAGTTGCATGTCCTGTTTAGAACTAAAATATTTTTGTCATGTTAGTTATATGTGTTCCAGGATATCATTAATTGTGCATGTGGATAGTTGTGCATGGTCCATGGTCAAGGTAGGTATTATTGCAAGTTTAGTTAGTTGTTCAGTCTTTGGTATGTAATTAAAGTGTTTAGAAGAATGTGTGTTAGTATTTATTGTTTGCATGCAGTGAACAATAAGGTGTCAGAGAGTCCTGTGAGAGAATGAAAAGAAGGGAATATATTTAGGAGAATGTGTGCATGTCATTTAAATCTTGATGAGTTCCCATAAGGTGTCATTACTAGTCTTCCATGCAATGAACAGCTAGAATTCTCTCCAAGTCAAAGCATGAAGTGATTCTAGTTGTGCCAACTTCTCTTCCCCAAACCAATAAAACCTCTTTCAAACCCTAATCCAACAAACTTTCTCTTAAACACTGTGATCTAACAACCCCTCTCAACTCTAACCCAACAAAACCCATTTCTCATAGATAAAAAGGCAGTCAATGTGATCCAGTCAAGGCTCAGCCCAAGTATGATTCTTCCTTTTTAAACTTTGGATAAAACTGACTCGAGCTGCATCACACAAATTACCTCGAGCCTAAGAAGAACATCCCGGTTTTGTAAGATCCTCCTGTCCCAATCAGCTATTGCACATGCCTGCTTTCTAAATTTCCCAGCCCGCTCCAGTAGCTCAGAGTTCCAATCTTTGACAATCTGCCAAGAACACAAATGATAAATTTTAAAAAAAAAAAGGGAACACACGCAAAAACATAAAATAAACACAGGAAATGTATCATATTAGCAAAGCAACCCAATAATTACAGGATAATGATCCACAGTCCCATAAGGCCATGACACACCGGATACAACTAACAAGTGCATACATATCCAATATTGCAGACTGAAGAGTGCCCTTGCACCATAAGAATCTTCAGAAAAAAATTTAGCATTAAGAGCATCATATATGTTTTATGTCCTCCATCAAAATGAGCAGTGGTTTATAGCCACCATTCACTCCATCAAATGCAAGCATATTTGAAAACACAAGCAACTCAAGGAGATATAAATATTATCATCTAGCAATGGTTATGGATCATGGCCACTAAAATAGGTAACTAGAATGAATTTGATCATGAAGCATATGAATAGTTTACCTCCCCAACAGTTTTCCCAGTAATCTCAGATGGTAACTTAGGTGCATGAGACAGTATTGTACTGAAGGTTGATGAGGATATTCAATTCGCCAACCAACACAAAGGGAAATGTCAGAATATAAATCCTTCATAAAAATAAAAAAAATTTGAAGCATCAGAGGTTAGCATACAATGAACAAAGTCAAGGCAGGGTAAACAAACCTGCTTGCAGTAGTTGCACTGGCAGAAGAAGACACTTGAGCTGTGCTGCCGCTGGAACCAGCAAAACTAATCTTTGCTGCACTCTCAGTTGACACACCTGCAGGTGTCGAAGCAGACATACCTAAAAGGGTGGCACAAACACAGAATATAAGTCATGGTCAAATGAGAAAGGCAAAACAGATGAGTAAAAAAAGGATTATCAGTTATCATTTATACATGCCAGTCTTTCCAATGAAAAAAATGTTGCATCCCAAATGCAGTTGCCCTAAAAGAGAACTCGAGGAATCTCTCATAACAATACAAAACATTGATGGTATAGCACCTTATATAACTAGAGAAGTAGATGCTGAGGAAACCCAAAGCAAAAGACATTACCCCAATCATTTTTCTCTGACAAATGTTCTTCCCATTTGAGATATTGATAGTCATACAGTTAGAAACCTAGTTATTTGGAGATTTGCCATACTTGAAATTACAATCCTCCACACTTTCTTTCAATTGAAAACTGCCCCATTCGCATTTGGCTAGTAAGTATAAGTAGCTCTCCAAATGTTCCCAAAGCATGAATAACCAAACCACCCCCCCCCCCCCCCCAACCAAAAAAAAAAAACCCATCTATCTTCTTCCCCCGCCCCCCCCCCCCCCCCCCCCCCCACCAAAAAAAAAAAAAACCCATCTATCTTTCCCTCCCCCCCCCTCTCCCAAAACCCAAACTGCACACACCCTGCATCTCTCTTCTTCTCCACACATACCTTTCTTGTAAACCGTATCTTTTCCCAGTCCCGGTCCTTTCAAAGCAAAGGCTAGAATCTTGATGATGGAAGGCATAAACATGGAATTTGGCTAAAGTTGAATTCATATTTTACAAGCATTATAAGACCCTGAGGGATAAATAATAACATTTCCAAATGGATAAGATCTTCCCTCAAAGAGGCGAAATGATGCTTAAAATTTTGGAATAACCAACTATTATTGCCAAGTAACATAGAAGACTTCACCAGCATTTCTTCTAAATGGAGTACTCTTTCACATGTTTATCATCAATATATTAACTGATTCAAACCATTTCTACATATACCTTGAAGACGTAACTCACAAACCAATTTTAGAAAAATTTTAAAAAACTTGGGTCCTTGACCCATTTCTAAAAAGGAGGATGTCAGCTGTGAAGATAGATTATTCTTTTGTGGAAGACGAGATTTTACTGCAATATGGATTGCATGATGATCGTCATGATATACACACTAATCACTAGTAAACAGTTATCCCAACCCTGTAAGAGATGAGCAAAGCCGTGTAACTTCACAAGAGTATGGGCCGCGGAATGGTACCCTGACTCAGCACTTAACCGAGCAAACACAATCTGCTTTTCACTCCAAGTCACAAGATTACCACTGTTAAATGTGCAACAGTCTGGTGTAAAGTAACAGTTCGAGGGAGACCCAGCCAAAATCAGCATACGGAAAGGCAGATCAAAACCTTCCAAACTGATCCTGAAATCCAATCTAATGAAGACAAATTTTCTAGCTTAAAGAGAGGATGCATCGTACCTCAATAGGATTTTAAAAAACAAAATAAAAACATTAATCATCTTAAATGATAAACTTCCAGTCTCCCATGAAGATGACCATATCCTCTGACCGTGCAGCTGGCTAAACTCAACCACACAGTCAGTCACAGCAGGACTCCTCCAGTAGTTCCTTTCCTACATGAAAGTTGTGATACAATGAAAGGTTCACAAAAGCTGACCCGTACTAAACAGCAATGAAAAGAGAAGAAAAAAAAATGAAGGGAGTTAGAGAAGAAGATAGTATATGAGAATAAGTGAAGAATGGTTGAGATAAATGGGTTGACAAGCTAAAGGTTTTAAAACTCGGAATGAGGGGCAATCGGCCAACCTCGATTAGAGTTGCCTCAACTGAGTCAGACCAATTTGAACCCCCTAAAAACCTAAAAATATTTAGGGGGTCATAAATTTAAACCATTAAATAAATAAATAAGTTTAGAAAATAGGGAATGATGTCCAATAAATTTAAGCCACATGTTATCTAAATATTTCGAAAGAATTCGAGTAATAATGTGTGGTCAGGTTTTACTTTCATTCAGTCAGATAAATGTTACCTTTGATCTTTAAATGCTTCACTTTTCTATAAAATGTGGTTTTGATCTTCTAAAATGATTGCAAATGGACCTAGAATGCCTCCACGGTCCTCCCACAACAAAAAGAAATTCAGGAAAAAAAATTTAAACAAAAGAAATTCAATGGGAAGGACTTGGGGGGAGAGGGGTGAGGATCAACTCGGGCAGTGACAAGTCTGACTTAGGCCGATTTTTAAAGCTTAGAGGCTAACCACCCTTTATAAGAAAAACATGAATAATCTTAAGACTTAAGAGATCGATAAGGATTCATAAAAGTACAATACTGACAAATGGAATGTAGAAGATAATTTTTATCATGGTGCTCCTCATCAGTGTAACTATAATGGTAGCATTCTTCTTCACACCTTTGTGCATGACCACGTGTATACTTCAACAAATACGAAGTGTCTCTCCACTCCATGTTTAGCAGCTAAAGAGTCTGCAGATACAATAGCTCCTCTCAATATATAATGAAACTCAGCCTTCATGGAAGTGCACATTTCCTTATCTCATTTAATTATCAAGTAAAGCTTCCTGAAATAGCCACCTTCCTTAAAACCCAAGAAATAGCAAGACCAACGACTCTCCACCGTAAGACACCCCGAAATAAGATGCTTTATAGATCATGGGTGCTTTCCTAATAGCCAAAGTCTTTGATTTTATTGGAGTCCCTCACCCTTATTGACCCTGAAAAGGACACCAAGTTTTCCCCTTTCATTGAACAAGGCTGCTCCAATCCCCATCAACATGTGGTTTGCTTCTAGTCAGGCTGTTAGCACTGAAATTCAGTGCGCCACAGGGGTGGAGTCTTCTTTACTACCTTTCCTCCTAGCATCGTCCACTCTGCATAAGGCTTCCCAATTGGCTACAAAATCATGCATAAGGATTATTGAGATGGATGCGTACATTTCCAACTTCCAATAAAGAATAGAAATAGGAATGAACACGTACGAAGAAGCTTACAGGTAGGTAACAGCAATAGAAGAGAAAAGCAAAGAAGGCCATTTGATATGGTTTAGGCACATACACAGTAGATCAAAGACAGCCTTGTACTATGTACTTGAGCACTACAACCTACGAGTTCAAGAAATTAGGAGAATAAGGGACCAGCAAAGGCCATGAATGTGTGAGTGCAGGAGGATAAAATAGATTGCACAGTGATGGAGAACAGAGGACATGGCTTTAAATAAAGGTTTATGTGGAAAAGTATAACTCATAAGGCCAACCGCAGATAGAATAAGAGTCCAATAATGATAATGTATTGTTCTTCTAATTCCCTGATGCTGGTTGTGGCCATCAATGTATGTCACATTATGACATTTATTTACTAGTAAGATAAGTCAAACCTACAACCTCATTGTTACGAAATAGGCACCCTCCATTTGTGCATTGAACCTTTCTACCTTTTCTTTTAAATGAAGTTTTTCATTGCTTATCCAAAAAAAAAAACTATAAATGATATGAAATTATGATAAAGGTTTTAAAATATTAGGATGAAATGTATTCGCAGAGTGGATTTACCATTCAGATCCTTGGAACACACAGAGAAAATCTAGGCCACGTTGGAATCAAAGAGCTCCATGATACATTTTGCAGTTGAATAAGTAATTGAACTGTTCAACGGGGAGGTATTGGTGGTGTCATCAGAGATTGGAATGGAATCGTTATTAGAAACTTTTCTGGGCCAATGGATTCTTTTGATGCTAACGAAGCAGAGTTGTCCGCTCTTCTAATTGGGTGTCATGAGCTGCGTAGATTTGGATGTCTTAATCCCATCATTGAAGGTGATTCTTTTTCTTCTATCCAATGGGGTTCTGGAAGAGCTATTCATCTTTGGAGGCTAGCGGATTGGGTGGAGGACGTGCAAGATATTTCAAGTCTGTTGGATGCTTCTTTCCATCATATTTTAAGAGAGGCTAATTCTATGGCGGATGGTATGGCCAAGGAAGGAGTTCTTCGCACTTCTATTTCTTTTGATGTATAATTTCTAGTGTTTGTAGCTTTCGTTGTCTTTCTTTTTGTCTAGTGTCTAGTGGAATAAAATTTTATCATTTATCAAAAAAAAAAAAAAAAGTAATTGAACTCCAAAATGTACATCTTGAAATTTAAGGACTAAAAGAATATACTTGATCCTAGAAAAGCCACAGCAGTTTTAATCTAGACCAGGTTTTGGCACTTGTTTGAGAATCAAAGTCCAAAATGAAAGGAACCTTCATTAAAAGCATGAAAACCAGAGGCAAAATGAACCTTGTATGGATTACCTCCTTTGGAAATGATGCTTGAAATTAGAAAAAACAGACCAAACTAGAAATCAACTTGCAGACACAGTAAAATTCTATCGCTTTCCATATCCACATAAGAATGTGGCCTATCCCCAATGTTAATTTAGAAGCATCTTCCGAATACCTGATTCTTGAATACTACTCAACACTGAAGCCGTATCTACATAGTAAACTAGACTCACGACTGATGACTCCGTGGTGCCACATTGGGCATGGAGCAGCCAGTTAAACAATATCCATTGGCTGCTTGGCAGCTTATATCAGAAGTCCTTCATTCATTACAATCACAGTAATCACAGAATGCTAGGATATCAAGAGTACTAATAAGAAAATAAAAACACACGGATTAAATTTTCAGAAGTATTTCATTCATACAAATGCAACCAGCAAATGAAAATGTATAACCACATGTGATAGGTGAACAAGAAATTGAGAACGCTGGATATATATATATATATATAGGGTACTGATCAACGCCTCACCAAATGCCGGAGCAGCAGATATTGTACTGGAAAGTGTAAAGCTTGGGAAAGCACCAGAACTTCCAGGGGAGGCAGAAGGGGTAGCAGCTACAGATGCAAAGGCCAACTTCGCTGATGAGGATGATGAGGAGGATGTTGCTCCAAAAACAGGAGCTGATGAGTTAGACGCTGCAGAAGCGGAAGCGGAAGCCTGTGAAGAGAATAACGAAGGGACAGATGAAGGTGTGGCGGAAGCTGCCGCTGCACTCGTGGTGGTCAACGGTGCAGAAGCAGGTCCGAATGCTAATGAGACAGGTTTTACAGTCGGAGTGATAGAAGAGGATGAAGCCGAATTGCCAAATCCAAATGATGATGGGAAGCCAGAAGACGAGGGAGTTCCAAAGGAGAAACTCGGAGATGATGATGATGATGTTGCAGATGAGGCTACAAGCTGTGTGGAAGAAGAAATAGTGGAGCTTGTAGAAAACGCCTGGCTGGTGCTGGTGCTGGTGCTGGAAGAAGAAGAAGATGGAAATGGAGAAGAGGAGGCAGAAGCAGAGCTCGATGAAAATATTGATGAGGAGGACGCTCCGACTCCGAACAGTGGACTCGTGGTCATTGTGGCCACCGAAGAAGAAGCTGTGACAAACAGTGGCGAAGTTGGAAAGGATGGAGCTGTCGTCGCAGCAGACGGTGCTGACGAGGAAGTTACAAACAAAGGCGAGACGGGAAAGGAAGGAGTTGCTGTGGCCGGCGTGGAAGAAGAAGAAATTCCGGACGGCTGTGAATGTGAGATGGGAAAGGAGGATGCTGCTGCGGCGGCAGAAGAAGGAGAAGAGGAAGTTCCAATTCCAAATGGTGTCAGAGAAAAAGAGGAAGGCATCGTGGCCGCTGCTGATGAAGATGATGACGTCGAAGAAGAAGTTGCAAAAGAAGGCGGCGGCGTCAAAGAAGCAGCAGCTGAGAAGAAGGACGACACGGCAGGCGTGGATGAAGAGGGGGCGCCGCCTAATAAACCTGAGGCGCTGGAAAAGGAATTGGATGCAAACCCAAAGTTGAAAGAGGGGGCCGGGGAAGAAGACGAGGCAGCAGGAGTCATTCCAAAACTAGTTGGGCTCGGAGCGGATGGGGCAGTATTGGCATTGGCATTGGCATTGGCATTGGCTGTCGTCGAAATGGTGGAAGAAGAGGATGACGAGGACGAGCCAAAATAGAAGGAGAGTGGCTTAGACTGAGATGCGGAGGAGAAGGGATTCGGAGAGGGGGATGCGGTGAAAGATAGAGGGGAGGAGCTGGAATTTGAGAATCCCAAAGATGGAAAACCGGAGGTCAGAGACGAAGAAGAGGAAGCAGGAGCACCGAAGGCAGCAAACGGTGATGAAGGGAAGGGTGAAGAAGAAGAGGAGGATCCTCCCAAGGAATGAAAAGGGAATGGTGACGAAGAATGAGAGGAAGAGGAGGAGAATAGAGACATAGATGATGGGGTGGTGGAAGAATGGATCGGAGATGAAGAGGTTTGGGAAAAAGGTGAAGCTGTGGAGACAGGTGTCTGTGGAAATGAGAATGGCTGAGATGTGGAGGAGGAGGAGGAAGAGGCGGAGTTGGGGAAGGAGAAGCCTGACATGTTTTCCGGGACAAAAAGCGCAAACGGGGTGGGTGAGGGTTTATATGATTCTTTTCTTCGAGATGCGCCCTCGGCTTGCACTTTTCTTGCTTTTACTTTTACTTAATCGAGCAGCTACGCTGCTTGTGCGGAGTGACTCCAGACTCCCAAGTGGGGCGCGTTTATGCAGAAGAGGAGAGAGGTGCGAACAGGGCTGGGGCCGATTGAATTTAGGGCGCCGCGACCAGTGAGGGTCGATTTACTTTTTGTTTTTTAAGTTCTAGATTTTTATTCAATTTAAAATAAAAAATGGTCTCATGAATTATTTATTCATGTCAAGCAAAAAAAGTTATTTATTCATCAAGCAACATGTGTATAAAATGGTTGGCAATGAGATGGATGTGTAGTAAAACTACTGAGGATAAAATTAGATATGAACTCTTTAAAAAGCAATTAGGGGCACCAACGAAAAAAGATAAAATTCAAAAAACTCATTCCAACGTAGGTCGGTAATTACACCGATAAAGAAAAATCTGGCTATAAAGGTTGATGGCCCACCAATAAAAAATGTTAGGTCTAGGAGGACGTGGATGAAAAATAGAATTAGTGTAGTCCACCTCAATATAGTTGGACAAGGCTTTAATGATGATGATGAAAATTTAAATCATATTAGAAACTATTATTTAGCAAATGTTCCTAAAATTTTTGGAAGGAGAGTTCATTCTCCAAATGCTAATCCCACATAAAATTCGAGAATCCTTATGGCTCAACGGATTTAGACTTTTAGAGTTCTATCTCTAAAACATAATATTTTGAAATTGTAATCATATCGGTATTAAAAATTCTCAACATAAGAGATTCTTATTGAAAATATCTTTTAATTTCCAAAGGGTCGCTTGTCTTGTACACATGTAAGAGAAAATGAGATTTACATGTGTAAATGCTACATATGCAAATGTAACATATTGAAATGTTACACATGCGAACGACTTTACTATATTTTTTTCAAATCATCATTTTTCACATAAGTAAATGAGTTTATCTAGTAGTTTTAGCTGTATTTTGATTTATTTTATATTTTTCAGGAATTGCTTAAAATGTCATGATATTTACCATTTAATACAAGAACATCAAATGCTTCAAATTATGAATTGGAGTCCTTCACAATAGTGAAAAAAAAAGATATATATATAATTTAAACGTTTTTTCACAAATTATTCAGAGTTTATGAAGATTTAAGATACTGGTCATCATTGCCCTAGGATTTATTAGTTTGATAAATAAGTTAGACGGTTTTGAATTATAAATATAAGATGATATTATAGGAAAAAACTTCTTAGTTGTCATGTGCACGAAAAAGGATCTCATAGTTTCTATTGCACAAAAAAGCCCTCCTACAAATTTTAGCATATTTTTTTAACCCTTTTACGCCAATATGAGTTAATATCATTCCAATTGCCATTACGATAATTAGTATTTTTGGCATTAAAAGATATTTCGAGCTAGTAATTATTCCAAAAAATACTATTGATTCCGCAATAAAACCACTAATTCCTGGCAATGCAATAGAAACCATCGAGAAGCTACTGAACATGGTAACTATTTTTGACATTGGGATAGCTATTCCTCCCATTGGTAAATGTCTTCATCTTCATCTTCATCTTATTCCATCTCTCCCACTTCATTTCTCATCCAACCCACCACGGCACCACCCTCATGTAAAATGAGTTTAAGATAGTGGAAAGGAGTAACATATTAAGAAATGATATAAAGGTCAAAATGGTGAGAAAAAAATAAAGATATTTGATGGGATCCACAAGAATGCAAATCACCATTCCCACTTTAAGGGCATATTGAGGCCCTTCTTACAAGAAATATATTGTCACCTTTTATGGTCCTTTCCGTTGGAAGTTATTTTTGTGTGTAAGTGATTATATTTAAACATTATTTTAACTAATTATCTATGTAATCTATGCATTAATGCGTGCAAATAAAAGTTTCGTAATTTTACTCACCCTTGAATTGAAGATTAACAAATCTAATAATTTTACTCACCCTTGAATTGAAGCTTAACAAATATAATTATAATCGCCATCAAATTTTAACATTATTCAATCAAGGGGCAGGACAACTGAGCAACCCCAATAGCAGCTATATATGGCAGCGGGTCTTCAACTACAAGTTTACTCAGGAAAAAAAAAAAAAAAAAAAAAATAGCGTCGTCCTTATGCGGAAGCTCCCAGTAGGTTTAACTTGGCCAGATTTCTCCCGATTGTGACTAATGAGTTAAAGTCGGTCGGCGGCGTTTCTATATGCTCTCTCTTATACTCGGTGGTGGTGTTGCAACAAATAGGAAGGGTCTCCGCACGGCTGCGGCTGAGGCTGCTGACTGCTGTGAATATGAATATGGGGGGAGACGACAACAAATCGAACAACAGCCGCGAGGGTGAAGAGGAGGTAGAAGAAGACGATGGTGATTATGATGAAGGAGAGGACATATTCAGGATCAGGATCGAAAGAGGAGGAGAAGAGAAGGATAAGAAGAAGAAGGAGCGGAGGCAACTGTTGGAGGCGTTCGGCAAAGCTTTCTTCAGGTGCAGTGCAGACGGTGCTAGATCAGAACAGGGCCTTGATCACGCAGGTGAAGGACAATCACCAGTCCAAGCTCCGCGAGAACCTCTCCAGAAACGTTGCCCTCATCCGCCAGATCAATGCCAACATTGCAAGGCCGACTCCATCTACTCCGACCTCTCTGCCAATTTCTCCAATATCTTCCAAACACCACCGACGCCCCCGCTCCTCTTCTGATGGAGACAGCAGCAACTGACTTCAAACTTAAACAATGCCTGATCCGACCCACTCTTGAAAGCAGTGATCTCGCTCCTCTCCACTGCTCATTGGTAATTTACCTTTGTCATTGTCTCAAGCAAGGAAATAATATATGACAATAAAATACTCCACATGCATGATGCCTGCTTCTTGTTGAGTGCGTGTCTCTCTCTGTCTTTTGCGTCGTCGTGATTTGTGTTCCATTTAATGGGAGGTTGTTGGTGGTGGTGGTTACGATGATGATGCTTATATGTGCTTGTTATTGATGTTTTATGTTGTAAGGACCCGCCTTTGCAGTGCCCCTTTCTGATGCATTCGCACTAACATGCGGGATTGGATTCTTCTTTGCTCCATAATCATAACGATGAGGTATTTATCTATCTGTTTTGTTTATTTTCCCCTCGCGTTCTTCTCTCATCATTTTGGCCTTCTTAATGAATGATAAAAAGAAAATAGGGAGAGTCTTTGGGTTTAAAATCCTCGTATTAAACTATCCATCTACTCCCAAAATTGTCTTTTAACACTTTCATTTGATCTTGCTCGGAGTGCATAGGCTCTAATGACATGAAGTTTATCTTTTTTCTTTTTTTCTTTTTTCAAGCCTATCACCCTTTCTCTCTACCCTACAGTATTTTCCTTCAAATCCTTATCTACTACGATTCATACTCCACTCCCCCGGCATTGGTTTTTCTGTCATCTCGGCCAAATATGGGTATTGAGTTGCAATAGATTTAAGTTGTCTCCGGTTTGGGTGTAAAAACCCTTGCTTGAAGCATATTAGGAATGAATTCCATCGGTGTAAACCATTCCCTTGGTCCTTGTTTTGGAATCCTCATATTCAACCTTACCTCTCCCTCTACTGCCTGCAGTTAGATGTTAAAGTCTTTACAAGGTTAACATAGCTGCTATGCTCCCATCTACCCACTGATTTGCTACTGTTAAAAGAAGTTTCTGATTTCTGCATGCATTCAAGGGGTAGCCTGAACTTACGACCAAACCTTTCCACGTTCATTCCCCAAACAGAGTCATATCCGACGTTGTTGTTGGGCTTCCTGATGAACCACGTTGTTCGAACTGATTTGATTCCACATTGGGCGCAATATTAAGGGTGTCGTGGGACCCTACTGATGAAACAGAAATTTTTCTGATGATTGGTCCGCTGTTCAATTGCTGCAGCAGTCATCATTTGTATCTCGTGCGTAATGAATTGTTAATTATTCAAGTAGTTTTTTCCCCTCTTGAACGGTTATTCATGTAGGTAAATGTGGGATTTTTTTTTTTCTCGTTGGCTGGATTTTATACCCTGTGCCAACCATATCCAGGAATTATTTATGTGCAAACTTGGTATGCTCGTGTTTGATTTACATCAAATTGGTATCAAAGCAAGTTCGCTCCTTCAGGAAAGATTTTTTATTGCTACAATGCCCCCAAAATCTGTCTCCTCAGATGTAGCTGATCTCAAGGGGTAATCTGAAGAGGCAAAATGCCATTTAGATGGTTGCCAATCCATTCATTGTACCAACAAGAAGATTATCAGTGAGTCATTTGAGTGGAAAATCTAGAAGAAATAGTAAGAACAATAAAAGGGGAACCATGGAGGCAGATTATAACAGGATAATAGGATTATAATGAGGGCCCTGGAGGGTCTGAGATAATAATTATATGGAGCAAGATGATGATTCACAGAGATACCTATTGGTCTGAGATGATCATTATATGGAGAAGATGATGATCGAGAGAGATGACAAATGCAGTTATTATCAGAGGAGTGACTATGTCCATGCTATTGTGTCTATGGTATCTAGACAGGTTCCGTCACATGCCAAGTTGAGGTCTTAGTTATTGGGACAATTCCTATGTGGTGGGTTGGGAACGTGAAAATGGAATTACAACATGACTTCCCAAACTTCATTGATGAGTGATTATTGATGATTTTCTTGATCACCTTGGCGGGTTGAGAAGTTTTTTTTTTTTTTTTTTCTAATTACAAAAGAAATCTTGAATCAGAACGCAGAACTAATAATGGTCCCATGGTGACTGGGTGTGCGCTTTTCTGATGGACAAATTTACATCATGAGTTGTTGCACTGAGAAGGGAAGTTTGAACAGTTAACCAGTTAACCTAACGACTAAAATTATTGGGGATCATAAGAGTTATCAACGTCTTAGGGGAACAAATTTATGAATGATCATACCGAGGAGTTCTGTCTTGACTGCATGAGTGGTTCTACAGGAATCTAAGGGTGTCTTGATAAGTTGATATCCACCTGTGCTGAGACAAGAGCTGCAAAATGAGCTAGCATATATGCAATCATATCTTCAAGTTGTCAAATTCTTTTTGTCTTGATAGATGGGTAGAAGAATCGTTGGGCCGTCAAGACCAACATAGCAACAGTGTTCACAAGGTTTTAATCATGAGGCCAAACCCTTAATCAAGGGGTGGTCTTATTTGTAAGTAGAGGTGCTCCTAGACACAACAAACCTCTAGATTTCTATTTACCTTAAACTAGTAGTGCCAGTACATGTCGCATGCGAATGGTGCCAAGTGAACATAGTGTGTAGGAAGACAAAAGGAAAGAACACTTATATAAATAAATAAATACATATTTATATACACATTAATGGTCCTACTCCATGTGCACCGTGAGCCACTCTGTGGGGCCCACCTGCTGGCCCACATGGGGACGGGGTTGTTTTGGTGGGGTTGGTGTGTGTGTGTTGAGGATCTGGGTGGGGCCCTCCTACGTACAAAAAAAAAAGAAGCATCAGTTGATCATCCTAGCCCTTTCATCTACTGCCCACAAAATTTCAGTGCATAGTCGATCCAATGGTCCAATCCATTCGGATGGGTACAAACCCAGGGGACGTGTTATCAGAGGAGGTGTGCTTGTGGTTCAGTCGGATGGACCATTATGTGGGCCCCACTATAGGTGCACACAGTGTGCACAGTATGATTTCACTACAAGAAAAATTACATTTAGTGTCGGATGAATAAACCGCCGCTATAATCCGCTGCTAATTCTCAATTTTCTTCTAGTGTTTCTCTCTATCTATCTGTATATATAAATATATATACACACATATTTGGTGCACGACAGGCTAGCCTTTTGCATGGAGATCCATGAGTGCATTCTAGTGAACTGGACTGTATTGATGATGGCACCAACTCTGAAAATCGCTCTCCAGTTGCATTTGTGAATATGGAAGAGACTGCTCATTAATCTTTTACCTTACGTGCACACATGACTTGGTTCTCAGGGCAGTTGACAAACTACAGTTGGCAGTGCATTAATATCAATGACCACATGAACTAGAATGGTTGATGAGATAGATGTCACTCAGATTTGTTCATGTATACCATTGGTGACAACTACGTGGACAAAGTTTGGCGTCACATACTATACCTTTAGGTGCTAGCCACATGCTCCTTGGATAAGTCCATAGATATATGATTGAGATGTTATGGATAGAGTAAAGGTGAATGCACATTCCCTAAGGATGGCGGCGATCTCTCTGTCCTAGAAGAAAGTTCCAAGGATTGTCTTCAAAGCAAGCAAGACCAAACATCATTTTGTGCAGCAAAAGCAGACCTAGAGCAAGAGAACCAAAGTAAACTTGACAGGTTTGAGTTCCTCCCAATGGGAATTTTGTTGCAGCGCATGTCAAGAGGGGTCAATTTGGATTACATGCGGTATACTGCCCATAATATTATTAACTTTGAGTTGATGCCTTACCCACTGATCATGTTCTCACATGGAAGCGGCTGCTTCATGTCAAGTTAGATCTCTTATTTTCATTTATTTGATATGAGCTTTTTTTTAGCATATCTTAAGTTTTGCCATTTTATGAATTAGGGATGTTAGGGTTTTTATCTTTCTATTTCTATCCATGGTCTGGATTTATAGGGGGATTTTGATCAGCTAATAGAATTGAGCTTCTTTGTGGATCCATTCACTTGTACTGTTTGGTAGACTTGTAATTGATTAAGTGGATTAAAAACCAAATAGCATGACCCTTGGTTGCAAAACCCATGTCAAGCATATTGAGAGTGGATATCCAACCCTACCTCCATCTGCTTGCGGGTGGAGATGAGTATTCTATAATTTGAATTCTCTACAAGGTTAGTGCAGCAAGTATCGCTCCCTTCTATCCTCTGATTTGCCACTGTTAAGAAGTATTCTGTATGATTAGACAGAGCTCAGGACATAAACTGAGCATGTGGACTAATTTGTAAACCAACAGGTTTACAATCACATGCATTTGATGGCTTGTTATTGATCCTTTTGAAAATCTAAAAGAGGTGGGAAGTATTAAGTATGAACCTATCGGTGCTTAAGGTAGTTGGCTCAGCTGCCTAAAGCTGATCTCATTGCCTTTCTGTTTTGATTGCCCCTAGTGCTGAAACAGAATGTTTTAGTGATGATTGGGCTGCTGTTTTATGTCCTGCTGTTTGGTCTCTCTCCCCCCTTTCCCCCCTTTTCAATTGGTCCTATTGAGCAGCTACTTGAGTGCGAAGTAGGTCTTCTGGCCTTTGATTTGCATCTTTAATTTTTCCAGCAGGCACAGAAGCCTTGTGATTTTAAAGAAAGTTAAGATTCCATAGTGAATCTCAGAAGTTTCTGTTAAAACATGAATGAATGAGTGACAGGATTTTGCACATTTATTTTTGTGAAGGTAGATGGCTAAATTTGGGTTAATAATCTCTCTCTCTCTCTCTCTCTCTCTCTCTCTTTCTCAATACCTTACATGCACTTAGGTATTTTACTATGTTCCTTGTTGGCTGTGTTTGAAGGTGGTGGTGGTCAGCCCGTAAACCCAAGTGCATGGATACTTTCACAAGGAACCTGACTTAAGGGGCTGTAGCATGCATCTCAACAACACTTAAGAGCAGGAAACGAAGAGGACTGCTGGTAAAAGGCATCCATGATGTCGCTCATGGTATCCGTGTGAATTCTGCTGCACTTGCTGTTGTTATGTTGGATTCTTTATTTTGTCCGGTTCACAAACAAGCAGTCAGTTACAGGATCGCGTTCGTTGTCTGATATTTTCCTTCTTTTCTTTGAACTCTTGTGTTTTTTTTTCTCTCAAAAGAGCACAGAACCTCAAGTGAAACTAAAGCGTTTGTTGGTTGGTCCGGATTCCCTGACTTGTGGACTCAGGACTTTCTAGGGCATCCATAAGATAAACGTAAAGTGAGCCAGCCAAGGCTTCCTTTCCACGTCACATGCTTAATATAGCACCGAGGGACTCGGTGAAAGTCCATCCATTTATAGGAAATATAAGAGGCATTTTGAATTATAAAGGAAAAAAAAACTGAAAATTTATTTCCCATCTTCTGAACAATGAGCCCATCCATTTTTCTTGAGCCTGGACTTATGAGGTTGGAGGGGCTACACAATGGGGCCTACTTTTTTAAAATCTGAATTGTTTATAATGGTATATGACAAAAACTTACTTGAATTTACCAAACTGCACATTACTTGGGATGCTCCATCGCTCATATTGATATTACCTGGACGACGACGGGGTTCGCTACTGTGGCTCTAGTAGTCATGGGATGCTCCATCGCTCCTATTATCTTGACGACGAAGACAATGTTTGCTTATAGCTTGCTACTGTGGCTCTAGTAGTCAAATCTTATAAAGAACTACTCTTCCTTTTTCAGTTGATGGGTGATCCGTACAAGACCTGGAGTAGGCAGATTAGGGCCACTTGCCCGTGTAAATACCTGACTTACCTTGTGCGTGCGTGTGAGGCAGGGACTTTACACGTGCCCACCCAGGAGGAACAGTCGGTTCTCAAAATTAAAAATAACAATCATAATAAGGCCAATATGTGTGAGTTCAACGTTGGGGCTGTGGTGGACCGGTGGTGGGTGTTTTGAGGTAACTGTGTAAAGGGACCAGCAAAGGTTTGCAATGGATCATATAGTAGCTATACTTCTAAGGCAGGCCACATCACTTGGGAAATCACCTGCAAAACACGAGCTTCTCTTGAAGACCCTTTTCCTTCATCGTATATATTGTGTAACGAGGCCTGCCTGAGACAAATCAAAGCCATTAACACGCACTAACCCCACCTTGCATTCTCTCGATATCCAGTATTACTTTATTAGCCACCCATTGGATCCAATCGTTCTTAACAAGTTAAAAACACTGAAAACTATTAAAAATATCAATGCTTCAAAATTAAATGTTAACGATTTTATGATCAGACCTTCCCAATCTGTGAGCATGCATGACCTTCAGCATCTGATTATCTTTTGGGTCAGAGTTAGTTGGTGCAGGGGCTTGTGATAAGCGCCATGTACCGGTAGATGACATGGATTTTCCCCTGCCATCCTAGTGCAGATTTAATTTTTGGGATAGATGACTTTAGGTTAGCTTGATTAAGATACGCACCTCTGGATTCAACAGTCCGCTGAGAATAAGCAGAATTCAAAATCATGAGGCCATTAAATGTGGGCGATTATGTAAACTGAGATGTCTGACATTTTCCAGGGAGAACATAAACTGCCATCCCTCGGGCATACGCTGTTCTAAAAATAACACTGCTTCCAAAATTTCTATTCCAACTTGTACACAGTAAATTAAGATTTCTATCACCGATCGCTCAACAGCTAACATAAGCCTTATATTATAACAGTTACAATGACCACATTGAGATTTAGAAGGGAATATAGGTCATACCATTTTATCACATTCCTCTTTCCTCTTCTTCCCGACTGGGATCCACGGCCACTAAATCAAATAAATGAGTCATGAGAAAAGAAGCCTTGACCACTGTATCCACAATAATTTGGTTGCCTGCTTCCCACTCACAAATGCTCAATTTATCTTGGGCTTAGGCCGCCTCGGTCTTAGAACAAACCAAAGAATAGCAAAAACAACCAAGAATGCAGGGATTGTTGTCATATCCAACTCAACCTGAACTTTCCTTTCTCGTGTACAGTGGATCGGATGCAGTGTGGCAATAGTTCTGTTAACAGAATCCATAAATCTGCAAGAGTAGATTCGTAAACATAAGGTTTATTGGGAAGAGCAATACAGTAGCCAACTGGGCTACTGAAAACTGGCAGTGGTGCATATTCACACTTGTAGTAAAAGCAGGCAGGTGGACTTAATTGCATCCAAAGAGACTTGCATGACTACTAGGTTACCTTTTAACTCTAGTAACCTGTAATTGGTTCTACAATTACAGAAGAACCGTGGACTTCATTGCAAATCAGCTTTATCCAAAAGCAAGAACCGTAAACTTATAGTAACTCTATTTGTCCATTAATGAAATAGAAACCATTAGAGGGTTCTTTTTTTCCTTTTTTTTTTATATATTCACATATATCAACCAACAGCAGCATTTGCCCCTGATTCTGCACTATAACCATTCGCAGAATATAACAAAATGCAAGGCACATTGGGAACCCCACCCAGTAAGAGTTCCATTAAATTAAGTCAGATAGGTGCCAAATTTGCATGACCAGTCGAAAGCCCTATAAAACTTTAATGTGTCAAATATTGGTCAAGTGCAACTCAGGTAGTGCAAGGGGATTTAGACTGATCATAGGGTTACCCAGGGGGCCCAAAAGGTCTGGCTGTTCCATGCTCAAAGATGGCCCAGCCATACCTGAAAATCCCCATTCCCCACCCCATCGAACCCGGAAGGCTGAACGAACACGATTGCAAGAGAATAAGATAGTGGATCAATACTGCAATAACGGATAAAGACCCAAAAAACAGTATACTACCCCAAATTTTCAAAATGAAGGGCAACGTATTGCAAGAAATTTCAGGAACCATAAAACTTTCTTTTTCAAGTCCCCACAGTGGTGAAGGTTTTGATGATATCCTAAATCACTTGACATAAATAAGTTACTAGAGGGAGGTCTGAGTCTAACCCTCGGGATGATTCCTCAAGAAAAGATAGTAGATTCATAGCGTCTGAATACCGCAGTTCCCCAGAAACAACAGAAATCTGCAATGAGACAACCAACATGAGTGGCAAACATCACAAGAGTTTAAGCAGCAATATACGATTATTCACTTACTCTTCTCCACATGCTAACAACTGCATTGTACTTGTTCACCAACTCGCGTTCCTGAGACTTGAATAATTTAAAGGTTTGCGCAGCTGATATTTGTTAAGCTTCTATTGAGTAATATTTATGTTCATACAACAGTAACAGCAAAGATTTTTCAGGCCTATATACAAAGTAATACTTTCTTGATTTGGTTAGTACACAATAAATTATTTTTCCAGAAAGGGACAAAGGTCAAATGAAAAGCACACCCGAAATATGATTTATCGGTTGACCGTACCATAAAGTTGAGTCACATCCAAACATCAGGCCCACCTTCTAAAGAAGAAAGCTGTTCAAAAGATGTGCCTGCCCATGTTCACCAATGAGAGCTCGAGTTTCAATTTGACCATAACCTTGGGATCGAAAATACATTGAACACATGATTAGATCCCACAATACATAACAATTTTATAATAAATGAAGTTTTAAGTGCAATAGTTTCCCCCTTAACATCCGAACCGTTTATCTAAACCATCACCTATCTGTTCTAAGACAGGAATGGGCTTTAAGTTGAGGGTTGTTCTGTCAATAATGTAAATAGCAGGGTTCTTTATTATTCTGAAATTTTTCTAATAAAATAAAAATACACAGCATGGTTGGCGAACCCATTCCCAGCCCTAATTCCTTCTCTTGTAATTTTTTTTCCTCTCCTCTTCCTCAAATTTCCCTAATTTTTCAGATCTTTTCACCTTAAAATCTAAATAAATTCAGATTTATAATCCAATTTGGTATAAGAGCCTATTGAATCTAATCTTCAGGAACTTTTGTTGGTTTCTTCTTCTTCCCTTTTTTTTAAGAGAGAGAGTAGGGGCTGACATTTGTACCTATATGCTGATGCTAGCACCGTAAGTGCAGTCCTATGGCTAACCCCAACATAGTTGGACAAGGCTTTGATGATGATGATGTTTGATTGAAAGAGAGTTCCATGGGTTCCTCATTTTTAGGAAATATAAGTGCTAGAATGAATGTTGACTTGTTTAATGGGAAGAGTTATAAAAAGCAGTCATGTTCTGCTCAGGCTATTCAAAGGGCAGCCACCTTCGGCACGTAGATGGTACCATGGCCAAACCACCTATGGGAGATCCAGCATATTCAGAATGGAGTTCAGAAAAAATATTAGTCACAAATTGGATCTTTGACTCTATGGAAAGCATTATCAAAACATGCTTATGCATACCAGTATAAGGCCATATCGCATCGATCGGCTGATAAGGCCAATATACAATGGCGCATATGCGTCCCACATGACCAATATTGGAAAGCTTTCTTAAAAAAAAATAAAAGAAAAGGGGGAAAAACATGAGAGAGAAAACCTTACATGCGTTATGCTTCTTCTCCCTCCTCTACCCACCTTTGTCTTTTCAACGGCAAGAAATAAAAATAGAGTTGAGAGTGTAGGAAAGTTTCTTTCGCACTGTTTATTTGAATCGAATCCCCTGCTTCTTTGGTTGTTCAATGCTCTCCAACTTGACCACAAGGCAATAGATCCTAAAGTCCTCTTTTTCGATATGACCAGTGTCCCCACAAACTCCGCCACAAATCCTATTTTCTCATACTACAAATGCAACAGAGGATCTATCATCATCATACTCAAAGTCTTGTCCCAACTATGTTCGGGTTAGCCACATGAATTTTGTTTCCACATTCTGATCTATCTTGAGCAAAATCCTTGGCTAGGTGGCAGTCCTTCAAATCTATTCTTACTACTTCTATCCATGTTCTCTTCGGCTTACCCCTTCTCCTTGGTGGGACATCAACCTGCATAGAGAAACTTTTACTCAATAGCACCATTGTTGGCTTATTTTAGACGTACCCAAACCATTTCAAACGAGTCTCTTTTAATTTATCACCCATTGATGCTACCCGTAAATGCTTTCGAAAGAGTAAATTATTTATTTTCTCTTTTGTAATTGTATCACATCCATCTCAACAATGTCATCTCTATTACACTCATTTTGTACATGTGTTGCTTCTAGATTGGCCAACATTCTGCTCCATAAGCTATAACTGGACAAATCGTTGTCCTGCAAAATTTTCCCTTTAATTTTGTTGGTAGGCGGTAACAGACAAATGATCTATATCATTTTTATAGTTGAAGGAGTCTAGATTATTTAATGTTGGAATAATTGAGTTCTCCAGGCCATCCTAATAAATCAATTAGTGGGGCTCAGTAAGAAATCCAAACTGCTCAAAATAAATTTCAGCCTTGCATTAACTTTACACTAAACTTCACTTTAATTGAAGTTAGGCCTATCGTCTACAACAACGAGTTTGGTCATGAGTTCTATAATTGATCAATTTGATTGTGGACCCATACGGATTGAGTGAAAACTTTCCACATAACTAATTCAAGCGGGCTATTATCATTTTGATTTGTTAGAATTTTTTACGTGGGCCTTACTAATGGCTAATGCATATGTAAGGATGACTTGGAGAATCCTCAAAGGTTAGGCTTCAAGGATCTAGATTCTTAAAAAGAAGCCTAGACCCTTGATTTTAAAGCCTTAAAATTTAAAGATGTTTTCGTGTACTTATAGCAATAATTTAATCAAACGATTGATAATGATTAGATCATTGTCAAATTAGGCTGGGCGCCAACAAGATGTGTGTGATGTTTGGATCAATCATAGATAGGCCCTAATGCATAGTTGAACTTTAACCAGTTTGGCACTTTACTCTTAAAATCAAGTGGAGTGAAGTGAAATAAAAAGTATGAATAAAAAATGTAGTGGGTTATGATGGTATTTTGTTTTTAGTTGTTGGGGATAGAATATTGTTGACTTTTGGTATGGGAAATGGAGGTTTTTTTGTCTTTTAGTGAGTAATTGTTGTTGCTTTTTGACCTTTTGTTGGAAAAGTTGGAGAGAGTATGAATAAAATATAAGTGACCTTTTGACATTACTCTACTTGACTTTACAAGTAGAAATACCAAACTAGCCCAAGAGACTGTTAAACTTTAATGCCCTTAAATCATAGGTTAGGCCAACATGATGGGACTAATTTTTTGTCCAAGAGACGTCGCCAATCCCCTCATTCATCCCCTAACATGCGACAAGGTCGACCTAACGAAGGGAGAGCAAAAACTCAAATCAACAGAGTTGATTTCATTCTTATCAATTTGTAAAAGTGTGGTCCATGTTCCAAGATTTCATATTATTGACGATATGCTCCATATTGACAGTCCATGCCTGGAAGTGATTGAATCACGAAATCTCACTGTTGCAAAAATCGGCCTAGGCGGCCGCCTAGTCGGCGCTAGTCGGCGGTCACCGCCTAGGCGCTAGGCGGGGATTAATCGGGAATTAATCCCTAGTCCATGCCCACAGCCTAGCGTCCGCCTAGCGATTTTTACAACATTGTGAAATCTTAATAGACACTTAAGAATCATATAGGCATGTATATATAATGGATATCTTTGTTATGTGACCCAATGAAAAGAAAGCATTTTTTAATATTTTAGGATCTTTGGATTCATTTATTTATTATTATTATTTTTTGTGTGGACAATTGAAAATTCACGCTATGGTGGTTGTGAACCATAATGTTTGCAGTGACGCATTGATGTTCAGGACCAATTGTGATACCCCCACCGCAACCGCGATTTTCAACCATGGAATCAAGTCTTCAATGGATAAGTTGTGTCAAATGAAAAATGAAATTACAGGTGAGGATACTTGTGCGTTCCATTACTAGAAGATGAACAGCTGCATTCACAAGTTGTATTGATTCTTCAAGGGCTGAAATGATGTAGCTCCGAGCTATTGTATCCGTTTGGAACATCGAAATTTGCCAACCTTGAGAAGTAATGGAAAGAGGATTGCAGCCCACCGACCATATCCAATCCTACTCAATCAACAAATATACAACTTAGCAACAGGAGGTAGTATAATGAGCCAAGATAAACCAATCCAACAGGAAAACAAAACTATGAGAGGAAAAAGAAAAGCATTTGGGGCATCGTGAAGAAGAAGATAAGTTGGGTCCTTATGTTGCCTATATAAATGAGCCAGGCTTCTGTGCAGATGTCTTGCACAGGAGACTTGCAGACTAGCCCTATGGGGCTCACCAGAGGCCCTAAAATTAAGGGTGAGATGGGGGATCAAGAGATCCAGATTGGACCTACTTGTGTCTAAAACTTCGATTTTGTTCAATCATCCTAACCCCTTGATCTGTGGCCCTCAAGTTTGATGGCTTTGAAATGGGTCATTTCTTCTTCTTATTTTTTCCCAATCCAATGGTCAATTCTAAAAAGCATGGGTCTGTGACATTCTTGGGCTAAGTAGTGTGTGAGGGGTTGGATAGATCATGGGGAGCCCTAGGTGGCCCCACGGTTGTCTTGCTAGGCGCAAGACATCTACATACGAGCACCAGGCACGCACGCACACACAGACATATCACTCTCTTTCCAAGATCTGAACCTACAGTTTGTCTGTGTAGCTGGTTAAAATAATAAAATAAAATAATGTTCTACTATTACTAGGAAAAGGCCTGTCGAACAATATTAAAGGAAACAACATCCATAATTGCATCAAAAGCAAAGGTGGTTATTGCAATCAGACACATCCCTGAGATGAAATATAAAATGTACCCAAATATAAATAAAGACTAAATGTTGCAAACTTTGGCAGCACCAATGGTTGACAATGCTAAGAAATAAGGCCAACATTCCAACTGTCTAAACCATGAAGAGTAAGCCTCATGATTACACTTCTTTTTTAATGAATATATAACTACATAAAGTAATAAAGTATATTCAACTAAAAAAGAAAAGGGTCACGTCATGGCTATTTTAAGCCTTTGAATGAGTTGACTAGGGTTGACTTAAGTTAATTGTGTCATGGCAAAAATTAAATTTAAAAAGTATTTAAAATTATAGATTATCCCTCCCTTATGTAGGTGCACGCTCCTCTTTTTTTTTTTTTTGCTGTGGCTCACTGGCTAGGAGGAAGGAGATTCAAACCTCCCACTAGGGACACCAAGGATAGATCCCTGGTGGAAGGGATGGGAGCAGGATGCCTTACCAACCGGCCATCCCTATTTTCTCGCACGCTCCTCAATTTGGTGAATGCTTCTTCTTTTCAAAAAGACATGTTGGTGCATGCTCCTCAATTTGGAGTGTGACTAGAGCATGCTTCACCTCCGGTGTATGCCTCAATTGTTCGGCATCGCAAATGCAAGCTCCACCTTGGACTTCAGCCCAAAGGAGTTTTTGGGAACAATTTGGCCTGAGGCGAGCCTCGAGGTGTAAGCCACAAACATTTCAGAAAAAAACACTGGGCAACACAGTAATCTAATTGGTTGAGGACCAAATGTGACTTAGTCCATACCACAGCCATCAAGAAGCATGTTTTATTATAAAAAAAAAAAAAAAAAAAAAAAAAAAAAAAAAAAAAAAAGGACACCAAGTAAAACATTTTACAATATCCAGCATACCTTTCTTTTGACTTCTTATTCTTTGATAATTTTATGGGAAAAAAATCCCAAGAAAACCCATTAGTAGGTTTCAACAATAATAAATAATTGTAAAGATGAAATGATTTCAGAATCCATTTCTTTCCTTGTTTACTTTGTTGGCCTCATGCTTTTGCAAGTATTAAATACTAATCAGACTGACCAACAAAGTGGGTTTCTCAAGAAGTAAAACTACTTTACCAATTGACCTAATTTCAATTGCTCCAATTTTAAGAACTCCTGGATATCTCATAATGGAAAAAATAAAAAAAAGGCCAATTAAGGCACTATTTTCCAAATCATAATGTAACACAAGCAGTACTTAAAGAAAGAAAATTAACAGATTTTACATACTTCAATTGCAGTTTCATGTGCTTGACTGTAAACCAAGTGAAGAGGAAGCAAGCCAGCTAGGTGTTCGGCAGTAGCAGCTAAGGCAGCCTTAATGGGTCTCCTGTAAAAATGAAAAAGCTTAATAATCAATTGTAACTTGGCTTTGGATATAAGTACTTGATATTAAGAGCAAGAAACTACCTCAAGTCCCACAAGAGCGACCGCCCATTACACTGCAGATGGCTTTCCCATGATGATGGATCCGACTGAACAACAATGATCATATCAGACAGAGCCTTTGCCTGATAATGTTTATCCACCAATATTGGTTCATTATGTATAAACCAAAAGATAGGAACTTCCAGCGTAGACCTGCTATGTGAATGTGCTCCTGCATTATTGAAGGAATATATTCATACGCAATTCTAGCATATCCAGGCCTCAAACAGGTGCAGCCATCACAATGCCCAGTAAAATAATTGTAATTCTGTTGTATGGATACATCATCAACACAGAGTACCTTTAAGCAAACCGTGGTCACCCAACTTGTGCAATTGATGCTCGAGAATGGAGGAATCAAGATAAGCTCGAACAGTTGATCTATACGTTCCATTAACTAACAATAGTGGGACAGCCGCTGCACGACGTGCGACAGAAAAGGCCATCGCCAAAGCAGGATCCTCTGAGAGTGTCAGCCTACGAACATAGTAACGTCAATACAAGTTTTGCTTCTGGTTGGGTACAATCATAACCAGACCCAACACGTTAAACATACAATCAGAACCAAGTTAGGCCCAGATCGCAGGTCCCAAGGAATACATGGATCCAACCAGACATGGTAACCGATCCAGATACTATTAAAGTGGTATTGGTGACTATAATTAGCTGATTTGTATAGTATCTAAAGCATGGATCAAAATAGAGGATGTAGCGGCCGCTATATCGGGCGTAGCGGCCAATACTGCTACTCTAAAATTGAATTTAGCGCCGCTCTCTTCCTTGGTCCGCTACGGCCGCCACAGAGTGACTTATAGCTACTTTCCAAATTGTTTTGAAATACATAGCTAGGCTTATTTCTTTCCTTCTCCCCAGACAACATTTTTATGCAACTCTTCTACCCTTCTATGCTTAGAAGAACACCAAAACATATAGGATCTCGTTGAATTGAAGCTAATGCAGATAGTTCCTCTCAAGGGCTCTTCTCTAGGTAATGTCCTGGCAAAACCCCTTTTGATAGAGCCTCTATCAGGGTCCTACTCATATGCTGACTATGGTCAAACTCAATATAGCTATCCACCTCCTCCAAGTTCCTATGATGCCTTCTTTGCATTCCAAGATCCCTATGGCCACCAATATCAAATTCAATTTGGTGGGCACATGCAATATGGTAGTTACACTACAAATGATAACAACGAAGGAGATGAGGACAGCGGCGTCATATATCCCAGTAGACATTCCCTTTGGTATTAGAACCAACCAGCTGAGGTCCTTCACCAACTCTATACTCTTTAAGTAGATTGTTTTTTTTTTTTTTATGAAGTTATTTATTATTATGTTATTTCACATTTTGTTGTGTTGGTTGCTGACTATTGAGTATTGAGTATTGACTGTTCACTATTTAGTGTTTGCTATTGAACTCCTAAGTCCCAACTCTTAAGCCTTTTAAGTCTTTTGTCTTGAGTTCAAGTTCAGTTACATTGTTTATTTCGATGGTATTTCTTTATGACATAGTGTTTTTTTTTAGCCTTTCATTAGTTTCTAAGTTAGCATACCTAAGCAACATGAATACACGTGAATAAAAAACATTATTATTATTTTCTATTCACACAACGATACAAGGCCTTATGCATTGAAGGGACCGCTACACCCCCTTATCTTAGCGACTTTAATAAGAAAAACACATATACTATTATTTTCCAATATTCTGAATTTTCTGAAATTTTTTCAGATTTTTTTCATGTTTTTTTCAAATCGCACTGCTACGTGGCTATGTAGCGGTTGGTCGCTATACTCGCCGCAACCGCTATTTTCATCCTTGATCTAAAGTGATTAAGATGAACCCCAATTAAGGGGCTATGATCAAGGGGATATGATTGTCATATACATACTACATTTAGCTCCAAAGAATACTATAAAGACGGAACCAATCCTAAGTAGAGATACTAAGAGTGTATTTGGCATCGTGTCATTCAGATGTTCTCATGTTCCCACGAGATGAGGCTAAAGGAAACATGTTTGGTGAGTGTAAATCATTGTTCCAAATTTTGTTCTCGCGGGAAGGAATCCCAAAAATTTAACCCATTGGCAAAAGAAAGTTGGAACAAAAAAACTTTATCTTTTTTAAGAAACAACTTGCTGGCACAATTGTTTCCTACTTATATATTGCCTTTTAAAGAAGACCATTTAAAGACTCCAAATCCTCTCACTTATCGTATAGGCAGGCCCCATGTTCACAATCTCAAATAAGGTGGCCGCACTTTGTCAATCTCTTAAAGATGGATCACATGGTCACAATCACAAAAGGTGGCCCATATTATAATTCCTATAATGGCGGGACCACATTATAAGGCCTCATGTTCTAATTTCTAAAGGTGGGCACCACATTGTAATTTCTTAAGGTGGGTCCCGTGTCTACAATCACAGAAAGGCGGTCCCACTTTATAATTCTTAAAAATGGGTCACATGGTCACAATCGCAAAAAGTGGAGCCGAGCAGCATTGTAAATCCTAAATCCTATTAATGTAGGCCCACATTGTGAATCCTATGAATGTGACCCGATGTTCTAATTTCTAAAGATGTTGTAATTTTTAGGAATAATAGCAGAATACCTACCTATACTTTGCTCAAAATGCAGACCACCTCCCTGGACTTTGGTATTTTGTACTAAACCTACTTGTATTTTAAATCACAATGCAAAAAGACATAGCCGTGACAGAAAATGTGGAATGACGAATTTACCCCTCCATATATAAGATGTGTCTTGGCGTTTGTTATCATTTTCCCCTTTTTCGGTTGTGGCTAGGGTTTTATTCTCCCCAAAGTCCCACTTCATCTGAATCCAATTCCAAAACCTTAATTCCCAAATGCCCAAGTCCAAGATTCCAACTTTCCTCTCCTCCTCCTTCATCTTCCTCTTCCTACTAGGGTTTCTGAAAGCATTTCATCGAGCATATGGGAAAGATGGGATAATGGGGGAGGAGCTCTTGATCATTCCAAAGCAAACAAAAGGAACTGGTAATTTAGCTACTACTACAACAAGAAGTGACAAAAATGGATAGAATTCAATGACCCATTTCACAGTTCACATGGGTTTCCAGAGGTCCTTCCACGTGGTTTCGTTTCCTTTTAGTTTTTGGTTTTGGAGATTACCTAGTTGAAAATGGATCTTGGGTTTTGATGGGAACCAGCAGAAATAGTAGTTTTAGTACTGCGAAGCTTCTTTCGAGGAAAATATTGGGTTGTCTTTGATTTGTGGTGTTTTTGTTGTTTGAGTAGTTTGGGTTTCCATGAATATGACTTTTAGTTTAAAAAGTGCTTGGGGATTTTCACAAGATGAGTTGGGGTTGGGCCAAATTGGAAAAGCTGGTGCGAAAATTGATGTTCTCTAATTAGATCACTATGTGTTTGATGAATTGGCTCAATGAAGGTGTTTTTTGTTGTTGGGTGTGAAAGTATCAAGTCTGGGTGTATTTGGATGATGTTTGAGTATGGGGATCTTGTTCCATTGTTCTATTGTGGATGAGCCCCTCCTTCAGAATTACTTGTTGATTGCTAGATGTTGTTCTCTATAATTGCTGATGTCCTTGCTCAACATCTGTTTCTATCCCATAAATTGATCTTCCTTTTGAAAAAGAAATACTGACCTTTTTATGGAAAGGGGAAATGTTCTATTGGCTGCATTGTGGTGAAATGCTCACCAGGGAATTGGTTTCCATTTTCAGAAAATAATGGTGGTGTTAACCCACATGGGTTTCCAGAAGTCCTTCCTGGTGTTTGAGAAAATGCTTGTTCTTACAGAGGATTTCAACGGCATCAAGGAAAGTATGTGATAAAGGATATGATTGGGGAGTTGGGTTTCGATCTTCTTCTTCTTATTGAGAGTTTTGACCACGAGAACAATGGGTACAGGAGTTTTGAGAGGAAGGCATTTGATATGGCTAGAAAAAAATGACAGAGAGCTGCTCCTATATCATTACCATTTTTATAGGCTAGGTTCAGGGGTAAAAAAGTCTTTTTGGGCGAGTAATTTGCCGCCAGTATGCACCAGACACCATTTATACGACCTACGCCGTAAATACTAACGGAATCCGTTCATTTTGCATGTTTATTAGAACTACAGGTAGGTTTAGTACAAAATACCAAAGTCTAGGGGGGGTGGTCTGCATTTTGAGCAAAGTACAGGTAGGTATTCTGCTATTATCCCTAATTTTTAAAGGTGGGTCTCGTGTTCACAAATCAATAAAAAGATGGCCCCACATTATAATTCCTAAAAAGATGGGCCCACATGTTTTAATGGAGAGAGCAAAATTACACAGGATAATAACAAGCTTTTCTACAAGTAGCTCTATCCATGAGGTAACACATTTGCAATTTGCAGATGAGACGGTTATATTTTGTGATGCTTCAATGGAGCACGTTGATGCCATGAAAAATATTTTACGATGGTTCCAGATGTTATCAGGTCTTAAGATTAACTATGGAAAATGTGAACTTATTGGAATTCGTATGGAGGATACTCATGTTCAGTTGTTGGCTACTGGTTTTGGCTGCAGAGTAGGGCGGCTTCCAACAAAGTATCTGGGCTTGCCTTTATGTTTGGGAATACCGAAGAAACATTTATGGGATTCGTTTGTGGAAAGGCTTGAAAAAAGGTTATCTACGTGGAAGGGGAGGGACTTATCTTTGGGAGGACGTGTTGCTCTTATCAAATCAGTTCTTTCTAGCATTCCTATATATTTTTTATTTTGTTTCAGATGTCCTAAAAGTGTGGTTTTAAGAATAGAGGGGCTTCGACGGGTTTTCTTTGGAATGATCGGATTGATAAAAGAAAGTTTCATTTGGTGAAATGGGAGGTTGTTTGTAAACCTACTGCTCATGGTGGGTTGGGTATTCGATCTATTGACAACATGAATAAATCATTGATTGGTAAATGGTTGTGGAGGTTGGGTAATTCAGTCCATGGGTTATGGAGACAGATTATTGTGGATAAGTATAAGGTGCAAAGGGAGGGGTGGTATATTCCGAATCTTTATTATAAGGCTTCAGGTATTTGGAAGTCTGTGCTTTCTGTTAAAGGTGATTTTGATAGTTGGATTAGATATAAGGTTCATGATGGGGGAAGAATCCAATTCTGGCATGATATGAATGGTGTGGTCAGTCTAGTTTAAAGAATTTGTATCCTTCTCTTTACAATTTGGATAGGCGTCCTTATGCTTTCATAGCTGATAATTATCAACTCTTAGGAGGTTCTGTTGTTTGGGATTTGCAGTTTCGTCGTGATTTGCAAGATGTTGAAGTTACTGAGCTGAGTAATTTGCTTACTCCCCTGGAGATGAACTATCTTTCTGTCGATAGAATGGATAAAAGAATCTGGAAGCCTGATTCCAAGGGCAATTTTTCAGTCAAATCTTTTTATAAGGTTTTGATTAATTCTGATGGCAGGGTGGAAGGGGCGCACAGTTTTTGGAATTCCCTTGCTTCTTCTAGAGTTTTGATTTTTTGTTGGGTGGCAAGATTGAATAAGATCCTCACCATGGATCAGCTAAGACGAAGACATGTTATCATTGTAAATGGTTGCCCGATGTGCTTGAAGGCTGGAGAAACGTCCAATCACTTGTTGATTCATTGTTCCTTTGCGTATAAAGTTTGGGCTGCTATTATCAGTAAATTTGGTACGAGATGGGTTATGCCTAGAACAATTGAGGAACTTTTTGCTCAATTTTAGTATAGGGGTAATATGTCCCGAGCTAAAATTTTGTGGCGGTTATCTCTTTACGCTGGTATGTAAAAAATTTGGCTAGAAAGGAATAATAGAATTTTCAGAAGCAAAAGTAGATCAGTTGACGAGATAGTTCAATCTATTGTCTAGAAAGTTTCGGAATGGGCGAGTAGGGCATCAGATTTTGTTGGGTTTCCTATGGAAGATCTTCACAGATCATGGGCAGCTTGTTTTAATGGTAGAAGAAGCTCTAGACTGGTTCACACAGTAAGTTGGCATTCTCCTCCAAAAGGTGTTTTGAAGCTGAATTTTGATGGTGGTTTTGTTCATCAAATTTGTATGGGAGGAATTGGTGGTGTTATCCGTGATTGGGAAGGGAAGGTTGTGAAGAATTTTTCAGGACCAATTAATTCATTAGAGATGCAAACAGTGCTGAAATGTTTGCGTTGCTGGTGGGTTGCCGTGAGTTACAGAATTTGGGTGTATAATGCAATTATTGAAGGAGACTCTTTTTCTGCTATTCAGTGGGGCTCAGGAAAAACTTCTTTTCCTTGGAGATTGGCGGATTGGGTGGAGGAGGTGCAAGCTATTTCTTCTCAAATGAAGTTTGCTTTTCGTCACATCTTCAAAGAAGCGAATGAAATGGCGGATACTTTTGCTAGGGAAGGAGTCTTTCGTTTACACATTTCATTTAATGTTTAACTTCTTGAGTTGTTAATCTTCTTGTTTTTTCATCCGATGTTTGTTTTTCTTTTCCTGTTGTTTTCTCTCTTCTTAATAAAATTTACTGTTATCAAAAAAATATAGGTTGTTGGCCTTCTAGTCATTATTCTTTTTCCTCGGTTGTTTATTAGTGTGGAAAAAGTAAGAACATAGTAGAACGGTCTTCAGTCAAGGAGAGTGGACTTTTTCATCATTAACAATTGCAATGCTCGTGGCAATAATTATTTCTTAATGACATGTATGCTCAAAAGGCGTTTAATAGGCCCCTCTTCCCTTTCCCCTCTCTCTTCCCCTTTTCTCTCTCAACACGGCTTTGATGATGATGATATATATTATATGGGAAATTTTCATATGCGTGCACCTCTCACCGTATTACAGTGAGAGCAACAAAACGGGCCGACCTTATGATCCATGCACCTCTCACCGTATTATAGTGAGAACATAACGGGGCCGACCTTATGATCCATCCGAACCATCCACGGACACAGGACCCCCTAAATTACATCAAACCAGTTGAGTTTTCACCAATCCAAACGGATTGGACCTATGGCCAAATTTGTCCTGAATATAAAGTCGTTAAACTTGTGTGCCACAGATGAAGGAGTTAAAGGCATGGGATATATCCCAAATTTGATATCTAGGCCCATCCAATATGGCTCTTTCCATCCCTCTTGGCCCCATGATCAGTAGGGCCCTAGGTGGGCCTCATTAATCTACCTCTCACCATAATATGGTAAGAGGTCTCTCTCTATATAAATGTGTATGGGAAATGCTCCTAGAGTAACTCTCACACTACTATGAAAGTAAGAGGAGGTGTGTGTGTGTGTGTGTGTGTGTGGGGGGGGGGGGGGGGGGGGGTGTTTCATATCCAATGCTCCCCTGCCTCCCCCCTCTCATAGGAGCATTTCCCTACATATATAATGATCAAAGTTGTAGGTGCTCATTGTTGAAAGTACGATGTCATGGGTTCAAAAAATGTTTCCTATAAAAAAGAATGAATTTTTCAAAGAAACCCATCGGTAGACTTGCTTAAATGGAAAATAGAAGGGCATTTAATAAATGCTGACATTGCAACCAAAGTACGTACATATGTTGACTAAACACAACTTTTTGTGGAGGCACCAACAAAGAGGAAAGGCCATCCTTTAGAGGCTTAAGTTGCACAGGTAATTGTTTGGCATGCCTTACTTTCTGAAACAATAACACCACAGTGAATGAGGGAACCAATTTAACTATATTAACCGTGCCAAACAACATTTTCAAAGATCAAAATGAACTAATTAAACTATGGTATACCTCCTGCGTGATAAAATATAACTGGAATGATATCTTCTCATAGAAATGGTATGCGCCATCAGAAACTGAAGGTGAAATGATGTGCCGCATTGAGCCCCACAATGTAGCTCCAAGATGAGCAAGGAAAGAATCACGTGCAACTGTGTAGTTCTGAAAATCCTGTAAAAGTCCAAAATTGCACAATGAATTGCAAATGCCCATAAGAGGATTTGGCCGAGGTCTAGAATGGAAAAACAGAATTCATGGGATCAGGCTTTGATCATGGAGATGATGATACTCTTTTAGAATATTCTTATATAAATTATTTTGTAAGGTGATGGCTCCTTATGCCATCTCTTGTCGACTTCGCCCCTTTGGCATAGCCAGGCACCTCCAAGGGTGAAGGCCTTTTGTTGGTGGCAGATGCAACCAAGGTTCTACAGTGAACAAATCTCAGTAGAAGGGGCATTTAGTCGGAGGTTGTTTCATATAATTGTTCGCTTTCAAATTGGAGAAGAAATCCATAAACCACTTGTTTTTCATTGTGATTTCTTTTCCATTATTTTAGGCCACTTATTTCAATTGTTTAGCATATCATGGTGTTGCCGCTATTCTCTTAGGGAAGCACTTGAAGCCTAGTTAGAGTTACCTTTCCAAGGGTATCGTCTTTTTTTCTGGAACTAAAATTAGGGCCCACTTTAATATTCAGGAGTGACCAGGATGGCTTGGATTAAGTGATAGAAAGCCCGACCCAGCTCGGCCTAAATAATATTGGTCCAAAACTCAGTGCTTATAGTTCAGTGACACCTAGCCTGGCTTGGCCCGAAATGGGCAATCTTGGGCCTGATATGTATGGGTCAGGCCAGGCACTTACAGCCCATGCCGATCTTGGGCAGTTGGGCCAGACGCAGGCCCATGTTTCTATATCCAAGTCAGGGCTGAATATGCCTCAGCTCGGTCAACCCGGCCCATGAACAACCCTACCTTTCACCATGTTGTGGTCCATTTGTAATGTGTTAGGAATGGCATAATTTTAAATGGTGATGAGAAGCCGATATATCGTCGCCAATCCTCTTTTCTTTCTTCTAATTGTGCAAACTTCTGTCTATTTATTTCTTTATTTATATATAGGGAATGCCCATTAATGTTATAATACCAAGAATATGAAAGAGAATCACTTTATGTTCGTTTAGGTATCCCAGTAGATTGATGCTGGGCTATATACATTCATTCATTTTATGCCCAGGTGATTATATCACTTTTATGGATTCCCGGGCTGTATCCATCAATAAATACTGGACAGGTCACTGTTCCTTATTGACTAACCATTTCCTGAGTTTTCATAGTTTGGCATGACTATAGTGATGGGAAAAATGGCTGTTTTGACGTAGAACTCATAGGGTGTCAAGGCATCTGATTTTTTTTAAATAATAGGGATGTGCATATCTTTTTGCAAGAGTAAGGAGGCTATGAAGGATCTTTCATCAATGCTGAGATTGGGATCACTCAAATTTAATGTGGATAGAGAGGCATGGAGCAGATAGGGGCAAGCCAGGTTTGGCCGGGTTATTGGTATGCTTTGAAATGCAGGTGAGTATAATCTTTTCTCTTTCTTTGGTGTAATTAGCAACATCAAGTGATTCTGCCCCTCATATATTTTAAGTGTCTTTAGTGATTCTGCTAATGCAATAAAATGGATTGTATCAATGAGATAGGAGGATACTTCCACATCCCCACAAGTAGATATCAGACATATTGTTAGGAGAGCTAACGAGGTGGCTGACATGATATCTAAAAAACAAGAATGAATTGTATGTTGGTCCATATATGTTAGCTATTACCATGCATGTGGCTTTGATTTTGTATTGCTGTTTCGGTGTTTCCTTTAATGTAGAGGAGCCTTGGTAGCTGTTGTTCAATATTGTTCGACGTAGTTCTCTCGGTGTTTCCTTTAATGTAGAGGAGCCTTGATAGCTGTTGTTCAATATTGTTCGACAACTATGCTATGTTTCCCATTATTAACATTTAATTCCAGTAACTGGTTCAAAACAAAATAAAAATAAAATAATGAAATAGTGCCATGTTCAAGCACACCTCATATGTATCGCTAAACAAATTCCAGCTCTCCATTCGTTTCAGTGCATCCGATGCCTTTCTCTTATGACTTTCATCATATTCATCACTATCAAAAGCCTGCAGCTCATTTCTCAGACCCTGCATCCTCTCATCAAGCTCTGGGGATCAGCAATTTTGAGAACATATATACGTTAGTGGCAAAAAGACGGGGGATGTTGACCTACAATTTTTTTTTCCAATAAAGCCCTTGACATGTTAATAGAAAAGGCAATAAATATGTGGAGTTAAATATGCATGCAGGGATACTTACAAATACATGCATAAACTTGCATATAAATATATATAAAGACAAAAAATATAAACATTGAGAGATAATAAAGTGATGCAGACTTAGTTTTAGAGTAAGAATTTGTGCTAGCCAAAGCCTACTTGAAGCCAATTGAGAATCCCAAGAGGCCCCGCAGGCCGCAAGGTCCCGACAAGTTTTGATTAGTTTAAAAGTATACAACAGGGACTGTTTTGGAATTGACAGAAGTACAGAGGCTATTTTACAATTTTTCAGAAAATTCATAATCAAAACTGGGCAGTCATGTGCAGCAGCTTTGGAGCTTTGATTAGTGGGCCATACCAGGTCCAACCTACTTCAGTCAAGCACCAAAAAGGGTACCCACGGCTCCCCTTCAAGTTCATTGGGTTCCTCCCATCACCCGATTGACCATATGTGCCCCACACCTATTCTACTCCCAGACGTCCAAGTCAAACCAGATTCTGTAAATCTGGAGATTTCTCTAATTTCTTTACAAATTTCTGCATCTTTTCACTTTAGAAAGTTTGGTTAAGACTTCTAAAATTGCATGGAATTCATTAGGGAAAGATTATTAGGGTTTTATGTGGTTTTTAAGTCTTACAAATAGATGTTAGGGTTTTATGTGGTTCACGGTACAGTACAGTTTCAGAATACTATTCAATAAAGCACTGTTTTGCTTTGTTTATCCTTCTCTCATATTCATAGGATGTATGGAGATTGAGGAAGGCTCTTTTGAAGTGTGTTTGGGTTCTTGTGCATCGTTCCTTGCCCTATTTTTTTAATCTGAATTTTATATAATCTACTGCAAATCAATTCTATTTGCTGGAATTTTCTGGCTATTGGCTGTTATACTGATTGGGCCATTCGACAGTCCGATTGTGTCAAATCTGGACTGCATCCGATTGTGTCAAATCGGGACTGCATCATAAAGGAATTAACTTAGGTTAATAGAAACAGCCAAGCATATGTGGATTTATACATGCATGCAGGGGCACTTACAAATACATGCATAAACTTTGATCTAAATATAAGATGATTTTCTCCTGCATAGTGCCCACTACACATTGCGCATTGACGCTGTCCATCACACAAGACCCGTGAGAGAAAATTTTCTCATAAATATATAAAGACAAAATATAAACATCAAAAGATGACAAAGGAATTAAGAAATTTCCATTCTTAAGGTTAACTTGGCATCATCCAATGATTGTTTGACATCAGTCTGTGAACCGAACTTCCAAGTGAACCGAACTTCCAAGTAAACCAAACACTCAGATAGAAAGGAAGAGAACAAAGTTACCTTCACAAAGAGCCAACTTAACCTTTCTTCCCTTGCAGTGTTTAAACGCAAAAAGCTCATATATATCAACCTCAGCTAACAGGATATCGACAGCATGATGGTCTTGCTGCAATATTTTGAAAGAATACTTTAGCGAATCATCAAGCAAAAGGGGAGCTTTATACTCCTCCTGGACAAAAAGGGAAAAACAAAGAAACACCATCTGCATACCTAGCTCTTAAACTTAAGACAACAGAGAGATTCTTCAAAATAATATAATAATAAAGAAAAAAAAAGTTTTAAAATTAATTGAGTATTTATTAAAAATGATGTCAATAAAGTACAAAAAACAACACACTCTTCATGGGAAACCCCAGAGCAGAAATATGAAAAATGAATTCAAGGTCGAGCCCAAGGAACAAGTGAGCTAATGTATTCCTAAACCAGAACTCACCCCTTTTGCTAGAACATCTAGGAACATGAATAAAGGACAGAAAGATTGCACATGAGGTCATTAAGTTCGTCAGTCATTCCAACTAGCCTCCGCAGAGCCACACTTCTCCCAGAAGCCCAACCAGCAGCATAAGCAACATCACCTTCAATGGTGAGCAGCCTCATATTGAGATTTGAGAGAATCAGCCTTGCGCACTCTGATCAGCAGTGCCAATAACTCCACCTAAAAAATCATGTGAAAACTAGCACGACCTAATAATCTACACATAACCAGCCATGCGTTATGCCCCCTACACCCATCTTGACATGGATTGCTGGTAGCACTCATTTCAAAAATTGAGTTTGTACAAGCCTACAAGGAGAGGGACCGACCTAGGAAACACCACACCTGAGGGATGATCGTGATGTAATTTTGATAATCAGGAAAGTTGTGTGTCCAATTTGTTGTTTTCTTTGAAAAAAAAATAATGCAAACAAATGTAACTACGCGCAACCATTATGCATGTAAATCATTTACACACGCAAATGACTGCAAACAAACAACCCTAAATACGACAATGATCGTTGTCAGTGTTGGCTTTAAATAGGGTTCAGAGGAAAGTTTAGCTCACAAACCCAAACCCAGATAGACGGGGTAAGGCTTCGCTAATGATGATGACCCAATGATGGGATTTCTTATATGCCGGTTTAGTGCTGGTTTGGGACAAGCCTTTACAACATGTGCTTTACTTCACTAGTGATGCTATGCTTTTCACCTTGCTGGGGGAAGTGAAGCATTAAAGTTACAATTCAGAAAGGTAAAAAAAAAACATATCCGAACAACCTTACACATAATGTGCATTGCCTACTAAATCATCAAACTAGAAACAGAACATGAGAGCATACATCACCAAACACTGAAAACTTTTCTTGAATTGCATCCTGCAATCGATCTTCAGCTTCCTCTTCGGTGATTTCTGCAGGCCACAGAAATTAAAGTTAGAACCATTGCAGGAAGGTCAGAACACAGAAAAGAGAGCTACACAAACACCACATTGGTCAACCCAGCAATGTTATGGATCCTTCCAAAACAAGAATTGTAGGATATGCTGGTTTGCAGTGATACAAGCCTGGGCATTCAAACAAACCGAAGCTGCCTTCTAGAAATAACCATTTGAAAGAAAAGCTTTAGAAGACTCTTTTTACTCGAAGCAGCTATTTTTCTCGATCTTTGAAATTTTAGTAGATTAAGTATATGCTATTACGACATTGATATACGTGTCTGGGAACTGTGACAAGGGCACTCTGCAAGGTAGCATTTTTTTCTGGAAACAACCATTTAGGAAGCCTTTTTCTTCAGCCGGATTGATGGAATGAAAGAACTAGAGGAGTTCATGGTCCGGGTCAGGCCAAACTGATAAATATCCAGGCCTGACACAACTTAAGAAACAGAGTCATGTCTGGCCCAAGCCCGACACAGGCCTTAAGTGCCTGGTATCACAGAGTCATCTCTCTCTCTCTCTCTCTGGCCAAAAAATTATCCAGGTCTGACCCGAATGTTAAAACTTAAGGGGCAAACTCGGCCCAAAGCAGGTTGGGCTCGGGACCCTAGAAAGAACCCATAATCTTGGCAATCAACCATGCCCAAATTGTCGGGAAATATTAATGTAATGGTGCCATTGTGGTAATTTGGCTATTTGGCAAGGGACATAGAGCATATGGAAACAATTCTATTATTTCAAGGGCATAGTTGTAATTTGTCTCATCTTAACATGATACATTATAAGGATTCACGCGCCCTAACAGTATAATACACAAGACTCCTACCCTCTTTTTCTCCACTACCAATTACTCCTTTCTTCTCATTGCTTCTTCTCTTCTTTCATTGAGTCCTAATCTTCTTCATATTTTGTAATACCCTGGACCATGTAAAGGCCCCAGGTTGGGCGCATCCCTTTTGAATAAGGCTGGTGGGCCATCTTTTCTAGAAATTTCATTATTTGTCATTAGTTGTGGGCCCTAGACTTGGTAAGGAATTAGTAGGACCATAGATGGGACCCTTGGACCTTTAGTTTTTTATTTACTTTATGTAATAGAATGGTGGAGCCCCCTTTTATGAGAATATAACATAAAAAGTATGTTAAGATGAGATGGGGGGCCCAAGACTTGTTGGGGAGGCATGGCCGAACCTGATAGGGTGGATTGATCCTGGCCAATTATGAGAAAACCCTTATGGGGTCTCAGCAATGGATGATGGGACATGTTCATGGGGTGGAATGTGATCTTTTATGCATGCTAATAAAATCTAATTTCTTCTAGCAAGTATGCTAGTAAGCCAAGTAAATATCTGTGTTAATGAGGATGTATGGGGTGACATACAGACCTGAATTCTGCATGTAAAGATGAGACTGCATTGCAGGCGTTCGCTGAAATTCCCTGTACCTTATTGCTGAATTTTTTACTGTTTGGAATTAATTATGACGACTGTCCTACACATGTTGTGAATCATGTATAAGGAATTAATTAATGCTGAATATATTGATCACACTGATGGTGAAGGCAATGTAAAATGTTCCATACAATTGAACACCAATTTTGAATTGAAGCGGGTAAATGCCTATTGCCTTGAGTGAAATTATTTGATTAATGCATATGCTGAATAATGCCTATGAGTCACAACCGGGAATCCGACAAGGCCCCAAAATTTGGGTCGTATGATATTTACTCCAATTTATTCATTAAATGTTCTCCTTTCATAACCATGATTCAAAATCATGGTCGCTACGGGCGTTGCAGTCAACCCCAAAAACCAATATGCCACAGTCCACGACTGCCGTAGCCCATCCAATGTAAATTCTTTTCCCCAAAAAATCTGAAAATTATTTTAAAAAAAATCAGAATCTTAGAGAATGCTAAAATCCAACATTTTTTTTATTAGTGCACACTATAAATAAAAATATCAGTCCCCCTAAGTCATTGACATCTTCAGTTTTGGTGTTTAATCTCTAGGTGCATCCTTATAATTTATACATCCTGTAATGCCACCCATATGAGCCATATCTAAAATCCAAATCACTCATAAAATATGATACCCGGATACGGCAACTCACCCATAGTACCTGTGCAAACACGGTATGATACGGATACGGGATACTGCAAGATACCGTGCAAAAAAATCAGGATACGGCTGTCTTGTATTTTATATTAAAAAAAAAAAACGAAAATAGCAGAAATCTGTCTTCCCGACCAGCCACAACCCCACCCCCTCGCTATCGAACCCCTTCCCCTTCGCCTCCATCACCCAGACCCAAAGAAGAAGAAGAAAAAAAAAAAACAGAGAGAAGAGAAGAGAAACAAGAAAAAAGAAAGGGGGGGGGGGGGGGGGGGGGGGGGGGGGGTTGGCGCGGCGCATACCTGCACCGACGTCGCCACAGCATTGTCGCCTCCACCATCATCGTCGCCTATTATCTTCTCTCTCCCCTCATCTAGGGCAGAGAGAAAAGAGACAAAGTGCTTTCCCTTTCTCACGTGGGTCTGTTCCCAACTCCACTCTTATTTCAAGTGTCTCCCACTACTATTTCAAAGTGCGTCACCCACTCTTATTTAAAAGTGAGGCAAGGCCCATGTATTCCACACTCCAATTTCAAGTGAGGCAGGGCCCATCTTGTGAGCTTCAGATCGAGTCAAGCTCGGCCCAGCTATAATAAAAAAATATAGCAGTAAAATAAAAATCTTTTTACTCTTTAAAGATCTTTTCTCTAGATTGACAGCTCCAGCAAAATATATATATATATATTTCATTTAAAATAAACTTCCAATTAAATATTTATATTTATATATTTATAAAAATGCCATACCCGTATCCATATCCTAAAATTTTTTAATTGACGTATCGGACGCTCGTTCCCGTGTCCCGTATCCGTACCCATGTCCGGGCATAATAGCTCATAAATCATAATTACTATTATCTCTTACATTAACTCCGAAAAAAAAATTCACTCCAATTAGAATTAGGCCCACATCAAAATTGACCATGCTACTTGATTAAAATCATTGACCTACAATTACAGGACTTCAAAATTTAGCCATCTACAAGAAATCAAGTTCATCAGATGTTTCCTGCCATATGATCAAAGATCATTAAATGTATGGTAAAAAAATAGAAACTTTGCTTACTTTCCATTCAATGACTTAGAAGGACAGGTGGCAAAATCCAATTGACATGTTTTTTTTAGATGGACAGATCTCAAAGTTCTCCTTATTTCATGCGACCAGTGGATAACACAATCTCCACTAAATGTCTTATTACCACAGAGTTAAGATCCACTAAGGCTCAGACTCATGGACAATCCGTGAAGCTTCTATGTGGGGCCAGCTATGAAAATATAAAGTGCTCTAAACAAATGCCCTCCCCCTCAATGGGTCTTCGCAAAGATTCACTCTAATAAGACTTTCACCCGCCATAGGATTGTTCACTATGAAACACCTGAATATTTCTAAATATTTTGTTAACATGTTTTAAGTGATCAATTTAACAGTGTGCCCAGCTCCAATTGGAGTGATTTATTGAGAGCCCATTCAAGAGAGTGGGGGGAATTTATTTGAGGTTTCTATTTTAAAAAATGGGCCCGACAAAGGAGCCTCACAAATTCCTACAAATGGATTTGAGCTTTAGAGGACCCAAACTCCTTGATATGGCTTTCAATTCATCTTCATCATCATCATCAAACCCTAGTCCCAACTATGGTAGGGTCAGTTATAAGAATTATGTTTCTCCATTCTACTGTAGCATGGGTCTAATTCTGTAATAGTTTGTACTTCTTCAGATATATCATTATTATTTCCATCTATGTGCTCTTCAGCCTATCCCTTTCCCTTGAGGGTCCATCAATTTGATAAGAACCAAAAGAGAAAAAAGAGATAGATCATAGAAGGTCCAATTCGAGGTTGGACAGCCTCCTAAATCGTCCAATTCAAGGTCGGAGAGCCTCCTTGTGCAAGCACATATTTTAGGGATAAATTCTAACACCTTTCTCATTATTCTTCTCTTACTAAATAGCCATAGTTGGCTTTACATGGATAGAAAGATAATTAAAAAGATATCCTTTACATCAAGGAAAGATCACCAAATAATTAGCAAAGGAAATCCTACTACATAACTGGGAAAGAAATCTAATCCTATCAACACACTCATCACTTTATTCACTTTCCTAACTTACTTGTAATCTGCCTCACATGCATGACCCACAAGGTTTAACTCGTGTGGGCCAATGACCCAACCATTATCACGCAGTTGGGTTGGGCTCCTATCATTCCTCCCTCCTTCAAAATTGACCTTGCCCTCAAGGTCAAAGTCATAAAAACGTTCCTGCATGAGTAAGAGATCCTCCATTTCTTCTTTAGCCTCGAGAATAAATAATTGTTGATTTTTGCATTTGTGGCTAGGCCAAAACTTTTCATCGCAATTATAACAAAGGACTTTCTCTCTTCATGCTTCATCTCAGGCCAAGTGAGTCGTCGAATGGGCGGTGTAACCCATTGTGCTATGGGCCCCGTTTGTGAAAGCGGTAGCAACTGAGATGGAGGTTGTTCTGTGTAGTTTATGCGTTGCAACTTTTCTTCCTGCATTCGAGCGAGCCCAATTGCCGCGGAAATGTTTGCTGGTTTGAACATTTCGATCTCGACTGCAATTTCATCCTTGAGACCCCAATGAAGCAACCAACTACTGCCTTTTAAGGCCACCCCTCTACCTGATTTGCTAAGTATTCGAATTGGGCTTGATATTCTCGTACTGTGCCTGTTTGTCGAAGCCGAGAAAGAGCCTCATCAATGTTCTCATATTCAGTTGACCCAAAACATACACAAATGGCCTTTTTCAACATCTCCCATGTCAACTCTTTCTGAGTCTTCTCGTATCACTGGAACCATTGCACTGCTTCCCCGTCTAAATGAAAGGAACCTAAACTTTTTGGTCTTCTACAGTCTTTTGATATTGGAAAAATTGATTTGCCCAATAGATCCAGGAGGTTGGTTCCCCACTCGAGAACTTTGGAAAGTCCAATCTCGCAATGCGAGGTTGAAGTTGTCCATTGTCATCTATGACATTGTTAATGCTGGAATCTTCATGTACTGCCTTTTTAGGAAGAAGCGAGAGTATGTGGTCATATTTGGCATCCATAGCTGCTAAGGTAACCTTGATGTCTTGCAACAATCCCACGCATTGTTTGACTTCTTCATCAAGCTTATCAACCTTCATCGTTAGCACTTCGATTCTGGTGTTATTAGTCATGCTAGCTATACCCAAATCGATAGTATGCTATTTTCTTTTTCTATTCTTTTTCTTCTTTTTTTTCAAACTCTCTCTGATGGTAATAATGTAGTAAGCTGTGACTTTTGCCCCCTTTGACCAAAAGCAAAAAGGTCAATGGCAGTGGTGTAAATCTCTTAAAACTTTTTGCCCTATTAGCTAAAAAGCTAGATGGCAAAACCGTGAATTGATGAAACGTTTGGGCCCTTTTTGTGTGTTGCTTTTCTTGTGCAAGACGAGACAGAGATGAAGCTTATGGGAGCAAATGGCAAACAGTTGTAAATATTTGCAACTTTTTGCCCTTTTGTCTCACCTTGACCTATTGCTTTGTAGCAAAAAGTAGGAATGTACCCCCGATGCTTTTCCTTTCTTCTCCTCTTTCTTTGCTATTGTAGAACCTTCCGTGTTCCTTCTTTTGTTTCTCTGTGCAACTAAGAAATATAAGATGCTTCACTGTGCGACACAGGGACGGCAAACTACCAGTCCAGCAAGCGAGCTACACAAGATTTGAAGAGCAGCCGGTCCACCCTCTCTTCCTATTTGGTTTCTCGTTACAGTTGAATGGAAAAAAAATGTGGTTTTTTTTTTTTTTAAGGCGGGTTTGGGGTTTAGACGGGAAGGTAGAATGTAGATGGGTGAGGTGATGACGAGTAGGATTTGGCTGGGGCAGAAGTTGGATTTTGATTTTGATTTTTTTTTTTTTTTTTGGATTGGGTAAGAAGAATAAAGGTGGGGGAATGGAAGGGGATTTGAGGAAACTGTTGGCCAGAACCGACGCTTGATAAGAACCAAAAGAGAAAAGAGAGATAGATGGTCCAATTTGAGGTTGGACAGCCTCCTAAATCGTCCAATTCGAGGTTGGAGAGCCTCCTTGTGCAAGCACAGATTTTAGGGATAAATTCTGATACCTTTCTCATTATTCTTCTCTTACTAAATAGCCATAGTTGGCTTTACATGGATAAAAAGATAATTAAAAAGAACTCCCTTATATCAAGGAAAGATCACCACATAATTAGCAAAGGAAATCCTACTACTTAACTAGTAAAGAATCCAATCCTATCAACAAACTATCTCAATGGATGATTAGACTGACAAGTCAAGCCTCATCACTTTATTCACTTTCCTAACTTACTTGCAATCTGCCTCACATGCATGACCCACAAGGTTTAACTCGTGTGGACCAATGACTCAACCATTATCACGCAGTTGGGTTGGGCTCCTATCACAATCTGCTTGGATAAATTTTTCCCCATCAACACCATCGATGGTCTACATTAGACATGTCCAAACCATCTCAAATAAGTCCCTATTAATTTATCACATATTGATGCTACCCCTAAATGCTCCCCAATGTGTTCATTTCTTATTCTATTTTTCCTAGTTTACCACACATCCATCTCAACATTCTCATATCTGCTAAACTCATTTTTGCATGTGTTTGATTCATCATTGCCCAACATTCTGCTCTATAAATCATAGTTGGCCTAATCCTTGTCTTGTGAAATCTTTCGTTCAATCTTACTGGTATGAACCAATCACAAAGCACTCAAGAAGCAAGTCTCTATTTCGGCCACCGGGCTCTTATTATATGTTCAACGTCCTCCTTAATCTCCCCATCTTTACTAAGTATTGAGATAGGGTATCGGAAGGACTCTCTTTGTGCAATCTCTTGAGCTTTAATTCTCATAGGATAGGAGTTACATCTCTCAGCACATCCCCATTGAAGCTGCAATTTATATTTTCCACATTTATACAACTTATTTTAAAGCACTTGGATACTAAAGCCTCTCGCCATTTGTCGATTCATCCACCAACACTATATCATCTGCAAACAACATACACCAAAGTCTCTCTACAAATAGTTCTCACTCATTTTTTTTTTTAATGGTAAGTAGTTCTCACTCATTACCAATCCCTCATACATGTCTTTGATGATATCATTATATACTTCGGACTTTGCATCACTTACTATTTTCGAAATTTCTTTCTTTGCCTTCTCATACATTTCATAACTTTTCGTATTCCTAGTCTTGTGCCCAACTTTGTAGTACGTCTTTTCTTTCAAACAGCTTCCTAAATATCTACACTCCAGCACTCGGTTTCTTTATCCAAGTGTCTTTTCCATTTTGACTTTTCAAGCACTTCTTTTGCAATCCTCCTAATATATTCAGTCATTTGGTCCCACATCATTGTTTTCCACTTTTCCTCTACTTTTGTTATATTTCTGGAAAAGAAAAGGAAAAGGTTGGATGCTTCTCAACTCAAACTAACAAAAGATTTAAAGGCTCCACAGTGGGGGGCACCAATTAAAAATCTAAACTACTCAAAATAAAGGCCCTCCTCTGCTATAGCCCCTAGCCAAATTTCCCCCGAATAGGAGAACGGCCATTGTCTGATTGATCAAGTAAATGGGGCCCACCTATTAAAAATCAAGAATGCTCGAACTAAATGCTCCCCTCCCCTCCATCCTTCACTGGAACTGGCCCACCGTTAGATTGATCAATGGTGTGGTGGAACAGGTTGCAGCATAGCTTTTTCTCCTGAATGTAGTTGTTGCAATTTTTTTTATTGGTAACATAATCTGAACACAAAACCTCAAGGTTGCAATAGTGAGCACCTTCCAGTGTACCAACTGATAAGGGCTCTAGTCAGTTGTTGCAAATACATTAATAAATATATTCATCGACATATCTGTTGAACTTAAAGCCTAGATAAAGAGTTGAGTGCTCAGAGTAGTTGCTTAACAATCACAGTAACCTGTTTGACATCAGCTATACGGGCCCTTTTTTGGTATTAGCGCTAAAGATGCTCTGAATCACTTGCCAAACATTCAATACTACATCAGTAACAACTAACAGACCAATGGAACCAGAAGAACCAATTGTCTTAGATAGTACCAGAATGAACCAGAACTGTGGCATTCCCCTATTATTGGTCCACAAGCCATCACCAGAGTTATAAAGAACCATGTAGGTCAAATAACAATGCATTGAGGTAGCAATTACCTGCAACAGCGCCAATGGTTTTTCCAACATTCGGTAAGCTGATCTCTGTGCGCACACCTTCTCCACCAACAGCTGGACCCCAGGAGAAAGGGCCTGCAGTCAAATCAATAAATGCCCACCTGATATAGAATGTAACAGTACACAATAAGTAACCTCATATATATAATATAGAGAGAGAGAGAGAGGGGAGAGAGAGGACCTGTCTTTCCCCATCCATGTATCTGTGAGACATTCTGGGTGAAGACCAGTTAATTCCCCAGACTTTAACTCCTTTTCCAACAGAAGCTTCATATCATCATTCTTTCCATGCAACATCTAGGAGTAAAAAGGGAAAGGCTTACATAAAATGAAGATAAGTCTCAATTTAAAAAGCTCAAGCATAGAAAAAAGTCTCTGAAAGCTTGCAGCTTAGCTAGAAATATATAGAACACCTGTTCAGCTTTGCTGTAAATGATCTCAGAAGTATCCTTTCCTTGATATGACTTTTCAACACCATTCAAAGCATCTAAACAGTCATTTGACCACTCCACCTGACCAGTATACAAAAATACAAAGTAACACTGGCTTCTTAGTTCTTAGTTCTTACTCGAAATGACCCACTTATAAATTCTAACCACTCAAGTGCTACAGAGTTACTAATAATATGTTTTACCACATGAAATGATGAAAGCAATGATTGAAACATGTGAAGTCAACAAAAGGGAATATAATTACAACCAATCCAAGAAAAAGGTGATGGGACAACTTTTGCCTCATAGAACCAGTTAATAGTCTTCATTAAAAACAAAATTTTCCACCTTCTCAAGATTGAAAAGGCAACTATGAGTACATACTGTGTCAATGTCTTCAGCAGTTGTCCAAGCAAACTTTGTCATAGGATGCTTTGCATAAAGTGGTCTCCTGCCTCTATCAATTTCTGTAAGAGAATCACCAAAAGTAAATTATTAAGGCATTTAGTAAAAACAGTGTATTCATCAACCATTTATCATTCATACTGATGAAAAATTAAAATGCACAAAATTTCTTTAAGAGTCCTGATACAAAGAAATAGAGATATAAGATTATAATAAAAAAAAAAGGTGCATATACCAAGAGGACTTTGTGTCAGACTTTCTGACTGCAAAAGTTTGGCCTGCAAGCTCTTATTCTGTATAAAAAGCTTGTGTGAGAGCCAGTTTTAAAGAATAAAGAAAATGCTCTGTAAAATTAGTTTGAGCAACAGCAATTAGGAAGACTATAGAACAGAACAAAACATTGGAGGCAACTTTGGAGATTTGCAAAAGCAAGGTTAAAATGAATCAAGATAAAACATACTGACAGCAAAAGTAGAACTCCCGAGGAGAGGAAGCGCAAAAGTAAAGTATTCCATGCAGGAATTTGCATAACTTCAGGAAGATCCTGTTTTAGGGCCACAAAAAAAGGTCCAAATCCACAAACTAGGAGGACTCATTGTGAGACCAACTCTTGGCTTAATTCAGTCCCTATAAGTAACCAATTTGTATGGCAAGTTCAAGTTTTTCAGTAGGGAGTGTGAGCTTTCATAGTCTTTCCGGTCCACATATGAAGCAGTAGCGACTAGGGGTTGTGGCTTTAAGTATATGCATTGAAGGCCTATAGGATGACCTCGATGAAACATAGACATGATGGATATACAAGTATCCTATCAATTTCCATATTCAACCATTCTAAGAACATATCTAGCAATAGATCTCTCTACTTTGTCTCTGACACTTGTACAAACAAAGATAAATTAAATGGAGTCTCAGAAATCATTATTAAATCCATCATATGTCATGAAGCAATGCTCATGATTGATCCTACTCCATCAAGCTATTGTTTCACCAATGCCATTGACGATAAAAAAATAATTACAATTCTCAACCAAGAGAAGGAAATAGGAGAGCTTTTCGAGACAAGTTGGCTATGTTAGAGGTTGCAATAAGGTCTAGGAATAGGACATCATCTTGGGCTATTGTGACCAAAGATTTTGTTGGATTCTCTGCTAAAGATCCCTGGTGATGCTAGACCGAGTGTTCAGTGTTGCCATCAGTAATTGATGCCTATGGATTGCGTCCCTTCTGTGATGCTTAAAAATAATAAAGAAAAAGAGAAAGGCAAACAAAGGAGAAAAAAAGGGAACAAACAGTATAGGAAGGTTACAAGAAATCACATAATCTAAAAATTTTTTTTAAAAAAAAAAAAAGAAACACAGAAGACCACCACCAAGAATGAGGGACCCCAATGAAATAAGATATTGTGCACGGCTCCACACCTTAGCCAAACAATCTGCCTCCCTATTTGCCCCATAAGATATGCAATAACCCAAAGTCTCATTCAACGCAAATGGAAACTTCCAAGGAGTGTGTTGCTATCCTTGACTCAAGAAATCGCATTGAAGGGGTCACTTTCCACCACAAGCTGGTCCACATAAGACTGATTATACATTCTTGAAATTGCTCTAATTGCCAACAACTCCGCCTCACTGGAATCACATTCCGACCAAGCCTGATAAGCTTAGTATCTTCGCCCCAAAGTCATTGAAAAGAACCCCAAGAAAGCCCCTAGACCATGCTACCTCTTCGCCCCAAACTCATTGAAAAGAACCCCAAGAAAGCCCCTAGACCATGTTACCTCTAGCCACAGCATCGACATTAAACTTCAAGAATCCTCGCGAATGTGGCTCCACAAAGAAGTCTATTTGGAATAAGAATACTGCACCATGCTACAGCATACTGAAAGGGATCATTGCCCAACTGGAAGCATGCCATTTAGGGAGAGTAGACGGAACGAGCTAAGCAAGGACTATGAGTGTGACAAAAATGAACACAATTAGATCATCCAAATCATTCATTTATCCTACAAGTTTCACAATTGTGAGCCTCCATAAAAAATTAAAAATTAAAAAAAAAAAAGAAACCTTCAACTTGCAAATGAAGATCCAATAATGAATATCACACCAACCAAGGCCAAATTTGATATAGTGCCAATTCAAGAGGGAATAATCAGTTTAAGGTGATTAGACTGAACAAGGTGAGCCTCATAAAAGTTCCTATTCTCAACTTGAATTTGTTTCCCTATACATACACAAATTATACTTGAAATAATTTTCACCATTTGATTAAAGCACAAAATATATGAATTTTTTTAAGCCATTAAACTTCAAAGCTATACAATATCAAGGAAGGTTATAATCAAATCAGTGTGATGTTTGGTGTTCCCACAATCCAATTCTACTTCTATTAATCCACCATACCTTTTGGGATTGTCATGGACCCAGGTAAGCAGTAATCCTCACATTAGAGGCTTCATTTAATGATTGTTATAAAAGCTGACTCACAAACACAACAACAGGCTCCAAAAACATGGGGCCCACCTATGATCAATCAAAACATACCCACAGGGAAAGTCAGAATAGTGTATCAAGAAGCATAGATTTTGATACTTTCAACAGAAGAGAGACAGAGAGAGAGAGCATGGGCATGATCAATCAAAGCATGCAAGAAAGGATACCCAACAGCAGAAGTCAAAAGAGAGAGAGAACCCCAAGGGGTAGCTCAGTTGGCCTAGGACCACGGTTTGCTCTCGGAGGTTGAAGGTTCGAAACTGCACTACCACACTGGGGCCACAAGGGATTTACCCGGCTCCCCCTAGGCCCGTAGGGGGGACACCCTCCAATATCAAAAAATAAAAGTCGAGAGAATATTAAAGGTACATCACATACTCCTAGTACTTCTGAGCAGTGAAGTAAAATAGATATCTGAGCAGTGTACTTATGTTTTCGAAGTTTTAGTTCTTTGCATACACATAAAGCTGGAGACTATTTGCAAAATTTGGTATAATATTGTGTAGTTTCAACAAACTTTTCTGGAGTGCGTTAGTGCCTCCTAGTAAAACTCATGAAAAACAATCTTAACAACTTAGAGAGAGAGAGAGAGAGAGAGAGAGAGAGAGAGAGAGAGAGAGTATCTATGGAGGAAATTATAGGGAAAAAGAAAACTAAGAACAATGGTACCTCCTTAAGAAAATGCATTTCTGATTCAGATAAGCCTCTCCTGCAACAGAAATTTTATTAGTGAAACTGAGAAAATACTATAAAAAATAAAAAGATTGCCCAAGCTGCATGGTAATATGCATCAGTTAGGATGACGAAAACCAAATTCATCAAATTAAATACTGCTACTGCGGATTCTAAAATTAACAACTCCAGACTCCAGGGTAAGACTTGAAAGTATAACTTAACTTAAAGGGAAGACCTGAAACCAAATAAAATGAACAAAGAAAATGTTAGATCACTACATGAGCATGAAATGCTCATAGTGAACTAATATACAGAGCCCATCCAGAGGTGAAACACCGTTAAACTTCATCTCCACCACAGTCCATTGTCCCCTCTTTGCAGGACCATAGGAGAGCCCAGTTGCTTCCCTATGCAACTGAGAAAAACAGGTATCTAGGTCCCGAATAAGCATCCATATCTCTTGAAGGATGAAAACTAGGCTTAAAGTTTCTTAGTATTTACGCATCTCATTCGCCCAACCAATGTCATTCCCCCCCCCCCCCCCCCGCCTCGCCTCTCTTCAAGTACAAGTCCTCAGAAAGGGTCCTTGAGTAACCAAACTGCTTCCCTAACGACTAATGTTTTAGCAATTGTAGTGCCATTTTCCCAATCAATAAAGAATTTAAAAAATCAATGCAATTGATTGCCTTCATCATTTAGAACGTCGCCAACCCCACTGGCCTCAGTTTACCTTTAGATGCAACAACGTTAGACTTCCAAATGCAAATGGCAGTTGAAGACATTTTAACTACTCCCACTATTCATGCCACTCAACAATATAAATCCACCAATGAGAAACTCTAGTGTGGTGATCCATATCCAAATCTGAACCACAAATGAGAAACTAAAAGGAACATAAGATATTGAACTTCCAAAAATCCAATTTGTCTGCGTGCATGAACCCTCTTTAAGACTTGCAATGTCCTATAAGATCAGGGTGATACTGGGGACAACCATATTTGTAAACAATAATTTTGTAATCTATCATTAGAAAAATATTTGTAGTATATCTTTAAAGAATAGAATGAGATCCCAAATTCCCAATCAAGGGAAATCACCCCAACTAAGGGGATGCGATTGACCCATACTTACTGTAAATCAGTGCTATAAGAGATGGGTACTGATCACATTGAGAGGAGCGATTGACACATACTTACTGTAAATCAGTGCTATAAGAGATGGGTACTGATCACATTGAAAGGCACCCACATTCAGTGCAAATATTTTTCTTCCTCACTTCTTCTTGATTGTCATGGTATTACAGCCCCTGTGATATCTTCGGGCGATTTTTCATTCCAGAAGAACATCATCATTGCTTCTAATCTTGTTGACAAAGGTCGACTGTTCTATAAAACCCATCTATGACCAATGAGATTGGTTTTAGGAGCATCATCAAAGACTTCTCTGAGTTATCTCTCCAATCAAGAAGATATCATGGAATTTTGTCAAATTCGTCACAGTTGATCAACTATTTTCAAGTTCTCTTACGAACTCCTTGGGCCCACCTGGTGATCTTCATCAAGTGGGATTCTTCCGCAAGGAGGGTCACCATTCTTCCGGGATATTATTGGATAGTTTTTGAGATTTTTCCCGCCACCGGAGGTAGGCTATTTAGCCATGCTGGTGATTGCTCAGTTTTCCGGACAGTTTTCATCAAAGCCAAGCTGTCAAAATCATTTGATTTATGGTCTTTTGGTCTGAAAATTAGCTGAAAGGAATGTTATTCGTTGAATCTTTACATCATATCATCTGGTGTAGGATCAGGCATCACCAATTTGAATTGCAGGCCACCAGTGGGTTGTGCATGTTCAGCTTTTTCAGAGTTGGATTTGTGTTCTGAATTTGGATCTAAAGTCCAAACCTTATAATATTGTTGGATTTCCTGTTGTTTGAGTGTATGTGGTGTGATACATGAGATATCTTCCCTAAGCTCTGGCTTGGAGAGTAATCTCTGATTACTCTTCCCCTACCCGTACGTCAGGGCCCACCTCGACCCCTTTGATCAATCCAAACCCTCACACTTACCCCTCCTACAGGTGAATTAGCAATCATAAAAAAAATGATGTTCACTTGAGTTTTGCAAACCTTTGGAATGATCATGTAAATTTGTCACACTCAACCAACTTTATCCAATGACTATGATTTGGAAAAATCTAAGGCTATCAGTATAATACTTCCCAAGAATCAAATGGTTCCTACTTTTTTTGTAGAAAGGTAGGCCATGGAAGGACCTTTTAAACCAACCCCCTCCCCCAACATCTGTGTGAGTAGTGATCATATACTTCCATTTTAAAATGAGAGCCATGTGTCATGGACCGAGGGAATCCCCTTGATTCTAGCCCGTGCAGCACTCGACCACCACCCATTCGCTAGCGAGTAGAGAGTCAACCTTCACCGATAGGAGTCTAGTCCTTGGACAAAAACTGAGACCACAAGGCTTTGCACATTCACAAACAAAGAAGAAAGAACAATTAAAAAAACAAGAGGCCCTTGATTTATCCCTCAAACTTGCTTCTTAACAATTAATGAATTAGCATATTTATGATACCAATCAATGGCCAAAATTGGACCACATTCACTCATCCAATGGATAAGAAACTTCTAGACCCTACTCTAGAAACTTCTAGATGACTCTACCCTATTCCTAGACTTACCTACATTATTCCAAAATTTACAAGAATACCCCTAGATACTTTTATTATCCTAGAGTCTTTTAGATTATTCGAGACCCTTCAAGATCTCCGTTGATTAATTTGGATCTTTCCATCCATCCAGTCACGTGCATGTCCTGATGTCCCAACACTAGGACAGTCATGATGCCCATGTGACTTTCGGAAGCCTCCATCTCTGTCATTGTACAACTCGCCTTGCATGTGTGCACCATGGGTCGTGAGCACGTGACGCATGGCCCCATTGCAAACTCATTACATTTTCTTGGACTTTATTTATTTATTTTGAAATGTGCTCACCTTTCTTGAATCCCAGCCTCTTAACAATCACTGCCGTGTCATGTATTTGGAGGACGGCATTCCCAGCTGTCATTTGGATCATTTAGAAGGAAAGGAACTCGAGATGCTTTGAGGACTTTATCTCTTCGACAGAGGTTCTTGCTAATAGATTGAAGATCACTATAGCCTCCTGGGTGTATATCCTACCTCAATTCCAAGGGATCCCTTTCGATGTCTTCCTAAGGAATTGGAGGGGTCCATCCTTCCATGGGCTAATTGTACCTTTGTTTTGTGTTCTTTCCTCTCGGTGGGCTTTGTTTTCCCTTTTCTTTTCTTTTTAGCATTTCGGTATACCCCTCTTGTACTGTTAAGTCTTTTCATCTAATGAAAGTTTAACATTAAAAAAAAAAAACAAAACAAAAAAAAAAAACAAATCACTGCCCTCTGATGGCACTGCTCAAATTTCACTATGATTGGAATGATATTAGCCACTAGAATGTATACATGAAGAAAACATGATTTAGTTGTACATCATTATCATGATTTTCTTATTTGCAAACATGCCCATGTCTTTAGAAAGCCTCCCAAGTCCCAACTCCATCATCACACGTCTCATCACCTCGCGTATATGCACCATGGGCCGTGAGGGTGCGACACATGGCCCAATTGTGAACTCAATACATTTTCTTGGATTGCTTTTATTCTTTGAAACAGGCTCACCTTTCTTGAATCCCACCCTCTAACAATCAGTACCCATTCATGCATTGGCATTTGGCACAGCCCAAATTTCACTTTGATTGGAGATATTCATCATTGAAATGTAACCACGAAGAAAATATCATTAATATGTACATTGTCATCATGCCTCTATTTGTCTTATCCAATGGTGAATATCAATCCAGTCAAAATGATATTAGTGCCATGAGAAATTAAGGGAGATAAGTTGGATTGGCCAGTTAAGTCGTTAAGATCAAAAGAAGTGAACTGACATGGACTGTTAATTAAAATGTGAAAATACAGGGGTGCACATGCAAACAAGCACATAAGTAAATACATTACATATTTACATACATATACTCAATCAGTGTATGCGTAGCTGGGTGGGTGCGGGATATAGCAAGGAAACCAGCACCCAGTGAACCCTACCAGGAAGAGTGAAGAGATCTAAGGGGAAAGAGAGAACAGTAAAGAACAATCGTCTCCTCCTTATCACATACACGCGGGAGAGAGCGGGGGGTTTTGTGGTAAAGAACAATTTGAAAAAGGTGAACATGGTTTTGGAGTATTGAACCCCATAAGATCATAGTAAAAAAATGTTACATAACGGTCATTGCAATGCCACACGATTTCATTGGTTTATTTTGGTCACTTTTCTTACAAATATTCTCAAAATGAAAGTTTTTAGAATGACCAATTTTTATTGATTTTATTCAGTGTGTTTAGATGTACATAAAACATAAAAATATGTATACCATTGTACATAATATAGTATGTTTTGTATTTATATTTATGTTATGGACCTCTACATTCACATAACAAAATGATTACCAAAACCGGTGTATAACAGGAAAAAACCGTTGCATAACTGCTCTCCGCAGGGTGATGTTCGCCCAATTAGGACGTGTCATATGCATAGAAAATTAGAAATTATCAGGTCCTGCCTTGATATCCTTTCAGGTGCCAACTGCAAGTGTGCAACAAAGGTAATTTGGCACCTCCACCCAAAAAAAGGAAGGTAATTGGGTAATTTTAAACACCCTATTAACTCTGGTAACTAAATGCAGCTCAATTAAGAGACATATGAGGATAGCTGGTTTGAGATCAAAGAACATTAAATGAAATGTTTACGAATACCTGTAACCATAGCTAGCTCTTTTATTCTCATGCTTCGGATTCAAGATGAAAATGTTATAGGCATTTTCAAGTTCAAGATAGTCAATGAGACTAGTGAAAAGATAGTCCATCCTATCCATATCAACTTGCCAAAGAACCTGTTCATCATCTCTGCATATAGACATAAAAAGAAATTATTTACACGGGCATATGTCCATGTAAAAGTTGATTTTGCAACTCAGAAAAAAATTTAAAAGATAAAATCAATCTGAAAATTTTCCAGTAAAAGTAAGGCCGAAGAATACAACATGAATGGTCAATGATGTGAATAACAAAAGTAATAATTTTCTTTGCAAACGACATAAACCAGGATTGAAGTTAAAAATTAATAAAAATAGCAATAAAAGAAAACAAGTGACTTTGAATAAAAACAACCAACACATTCTTTTATTCAAATTTTTTCTTGGTAACGTGACTCGTAGGGTTGCAAATCGGTATCCCATTATCTGAGTATTTGAAGTCTTCGGTTCCAAATAAAACAGGCATGGAACCTACTTTTGGATCTGGAAGAAATTCAGATCCGGACCCGTTCCCCGTATATGTTTTGACCCAAAGATCCGGATCCAAGACAATTACACTCACATATTTTTAATATTATATATATGTTTAACAGCTTGCAAAACTTGAGTTATATTCATATTTGAAAGTTACTCGGCTTTTAATCATATACCATTTAATAGCCCCACTCATATATTTATAATTTTTCTTTTGAAGCTCTTTTATCCAGTCATATTAATGCACTCCACATCTTATTTCGGATCCGTATCCAGAACCAGATCCATTTTTTAAGGTCAACGCCAGATCCTGATGCAACATATAGGTTCCACGTCAGATCCGGATCAAGATCTGGGTCTGAATCCACCTTGGTTCCACCTTGGATCCGACCTGTTTGCACTCTTAGTGACTTCTCACGGTGACACAGCCTCAGTTCTAATGATAAGCATCACAAACACAATCCCTACAAAGAAAAGGAGAAGGTGTATCCTCTCTAACAGATATTGAAAAGGAGAAGGTGAATCCTCTCTAACAGATATTCATTAAGCGCTTGTTGTGTTGCATACTCCTATCAGACGAACAAAAGCATATCAATTCATTGACTCACTTTTCAGGGATATCTATATGTTTTAAACTTAGCCATTTGCTACATTACACTTAAATTAATATGTAAAGATAATTCATGAGCAGGAGTAGAACTCATATACTTACCTGTTATCTAAAATGTCATCCTTACGAGATAAGACCTTAATGGCATGCTCAAAAACAGAAGTAACCTTTTCTCCCATCTGTATAGCATGGACAGAAAAACTGCACCATAAAATATTCTCTATCAAGAGGAATTGCAACTAACCTTGCAAATGGAATGGAAACAGGTGCAAGTAAAGCTTGTAAAATCACAGGTAGAACAAGAGAATCCAAATGTAGAACAGAACAATAGGAAAATCACTTGTAGCTTATGTGACTGATAAGAGGTAGATGGTGTCGTTGAACTTTATCTATACTGATCTTGTAAAATGGTGTGAGAGCCTCTCCAATCCGTGGAACTCGTGTATGTTCAAAAATATGATCAATTTTGGTAAACCATCGTTCCAGTTCTTCAGAACCAAGCTTAAACTCTGAGTAATTCCATAAGCAAACAAAAATAAATAAATAAATAAGGAACAGAAATCATATTTAAGTATGCAAGGACATACAAATAAACAAAAGTTTTGTGCTCTCATGGAGTTACCGTGGTTCCCCTTTCCTTCAAATCCAATGAAAATGAAATTAACAGGGACCGGAAGATACATAGAATCAATTTCTGAAAGCTTCAAATAATTTGCAATATTACCTGAGAAAGAAAAGAAAGAGTCAATAAGGTTCAGAAGATTTCCATTGCCAACAGCCAATCTTTTAATCCATGCATCCAAGTCCATCATAACCCTTACAAAAGCAGAACCACGAGCAATCCAACCACCCCTCCGCCACCCCCCCCCCCCCCCCCCCCCCCCCCCCCAAAAAAAAAAAAAACAAGATGTCGCGACGATGAAGGTACATAAAACTGTGCATGTTTAACTAAGGGGCTGTTTGTCTTTTATGCTTGGGATATGAAATTGGTATTTACATGTCAGAGGATGGATTGATGTGGAGTCTTCGCACAAATCTCGGAGCCTTGAACAGGGGAAAATCATATGTTTCTAGCATGCGAAGCCTCCAATTTCTCCAAATATGAGCCGGGCCACATTTCCCTATCTAGAAGTGATGCTGTGTAAATAAATGGGTTAATATTTAAGCAGACATGAGAGAGAATAGGAAAACACAACAGCAGGCATCTTTTTTTTTAACATTTTTGTTCATGTCTGTTTCACTATATCGTTAATAAATTACAAAAGTTAGTTATGACATTCAAAAGCACAAATTATATGTATTTTCATACATATAACAGTGAGGATATAATAAAATACAAACAATCAAATAGTAATAGAATTTTTTTTTCCTGAATGATCAATAGTAAAATAGTAAATTTTCAAAGGTAGGAAAAACCTTTAAAACGTGTATGGAATTACCTGCCTTGGTGTAGTTGAGCACACCCATCTTGCCAACACTCGATGATACTGAACTTTCCAAATCCTTGAAGTCTGAAAATTAAAAGCGTAAAAACAAAGGAAAGCCTAAATCAGACTGCTAAAATTACCTATTTCCTTCAAAAAAATCCATTGCCATTAAAAAGTAAACACAACGAAACATGAAATCATATTATTCAAGAAAATTAAAAAAAAAAGTAAATTTAGGAGGAAGACATGGACAGATTTAAAACACAAGGAAGAAGGGAAAAAATATCTTAGAAAATAATGAATAAGAACAGCAAGAAAAATACCTATTCCATTTTTTAAAAAGAAAAAAAAATTATATCCATTGCTATCAAAAAGTATACATGATACAATATACAATCATATTATTTAAGAGGGTAAACATGAAAAGCGTCACAGTGCAATACATTCCAATTTCCAATATCTAAGAGCAAATATAAAATAAAATGGAGTGATTAAAAAGGAAATCACAAACAAGATTAGTTCAAGGTGAGAAGACCAAAAACATGTTCGTGAAGTGCTATGTTATCATCAAGTGTCACTTCACTTGAAGCGGCACTCTTATAAGACAGTCGCCGGGCCTGCATAGTTTCATGGAGCGGAATGTGTCAGAACAAATAAAAAAACAAATGAGATGTATGCCACGAAGGAAATATGGAGAAAAGAATTGATACGACAATAAAGAAAACATAAGGGAAAATCAAATAGTGCTTCCAATAGAAGAAAAGGACATAAAATGTTGTTTGAAGCAGCTTGGGCATGTCCAAGACTAGAAACAACAATTGTGCGAAGAATTGAAGTGTGACAAGGAATATGAGGAGAAATGTTCCTTGAGCAACACAAGCAGAACTCGATCCTCTTTTGGTTTGATTTCTTTTCAAATGGTAATCGCCAACTGAATTGACTGAAACAAGATAATATAAAAACACCTGAAGGCTAACTGAAAAAGGGCAACTCAATCACTAAAAAGGATCACCATACTAGACATCACACCAAAGATCAGAAATAGAGATCCCTAGCCATAAATAAAGAGGACAGCTAGAACAGTACATCCACAAGATAGAACCCCTTCGAGAAGGACAACCAAACCGTCTCGTTTCGAATAAATCGATTGCTGATTGAGGCATAAACCATTGAACACTAAACAGATGAAGGGGAAAAAGAAAGGAGAAGAAAAAAAAGTACTCCACATCTCTAGCAAACAAGCAGGACAAAAGGAAGTGTGGGACATTCTTGGAGGCCTGGACAAAATCAGACTCTCTTGGTTTGATTAAGGTGGGTGCTCGTTTCCCTAAAACATTTGTTTGAGGCCCAGAAGTTTGGGCATAAACCTATGGTTTATATCATTTATATCATTTGCAGCTACCATTTAGATTCTATAAGAGGTATAAATGGTGCTTCAAGAGTACAGTCAATAGACTTGGATCACCTTCTCCTTGTGACTGAAGACTGCGACATTTCATGGGTCGCTGCCTTAAAGTGCTTGAACAAAGCCTCCAGTGGAGGCCATTGTTGATAATAGGCAAGTCCCACACATCCAACTAGCCATCCCATCCCCAGCCCCTCCCCATGTGCAAGAAACTTCAAGATGAATTTTGATGAGTGATGCAACCTGAGGCCAATCGAGTATGCGGTTTGATTGGGGGTGACAAGGTTGCAATCCCTAGTGTTTTTTTTTTCAGTTTCCATAGGCATACAATCACAATGCCACAAAACATATGGCTCTTAGGGTTGGTCTGTTGGAGACCAAGCATTTCACTATGCATTGCCTTGACATTGAGTGAGAGTGAGACCTATTACGTGTTATTTGCTAGGAAGAGTGGGCACTGCTCAGTCCCCTGAACACTGGAGATTGAAGAGTAGATCACAGATGCTTAATGCATGTATCCCTCTGCCTTATCCACAAAGAACTAATGCGAAGGCCAGCACTTAGGCTAAGCAAGGGGGAACGCCTGAGATAGACTTTTGGAGACCGCATGCCTATTCTGCTATGACCTCATCTTTGGTTTTGTAAATCCAACTTCTTTGGCTTGTCTTTTGGAGGCAGTTCACTAGCTATTGTTGTTTTGTTTTATCTTTCCGGTCCTGTGCATTTTGGAGGGGGTGACTGTGGTTGTGTCCCTATATTGAGTTGGGGCACTTGAGCTACTTTTCGTTGTGCGTATCTTATTTCCTTACAGTGTAAACATGTTATAATATAAAATACTTCTTTTCCTCAATAAAAGTGCCACCATTTGAAAATAAAAATAAAAATAAGGGACAAAGGAAGCAAAGTCATTCGACACCTAAAATATTCAAAGGTGAAATGTAAGATTGATAAGTCACAAAGAAAATAACCCTGAGGATGAGAGATTCACAAAGTCAAGCCCTAATAGATGCAATGAAGCTTCATTGATGATGATGACTACGGTGACGATGAAGATGTGCCGCAAACCCATAAATAAAATAAATGATGGTGTCAAAAGATCATAATCCACAAAATAGCCTTACCACTACGAATCACGGCTTCACTCCAAAATCTACTCTTTCCCTTGAGATTAAATAGGGAGAATACAGATGATCTCCCATCTTTATGGCTTCCCGGTGAAGATCCATATGTGCCAGTGACTACGAGCTGAAAAGCAAATAAAGAAAAAATAATAATTATAAGTGAGGCGTTTCAAATATGCAATAGGCACTATAGCAGCACTCACTTCTTACTTGAAGATAGATCGACTTATATGCAATGATCAATTGATGACTTTATCTCATTCATTTGATGATAAAGGTTGGGTACCATAAGAATATAGATAGAGCTTATGGGATGCCGTATCTAAAGAGAACAAGACCAAGTGACCAACCTCAGATGCTAATAGTCATATATATATATATATATATGAATAAAGTAATCTAGGTGATACTAAAATGCCTACACTGGTCCAATAATCCACCAATACCATGAGGATGATATAACCAGTTTGACTTCTATGAATTCCTCGTCTATAGAACTAAAGAGTCCGTCCAATTTCTTCTTATATATATGTTCCCACATTTTCTAGTATTTCGAACAATAATGATTCTATAGAACTAAAGAGTCCGTCCAATTTCTGATATATATGTGTTCCCACATTTTCTAGTATTTCGAACAATAATGATTGTAGTAGTAGTAGTAATAACAACAACAGCCTGTGAATGAAATAAAAAGGAGAGTTTGACTTGTTTACTTTATTTCTTTGGCCATTGCGGGAGAAAGAAACCCTAGATCCTACTCGCCAAGTCTGGGCCACATCCACAATAGATTAATAGTTGACTTAAAATACCCTGATTGTTAGATTAGATCACCGCATCTGTGAGCATGGACAGTAGTACTTGCCCGCTTAAAGCTTAATTATCTCTATCCAAGGAAGCGAAGTGCGTGTTGTTGGCAGGCGCAGATAAAGAACAATATCAGATTATGTAGAGAGATTAAAAAAAATTAGAGATTTTAAGTTTTCAGTAGATGTGATCCAAGGGATCTATCTACCGCATACCACTAAAATGGCTACAATAAACAGCATAGAGGAGGAGAATCTCGTAGTAGGAGTCGATCTCGATAAGCGATCCATCTTTGCCCTCGATCGGGTAAGCGTCGCAAAAACCAGCAGCTTCAGATTTCTTTTCTCTTCTCCACTCACGGACGGTGTTGCCCTAGCTAGGTCTGCAAAGCCTTTCGTGTTTTAGTGACAACGGCCCCAGCATGAGCGCCCCAAGTCGCCGGCGTGGCTCACCTATAAAAGTCTATGCTAATCAAGGAGAGAGCGGGGGTACTACTACTAGGGAATGAGATTAAAATGTAATTATCCATTCAAAAATACACGGGTGTAAAAGAAAACCGAAAAACCAGCCCAACCGCGGTTAATAACCGTGTTTCACGGTTCGGTTACGGTTACGGTTACGGTTAATGGAATCCAAAAACCGCAAGGTTCGGTTCGGTTCGATTATGATTTTTCATAAAATTTCACGGCTGTTAACCGAACCGAACCGTAAAATACGGTTCGGTTAACCGCACCGTTATACTAATAAAAAAAAAAGAGTGGGTGCTAGATGAAATAATTTTGAATGCTAACAAAAGTAAACCCTAACAATGTTAACAAAAGAAACCTAAGTCCAAAAGGACCAAAACCCTCTCCTAAGTCCTCTATTTCTCCCATCCAACACCTCTCTCTCTCTCTCTCGCCCCCTATGCCTCTCTCTCTCCCTCTCTCTCTCTCGCATCAGACAGTCAATGCCTCTCTCTCTCTCGACTCCCTAACGGAGACTAGCTATTATTAACCATATAAGAGCCTGAAGAAGAAGAGCATCTGATCCCTCCCCAAGCTCTCCTACAACGGCGCCGTCAAGGAGGAGCTCCCGCCGGACTGCCCCATCTGCCTGGCGGAGTTCTCTGACGGCGACGAGGTACTCGTGCTCCAACAATGCGGCCATGGGTTCCACGCCGTCTGTGTCGACACGTGGCTGGGGCCCCACTCGTCGTGCCCTTCCTGCCGTAAGATCCTGTCGGCGGGGCGGTGTCAGAAGTGCGGTGGTTTCCCGGCCGCGGAAGGGGACGTGAAGGAAACGGAGGATGACGCCAACGGGTTCTTGGCCTAGAGGTGGGACATACATCTGTCTCGTGGTGGGGCCCACCTGATCATGATCAGCGGTTTTGCGACTACAAATGTCTATATCCGTGTATAGCAGGCAAAGAGGTTTTTTTTTTTTTTTTTTGCAGGAAGAAGGGATGGCGGCAGCAGCCCCCCGGACAGCTCAATCTCGATGAATCTCCTTCATGGGGATCTCGAAGCGTCGATTGCTTCGAGAAGCTGGAGCAGATCGGTGAAGGAACCTACGGGTACGTCAGATCTCGTTCAAAAGATTTCATCTTCCTCATTTTCTCCCCTTCCCCCCCTCTCAATCGAACATGTCTGTTTGATTTTGTGAAAAAGGAAGTTTCTTGTTTGTATTGCTTTAGGATTGTGAAAATCACAAAAAAAATTTCAACTTACAGAACAGAGGAATTCGTTTGGGTTTGAATGAATGTTGTTTTGGTGGGTTTTACTCAATTGGTATATATAATTTTTGTTGGATTGATTGTGTTTAAGTTGATCGCTATGGCATTATGTTTGTTGGAAGTTTTGAAAGCCCTAATTTATGCCAAATTTTTATAATTGTAAATCATGGGTTCTATAGAAGAGGAAGTAAATCGAAATTGATCAAGTGTTCTCTTATGATCGACTGCTTCTCCAGAAGATAATCCCCTAAAAAAGATTTCTTTCTTAGTTATTAAGAAACACGGAACCAATTGTTCAAGCCGCCTTTCGATGCATTAAACTACAATGTGGTGGAGCCTGTGGTGCCGGTCCTACCGGCTGTGGAGTATTACTTATTGTGTCTGGGTGATGGGTCCCTTTATTTTTAATTAATCATTTTCAATTAAGCATGATCAGTTTTTTCCATCCACGGTTATTAACCGTAACCGAACCGTTTTATATGGTTAACCGACGATTCGATTTTTTACGATTTTTGTCTTTACGGTTACGGTTATGGTTTTAAAATACAGATAACCGCGGTTACGGTTCGGTTAACGATTTTTCCAAAATAACCGGTTAACCGAACCGTGACACCCCTACAAAAATACGAGTAATATTCTTTGTCACCAAAATTTTATTCCAATCAAAGTTATCCACACTTTTAATGTCATCCTCATTACCTTTATCATTTAGGTTATTTAGGACTTCACGTTCAATTAATAGTTAAAAGGCACTTTTTACCATACTCAAGGGTTGTTTGGCAATTTATTAGGCTAGTAAAAATAACGTAAAGCCACCATTGTCCAAACAAGCGGTCACATCAAAAGTATATATTTTTAAAATATCCTCCCTATTTTTCAAAAAAAAAGGTGAAAAACAACCTTCTTTTCTCACTAAATGACAAAAAAAAATCCACTTTTTGTATAAAGGGTCTAAAAAATTTCCTACCAATCCACTAAAAATAAAATACCATCATAAGCCCCAATATTTTATTCTATCTTTATTTGATGCTTTACATCACTTTTACTTTAATAGTAAATTGCCAAACTAAGTGACCCCACAAGTCAAGTTAACAAGTGCCCCAATGATTGAATGTTCCCTCCAAAGTTTATAATATTTATAAACTGGCCCATGTGGTTTCGGTATTTATAAATAGGCCCTTACTTTGACATTTTAATACCTTTCATATCCCAAAATATGTCAAATCGATAGTAATGAGAAGAATGCGTTTGGGTTTGAGTGCTGCTATCTGCACACTGGAAATTACTCTCGGCACACATTGCAACTCTTTACACAATGGTGGTTAGTGTAAAAGATTCCATTTTTTTCTCTCTGCACTCTACATTTTCCCTAAAATGCCCTTGTCCTGGACTCATATTATTTCTGCATTTCAACTATTTCTTCCCTCCCATTTTCCTCCCTTTTACACATGATGATTCACTGTATAGGTCTTCCGACGGCGAGCTCACGAGGTGATGATAGGCAAATCTCGACGAGCGCCCCCACCAGAACGATTTCGATCTCCCAACAAAGCCCCCCATTTGAACTTTGCTCTCTTTGCTCTCTTCATTTTCAGTGCATGTTCCAACTTCAACGATCTCTGTTAGTGATTTCCATCTGTTTGTATATTTAGAAATGCTTTTAGTTTTTGTTTAAGTTCCATTATTTGGTTTCTTGGAATGGTTTTCCTTGCCTCCACTACATCTCTCTCCCATTTTCAGTTTTTTTTTTTCAGTTTCTCTTGACCATTCGGCATTACCGGTCCGAATACGAAGAAATTGTTCGGACTCACTGTACTGTAAAGACTATAAGTGTACGGTATCATGATTCCGAATAGATGTTTTTGAGACAGCGCAATAGAATCGAATAGGTCTTGTACTCACGGTGAGGTACTGTCGAACGATCGGTACCCACACAGTTACTCAAGGTCGAAGAGGTTCACTAATTTTTTCCTATACTGATTTTAGCCTGGTTTTCTTTTATTTTTCAAGATATGGATGTGCCCAGTACCTCCAGGGTTCAACCCACTGCATCGCACGAGAGACTGCGTCAGAGGTTAGTCGCTGATGATCAAAGCGAAAGTCCAGAGGAAGTGGACGCTCAAGAAGTAGTTGAAGAACCCGTTTAAGCCTAAGAGCAACCAGAAGTCCATGGACAGGCAGAAGTCCATCAACGAACTTCAATTGGTGACTCTTCTAAGACTGGAGAAATTCCTGGGGGGACGACAAGTTTGTCGCTGCTATACAGTTTTCGGACGCATATTGCTTTTAGTATTTGGCAGCAGCAAGTTTGTGATTAATCTTGATTAACGTGTTGTAACTATTTATTACCTTCACTAATTTATTTTTTATTACGTATTGCAGGAGAGACCGCGACTTAAATGCCTAAGCCATGCCCAAAAAATCAGTGAATAGGCATGGAATTCAGAAGGAATGCAGAATACAGTGTTTTGTGGACTCATTGGACGTTCATGGTTGGCTCCACTGGTGGAGACATCCTATCGTTTCATCAACAAGAACATGGTGTCAGCCTTTGTGGAAAGATGGCAGCCTGAGACAAACACATTACACATGCCTTTCGGTGAAATGACGATCACCCTTGATGACGTAGGCACCATTATAGGGATACCGAATCTGTATCGGTTAGTTACTACCATTTGAGCAAGCAAAGACACTTGTAGAGCATGGTCTTGGAGTCACATCTCAGCAGGCACACGAACAGTTAGCAGTTGTGCGGGGCTCGTCAGTTAGACTGGACTCTGGAGTGGCCCAGGGACCTATATGGAGCTGTGACCGATGCGGAGCCAGAAGAGCACATTAGGCATGCCGCTAGAGCATACCTATTGTATATATTGGGTAGTACACTCTTCATAGACAGGAGTCGCACTAGGGTCCCAGTGATGTATCTAAGGCTGCTAATGAACTTCAATGAGGTACCACATATGCTTGGGGAGCTGCTGCTCTTGCGTATCTATATCGACAGTTGGGGTTTACTACCCGAGCTGACGTTAGGCAGATTGCAAGATATTTGACTCTTCTAGAGGCTTGGATTTACGAGCATTTCCCCGGGTGCAGGCCTAATCCCAACTGCACATACATAAAAAATCTACCGCGTGTGCATCGTTGGGTGGCACGAAGAGAGTATGGGGACCAAATGTCCAACCTGTAATCATTACGAGAGGCACTTGACGATATTGGTGCCCATGAGGTAAGCTCTTACAATTTATAGCATAAATTTTGAGTAAATTAGTGAAAAAGCTTTTGTTGTCTAATGCATTTGTTGATTAATGTTGCAGGTAGTTTGGGACCCTTATCGAGAGCAAAGGGCAGATCACCCCTTTCACGAGGTTGCTTATTACACCGGCTTTCCTAAATGCATGGATATCGTTAACCGTATCATCCTAATCAGGTGCTGAGGCAGTTTGGTAGGGTGCAGCGCATTGCCCTCACTCCACTAGCTCCACAGCGCACCATTAGGGGTGCCACCACAAATCAATATCGGAATGCATACCATTACTTGGACCAAATATGGGAGAGATGGCATAACCACCTGTTGTCTCCGATGGTGTGTGGTGTGCCTGTGGCGCATCCATGGAATTGCGCACCCAATTATTTGGAATGGTTCACATGAGTATCGCACCCAATCATTCAAAACCTTGAACATCGCTCCTCATTTAATCCGCGTGTTCGAGATTCTCATGGCAGCTCTTTTATAGACCTCTGATTGGTATGATGCCTAACGTGTTATAACTGTCATATTATGTCTATTCAACTGAATAAGTTATGCATTATGTGATAAATGAACAGCGCATCGTGAATGCTCAAAATATTATTTAGCCGATTCTAAGAAGAGGGCATAGTCTAAGTGTCCGAGATCCTGATGCCTTGTACACGACCCTAAAGGATGTCAAAAGGCTGCTAGATGGAGCTGATCCGAAAGATCTTGTTCGAAGACCGCCTCGCAGCGAGACACGTACCTATAGCCGCAGAGCGAGACGTGGGTCTAGGATTGGGGCTTATCATCTATTTCCTATTTTTTTGATGTGGAATTAATGGATGTTTTTGGACCTTTGTTTTTTTGTTCCTTGTACAGGATGATAAAATCAAATCATGGATATTTATGGATGTTTATGTAAACTGATATTTGACTAATGGAAGGAAACTTTTTAGATCATTTTTTTATTGTGTATTTTATGGTATCAAACCAAATACTTAGGCCTTGAAAAAATTGTTACAACAATCTAAAGGAACCAAAAAAAATTTTATGTTTCAATGTGACCAAGATATCCTTTCGCCGAACCATATTCTTGGACATGTCTACCAGCAATGAAGTTTCCTCCTCTGTTAATCTCCCTGCAAATGAGTGCCCTCATAGGAAGTCTGCATCTGGATGATTATACACACCACATACTACATGCAACATCCATTCCTCATTTGAGCCCACCACTTTGCCTTGTAACATGAATGGGCAGCCACATTTCTTCGAACCAGCCAGCTTCAATTTCTTCCCTACAGTCCCATCTTTAGTTATCCTCATGTCTCTATAAGACCCACTCCTCTCACACCCAAAGGTCAGCCTTGGCTTTTTATTTCTCCTGTTGGGCGCTGCTGATGTCTTAATAACAACAATGAAACCATTTCTCCCCCCAACATCACGAGCCCAATTAATTAGGGCTTCTCAGCTTGTGAATATCTGCACATAACCAAACAAAATTATATTGAAGCAAGTCACTACATCAATTTAAATATCGAATTGATTCATCTACATTTATTACCTCTTGGGTGATAAACTCATTACTATAGTCCACCACACATTCCGAGCCAACCTTGCTGCATTCAGTAGGCGCATTCCACTACTATGAAACCAATTTTGTTAGAGTGTGTAAATGATACACCTGCACGGCTCTGAACATCCATACAGAATTAATTTGTTCGGACAAATACGACCACACATATTGCTTATGTTCGCTCGCAGATGGCCGAAATTAATTCTTTTGTACGACATTATAGTGTCGTTCAATACCGAGTTGTTTGGCACTGTGTTGCCGCCCAAAGCACATTTGAACGGATATGCAGGGCCGAACGATTTGTCCCAGACTAAAAGACAAAGCGCGATGAATATGCTTACATCGACACTGCTAGAATGATCGGGAACCATCGTCTGGTTGTCCTTTGGCTCGTCCATTGCTTAAGAATGCTAGTCAAGTGGGTAACAACTTTGAATAAAATCAAGATTAATGAGATGAAGTAAAATAGAGAATGAGGTGAAGATTTAAACCGGGAGAGAAGATGAAAGAGAGGAGATAGCAATGGGAGTGAGACCAAGAATGAAATGTATCTTCAGAAGCACTGATAATCCGTCTGAGGGAGAGGAGTTAATGTAGCAAGTAGAGACGAGTAAATGTAGCAAGTTGAAACCCTTCTCTTCGATTTTCATATGGGAGGGAAAATGCAGTGTGTAGAAAGCACCTGGGAGGGGCATCATGAAGCCATTTTGATAAATTTACAAGTAAGCATTTTAGTCCCCATTTAGTGCAGTGTGTGGAGAGTCATTTTCAGTGTGCAGATAACAGCACTCTTTGGGTTTAAAGCATTTTGACGCATTTACCCTTGTCTCTATCTTTTATACATAATTATTCCATTAGGAAAAGTCTCCACATTCCAACAATAATTTTACCATTTTAGTTTACTTTTTTTTTCTCACTTTCTTCCTCCATGACTCCAGTGACCACTTGTATATTAGACTCTTACTTAACCTAAGACCTCAAAAATGGGAATTGTTTTTCGTTCTTTGAAGTTTATCTTGTTATGAACAATCAACATCTACAGGTGATCCCCATCACAATGGAATTGAATAAATCTACACGGCATAAGTTTCTCTTGTTTACTTTTTTCTTTCCCCATATTCATTAATAACATTTTATGAATTCAGCTTCCTTTCTTGGGCTCTTATTTCCTTTTTGTTCGTCATCTTTTACTAGTCTGTAGTTTGTTTTTTTTTTTTATTCTTTCAAGGATAAGAGTCACTATAATATTAGAAACCCCAGGGGTTTATGTAGAAATCTTAAAAACTTTGGGGAGGTATATATATAATTTTTTTTTTGTAAATACTAAATAGTGTTTAATGTATGCAAGGTCAAACTTGTCATTTTCATAAAATTTCAGCTAATGGACTTTATAAATTGCTTTTTTTGAATGAAATTTTACATAGTTGACGATCGTGAATTGGATGAAACAGTACCTCTCCCTCTTTCTACGGAAGAAGGGATCCGGACTCCCATTGGAGATACTCTGGGCCAGTTTGGCAACTCTACTAATAGAGTCAAGTGAAGTAAAGTTGATTTAAAAAAAAAATATGAGTGGGTTATGATGGTATTTTGTTTTTATTTATTTGTCATGGATTCTTTTTAACTTTTTGTATGAGAAAATGGAGTTTTTTTGTATTTTAGTGGATAAATGTGGTTGTCTTTTGATTTTTTTTTTTTGAAAAAGATGAAGGGAATTTTGAATAAAAATGCTTCTGATGTGATATCTTGTCTGAAAATAAAGGCTTTACTTGACTTTTTACTGTGCTAGTAAAGTGCCAAATTAGTCCTAGCTTTATACTTAGAGATGCAAGGGATAATGATTTTGCATTTCCCTACCCATCTGCTAGTCCACATGTATCCATCCGTACCCCATCTGGTGTAGAAGGGATTTGGTTTACAAAAATGGCTCCAAGGTCGAAGGCCATGGGAACGGTGGCAGGCAGGCAAGGCATCGATGCTTGGACATATGCCACAAGTAGTCGAAAGTTTTCCACAAGGATTTCAATTGGTGACATCTCCCGAATATCACATGGTGCGGGTGACCATTATCCTCTTTTATTAGAAAATGGCAAATGCCCCTCAACTCCATTTTCCCTTCTTATTCCCACCTCACTTCTTCAATCTCACCTGAACCATCTTTTTCTTCTGAAAAAGATATTAAGCTTTGTATCTAACAAGAAGGCGCAATGAGAATTTCTATACTCATGGTTCCAGCATATCTCTTCCGATTGGGAGTTCCATTTTCTCGGATGGTGACTTGTCATTTGGATTGAACCCAAAAACATCCTCCCTAGGAGCAGGGTCCTCTGCACTTCTCCAACGGTAAGAACATGGTTATATCTCCATTAGCTTAGTCAACACTAGTTTCATGTAGGGAATAAGACAATTAGTTGGGTAATCAAAAGTTTTGTCCTTCGTTCCATCTGGTCATCTACTTCTTCTTCTTCTTCTTTTTAACTCATTGCTCCCTTTATTTAAAAGCTTGACACTCGGGTTTTTCTTAGGTTTTTTCAAGGAAGCCCCATTTGCCAGGAAGTAGAATTGCCTCTAGTACCATCTGTTAGGTTTTTTGGGTGTTTCAAAAATTCTTAAGGTGGATTTTGGAAAAAGTGTTTTGTCATTTTTATGGGTAGTGTAGGCTATTGGAAACAACCCATCCCACATTGCTCAAGTTCAACTTTTGAAGAGGGTTTATAAGTGTTTCCATTCCTTAACTCTTTAAGAACTTTTGTAGGCTTTTGCCATGGGCCCTATGCGCGCAGCGAGCCAGGCTTGACCCGAGGTGCTGGGTCCGGAAAACGTTTAACCGGGCATGCGTCCGTAAAACCAATTTTTAATCGCTGATTTAATGTGGATTAACGTTAACCAATTTTAATCGCTGATTTAAATGTGGATTAATGTTGTGATTTAATGTTTTTAAACGTTGAGGATTAAATCGATTTTAATGGCTATTTTAATGTGGTTTAACGTTGTGACTTAATGAGGATTAATGGCCCAATGGACACTAATTACAATATAAATTAGGGCCATCCGAGTGATCGTTCGATTACACATAAAATTTGTTTTTCTTCTCTCTTTTCCTTTGCTTTCCCTCTGAGCACTGAGCAAACTAAAAGGAGTTTACGCTTTCGGGCTGTGTTGCGATCAGACCTGAATCAAGGAAGGCCGTTGTATCCTGGGGGCAGTTCTGCTGAGAACCTTCGCACCTATATTTTATCCTAAGGGGCGGAACTTGTTCTAAAGAGAGCGTTATCAGACGTGCCTCGGCCACAGATCTGCTACCGTTGCTGCTCTTCGTTTTCCGCCAACAAATCACAGTTGCAATATTCAACAATCGGGTACTATTTTTACTTTTAAATATTGTTTGACAGCAGTTCCTATTGTAGCTTTTCCAACATTTTAGGACAATACTATGGCTACTTCCGCTGTCAAATTCATGCATCAAAACCTAGTTCGGTTGGACAATTTTGACGGATCCAATTTTCGACGTTGGCAGCAGAAAGTTTTATTTCTGCCGACATCTTTGAAAATTGCTTATGTCCTTACCGAATCATGCCCTAAATGAGAAAAAGGACCAGGTGGCTCTTATGCACGGAAGAAATGGAAAGAGCATGATTACCTATGCAAAAGCCATATTCTGAACCTGGTAGCAGACAATATTTACAATATGTATGTTTAAGCCCGATCTGCTAAAGACCTCTGGAGAGCTCTTTATAAAAAATATAAAATAGAAGAGTCTGGGGCTAAGAAGTATGCAATGGACGCTATCTGAATTTCAAGATGGTAGATGACAAGCCCATTCTTCCTCAAGTCCATGATTTACAAACCATTGTTAATGAAATTGTTAAAGAAGGGATCCGGATTGATGAACAGTTCCAAGTGGCGACAATTATTAAAAAATTACTAACCACTTGGAAGGATATACAAAAAAACCTTCGACACAAAAGAAAGGTTTATTCTTTGGAGCGCCTTCAGTGCTACTTGAGAATTGAGGGATAAGCCCGGAATAGTGATCAAAAGGATTTGGCTAAGAATGGTGGTAAAATAAACTTAGCTGAATCTAAATCCCAAGTTGATGCTGAAAACAATGGGAAGTTTGATCAAAATTTAGGCAGGAATAAGCAGTTTAATCATTCCTTTAAGAAAAGAAGCAAAATCAGAACAAAATGTTCAGTAAAAATCAAGGGACTGTCAAGCCACATGCTAAAGGCAGTTGCTTTGTTTGTGGCAAGCCGGGACACTTTGCAAGAGAATGTCGTCACCGAAAGAAATGTCCACAACAATCTCACACCACCAAGCGTCAAGCTAATGTTACTGAAGCAGAACAATTTGCTGCTGTTATTTCTGAGGTAAATGCTGTCAGCACAGGGAAGAGTGAAGGATGGTGGATTGACACTGGTGCAACCACCCATGTCACTTTTGACGGAGGTGTGTTCAAGTCCTATGAGAAGGTCACGAATGATTATAAGAGAAGGTCACGAATGATTATAAGCTCACTCTGGGAACTACCGTTGCTACTCAAGTAATCAGTAAAGGGAAGGTTGAACTTCAGTTCACTTTCGGGAAGACAGTGACATTCTTGAACGTGTTCCATGTACCATAATTGAGAAAGAACCCTGTGTCTGATTATCTTCTAAATAAGTCTAGATTTAAACAGGTAATAGAATCCGACCAGTTTGTAATCACCAAGAAAGGTGTATTTGTCGGTAAGGGTTATGCCTGTGAGAGTATGTTTAAATTGAATATTGTCAATAATAATATTGCATCTTCTTCTGCTTATATTATTGCTTCAGTTGATGAATGGCATGGTAGATCAGGTCACATTAATTTAAGAACTATGAAAAATATGAGTAATGATGGACTAATTGATAAATATGAAGATGATCATAAGAAATGTATAATATGTTCTCAATCAAAAATTTCTCATAAGCCATTTAAACATGTAGAAAGGGAATCTACATTACTTCAATTAGTTCGCTCTGATATATGTGATCTAAGTAATACTATGACAAGAGGTGGTAAATACTATTTTATTACTTTTATTGATGACTGTTCTAAATATACTTTTGTATACTTATTAAGAACTAAAGATGAAGCACTATCTAAATTTTAAATTTATGTGACCGAAGTTGAAAATAAATTGAATAAAAAGGTTGTGTCATTTAGAAGTGACAGAGGTGGTGAATACACCTCAAAAGATTTTTTAAATTATTGTGAATCTAAAGAAATTAAGAGAACTTGTTCTACCCCTTATACACCCCAACAAAATGGAATAGCAGAAAGAAAAAATAGGACTTTGATTGAAACGGTTAACTCTATGTTAATAGCATCTGGTAGTCCTAAAAACTTGTGGGGCGAAGCTTTGTTGACTGCACGTTATATTTTAAATAGAGTTTTACATTCTAAGACTAATAGAACACCCTTTGAGACTTGGGAAGGGAGAAAGCCTAGTCTTAGATATTTTAAAGTTTGGGGGTGTTTAGCACATGTGAGGATAGTAGATCCAAAAACGCCTAAATTAGGACCCCACTCATGGGAGTGTGTTTTCATTAGCTATGCACAAGACGGTGCTGTCTACAGATTCATTAAATTAGAAGACCTAAGCCTAGTTGAATCTCGAGATGCAGACTTCTTTGAAGACTCTTTTCCTTTTAAGACTAAGTTTACGTCGGAACTTTCTTCATCCAAAAGAGTTCTAGGAACTCATGAGGAAGAGGAATCTCAACCTAGAAGGAGTAAGAGAGCAAGGACTGCTTCTAGTTTTTGTCCTGACTTTGAAACCTATCTAGTAGAGGAAGATCCATCTACTTTTCAGGAGGCTATGACTGCACATGATGCTGCCTTTTCGAATAAAGCATTAGATTATGAGATTGAATCCATTTTAGCCAATAATACCTGGAAATTAACTAACTTACCTTTAGGTACTAAACCTTTAGGGTGCAGGTGGGTTCTCAAGAAAAACTTAGGCCCGATGGGTCAATAGAAAAATATAAAGCCAGGCTAGTAGCCAAAGGCCTTAGACAAAAAGAGGGAATAGACTTCTTTTATACTTATTCACTCGTGTCTAGAATCAGTTTTATTAAAATCTTGATTGCTATTGCTGCTGTTCATAATTTGATAATACATCAATTGGATGTAAAAACTGCTTTTCTAAATGGAGATTTGGAGGAGGAAATTTATATGGATCAACCAGAAGGCTATGTCATAAAAGGACAAAAACGAAGGGTGTGTAAATTAATAAAGTCCTCATATGGGCTAAAACAAGCACCTAAACAGCGGCATATGAAATTTGATGAGGTTATTTTTTCTAATGGCTTCAAAATAAATGAGGATGAAAAATGTATTTATTATAAATATGATGGTTGTTCAATAATTGTAATATGCTTATATGTTGATGATTTACTAATATTTGTATCTAGCTTGGAATGCATAGAAGAAACAAAAAGTATTCTTTTTCAAAATTTTGATATGAAAGACTTGGGAGAAGCAATGTTTTATTGGGAATTAAAATCATAAGAGATAATTCTGGAATTAAATTATCCAAATCACATTACATTGAAAAAATATTGAGATTAAAATCATAAGAGATGATTCTGGAATTAAATTATCCCAATCACATTACATTGAAAAAATATTGAGAAAATATGATCATTTTGATTGTAAACCTGTGTCTACTCCTTTTGATCCAAGTATAAAATTAGTGAAAATGATGGTGAATGTGTATCTCAACTTGCTTATGCTAGTGTAATTGGTAGCTTAATGTATGCTATGAATTGTACTTGCCCTGATATAGCTTATGCAATGAGTAAATTGAGTAGATATACTAGTAATCCCGACGTTACACATTGGAATGCTGCATATAGAGTATTTAAGTATTTAAAGCATACCATAAACTATGTATTGTGTTATTCTAGTTATCCAGTTGTGTTACAGTGATGCTCACTGAAATTCAGACTTAGATGATTATAAGTCTACAAGTGGATATATTTTCACTTTTGGAGGTACTGCAGTTTCTTGGAAATCAAAGAAACAAACTGCAATTTCTCATTCCACTAAGGATTCAGAATTCTTGGCTCTGGGAGCTGCTGCGATGGAATCTGAATGGATTAGAAATTTATTATTTGATATTTCTTTGTGGACTAAACCAATTCCTCTTATTATTATTCATTGTGATAACACCGCAATAATTATTATTGCTAATAATGTCACGTACAATGGAAAGTCTAGACAAGTGTGACTACGACATAGCTATGTGAAACAATTATTTGGTGGAGGAGTAATTTCAATTGACTTTTATAGGCTTTTGTCATGGGCCCTATGCGCGCACGCGAGCCAGGCTTGACCCGAGGTGCTGGGTCCGGAAAATGTTTAACCGGGCGTGCGTCCGCGACGCGCATCCTGCGTGTATATCGCGCGCAAAGGACCCATATAGAAATGGCAGCCTTTTGCCATTATTTTATCTGATTTTTAAAACCAATATTTAATTGTTGATTTATTATGGAATAACGTTAACCAATTTTAATCGCTGATTTAAATGTGGATTAATGTTGTGATTTAATGTTTTTAAACGTTGAGGATTAAATCAATTTTAATCGCTATTTTAATGTGGTTTAAAGTTGTGACTTAATGAGGATTAATGGACCAACAGACACTAATCACAATATAAATTAGGGCCATCCGAGTGATCGTTCGATTACACATAAAATTTGTTTTTCTTCTCTCTTTTCCTCTGCTTTCCCTCTGAGCAATGAGCAAACTAAAAGGAGTCTATGTTTTTCGGGTTGTGTTGCGATCAAACCTGAATCAAGGAAGGCCATTGTATCCTGGGGGCAGTTTTGCTGAGAACCTTCGCACCTGAATTTTATCCTAAGGGGCGGAACTCATCCTAAAGAAAGCGTCATCAGACGTGCCTCGGCCACAGATCTGCTGCCGTCGCTGCTCTTCGTTTTCCGCCAACAAATCACAGTTGCAATCTTCAACAATTGGGTACTATTGTTACTTTTAAATATTGTTTGACAGTAGTTCCTATTGTAGCTTTTCCAACACCATCCAAGATTATAAAACCCTCATCGTTGCTAATCGGACCCCAAGTGTAGGGTCCGATTGTAGTAATAAAACTGGTGAGACCAGGTCGATCCACAGGGAGCAATGTAAATTAAAGTTCATTCTCAACTTGTACCTACCCTAAATTAAAAATCTAAATCTAGCCTAAAAACTAAAAAATTACAACCATCATTCTTACTTTCCAAAAATTAAATTAATTACAATCCAATGAAAAGTAAACTTCCTAAATCTAAGAATCCTAAACTAAAAACTAAAATTGCTGTAAAATAATACACAAGTTAGAACTTTCAAAAATAGAAAATTAATAAAACTAAATAAAATTAGAAACTATACTAAAGTTAGAAAGTTAGTAATGCAATGCGTGCTATGAGATGTTAGAAAATTCTAAGTCTAGAAAACTAGTATGCATGGCTGTTTTTATGTATGATTTTTTCCTAATCTAATGCAACCTAAAACTGCATTTACTGGCTGGTTTTGAACTATAATGATGCATGAATCAAATAAAAAAAACGGAAGTGGAAAACGATTTAAAATGAATGAGATATGAGTGCATGAACATGACCTAAAAAAAAATTCTGTGCAGAAATTCTGCACACAGGTGGGTCCGACTAGCCATGTTTGAGCCACTGGTTCACCATCTCTCCAAATTTATTTTTTCTTGAAATGATAGGGTTTGAAAGTACACTGATCAAACTTTAATTTCCCAAGTTTCATCGAAAAATAATGTGTTTTGATCAGTTTTTTAATTGCAAACTTTTCACATAAAATCTGTCATGAAATTCCTGCGACAATGTGTTGAATTGTGCACTTTATGTTGGGATCCGAATTTCTAAAAAATATTTGGCCAAAATTATTGACTCAAATCTATGACTTTTCTTGTTTATTCAATTTAAAACTCCAATTCTAGCAACTTAAACATATCTAAACTCTACCAATATGAAAATGCATGCAATGCTAACTAGTTCCAACCATAAACTATGCAAAAAAAATTTTACATAAACAAATAAGAAGCATAAGAAGAAAAATAAAAAGTGCTTGAATTTAAATGTGTGGTGCAAAAAAAATAAATGTGTGGATTGCATAAAATTAAATGTGTGGCATTAACAAAAAAATAAATTTGTGGATTTTTCAATAAATGTAAATGTGTGGGAATTGCAATAAAAATAAATATGTGATAAGTGTGCCCTTTTTTTTATTCTCAAACCGGTTTCATAATTACTTATTTCATGCCCTAGGATCTTGGGTTGTCAATCCAAGAACAACAACAAAGGAAACACAATTCAAGCATTAATCACATAAGGAAAAGAATTAAAAAAAAATCACACTTTTACTAATATGCAATGTTTTTACCTAAAAGATGGAGAATTAAAATTCCAAAAATAATTACATACTAGGATGAAAGGAACCTCTCTAGTTGAAGCATCAAGTTGGGACAAGCCTTCTTGAAAAGAGATGAGCTATGGTAGAGAAAAGAGATGGGTAGAATGGTGGAGGAATTATACTAGTGAGGGGGCTTTTTCTTTCATGAAAGGGAGTGGACGTCCAAGGGCATCTTTAAATAGGGTATGGGCTGCCTATTCTTTCTCCTTAGTTCCTACTTTGTTGCAAGAATCTTCTTCACTTATTAAGTTTTCTCCTTTCTTTTCTCCATTTTATCTTCATGCACTTGTCATATTTCCTTCTTTAGCAAATCTTCATTTGTCTTGACATTTATGAGAGATACATGAGGTGGCGCACTCTAAGTTGGAATCAATAGAAAATTGAATGCCCAATATGTGTAGATTCTTTCCACTTTTATCTCTTTGGAAATCTTCTTTCTTGATTTGGCCCTTCATGGATTTTCTTTGATTATCTTGAATTATCTTCAAAATGAACTTGGAATTTTGTGCAAAGAAAGTGGACCCCCCTCTTGGACGCCCCACATGTGTGACCTACACATGTGCATGTGTGGGACCCTTTTCATTTCCTGCAGGCAAAAAAAAAATGAATTTCATGTGAAAAGATAAATTTACTGTTAATTCACAATTGCATGACTGCGGGCCCATCTCTCATGAAATAATGAATGAATGCACCTGATGATTAATTAATTCCATGAGAAAAACACGTTTGAAAAAAAATATTTCCAAAAATAAAATTAAAAACTAGCAGGTTTCATGATTTGATGCAAAAATGATGGTTTTTGAGCAAATTATGCATGAATGTACTACAACGGATAAAAAATACATAAAATCATGATATAACACAAAATGAGGCTCTATTGGCTTGATAAGTCCTTAAACTTACCAAAAATAACCATGAAAATGTGCATTTTTAAGAACTTATCAGTTGCCGATGGTCAGAATTTTAGAGTTTCTATTTGGAATTGGTTCTCATGGACTGACAACCAAGATGATCTCGTTTGTTCTGGGCTGTCATACCAAATTCCAGCATAGCAGTTGGTGGAGTTGCTTGGGAGGAGGACTAATTAGGATGAAAGCGGTCGGTGGAATTGCTCGGGCAGAGTACCTGCTAGGATGAAGAAATGGGAGAGGGAAGAAGACACGAGAAGAGCAAGAAGAAGCCAAGAAGAGAGGAATGGGAGATTTGTTTTGAAAAGGACATAAGGGCATTTTGGCCATTTTTTTCTAAGAAAAAAAAATGCAGTCAGAGGTTGCCGGTGCAGGTGATTTTCGTCTGGATGTCTTTAATTGATGACAAAATTAGCGAAAGGTCCCTATAAGTCAATGTTTCCAGCCTCCAGTCCAAGGAAAAAATTTTTAAGGCCTATGGTCCACTCAGTTAGACTTTTTCCAGCCTTAGGTCCCTGCATCCACATGATCTCATTTTTTTTGACTAAATTGCCCTTTCAACCGTTTTAGGCATAAAATTTTGAAATTTCAAATTTCAAATCTTCCCTCCTCCCTCCTTCCTAAATCCTCTCAATCTTCCTCCTCCCTCTTTCCTAAACAAACTGATATCGGAGAAAAATTCTCATTTTTTTCCCACCTCAAAGACAGGCAGCGATTTGGTTTGTGTCACGTGGCTCACGCCTGATCAACGGTGAAGACTGTCGCGGGTTGCAGAGGAGAGAACGGAAGGTTCTTGGTTTGAAATCGGTCTTGGTGCACGTTATAGAGAAAAAGTGATTTCGTGTTTGACTTCTTGGGTACAAAAAAAAAATTATTTTTTGTTGTCTTATGTGGGACTTAGTTTTACAGAACCCATAAGTGGTTTTTCATCTCGTTTTGGTTCCAAAAGTGCAGAGAACGCAAGGCGGGTTTGGGTTCGTCAGTGACGAGATTCCGCCACTGTCTTCATCGGCCACGCACCAGTCCCATTTTTCTGCAGTAGTCGAACGTGGTGGCCCACCTTGATATGTCGACTACAACAAATCCTAACCCACCTCTTTTTTTTTTTTTTTTTTTCCCTCTGGCCCTGACCCACCTTTTTTTTCCAGTTCCTTGACCAAATCAAAGCACCCAACACAATCCCCACCCAGTCTTTTCCATGCCTTTGGTCTGATATCTTCTTTGTGTCCGGTTCCAGCAACTGAGGATGGAAAGACCTCAGTTCTCCCTCTCTGTTTCCAAACAGAGAACATAATGAAATAGCAAAGGCCTGGTAAGAGTTGACTCTTAGGTGGCCAGGTTTCAAAGGCAACTGGTACCTATTCAAGATGTTTGCATGGTCAGATATGATCATGGTCGGTAACATCACTATCCCCATCTTTATTGCAGAAACACATATAAAACCAATGCTATATATGGCTCCTTGATGGCCACGTTAGGACTGGTTCATTATTACTTGCTGTGTAGAAAGAGTAAGGATGCAACCTCAGTTCTCCCTCTCTGTTTCAAAACAGTGAATGGATTCTCTGATAAAAAACTATCTATTGGTTATGGAAACTCGCTTTTGTGCTTGCAAGAGGTAGTCCGCTGCCTTTCATCCTCGATTTTGGCTTAACAACAAGGGTAACGCACGGTTCTCAACAAATATATCAGACCTTTGCAAATTTATTTGAGTTTTTGATAAATTTATCTGAGTTTTTTGCAAATCTATCTTGATTTTTAGCAAATCTATATGAGTTTTTATCAAATTTATCTGAGTTGTTGTCAAATTTATATGAGTTTTGTTCAAATTTATCTATTTTCTGTCATATTTCTTTGTATTTTTCTCAAATTTATCTGGCTGTTGTTCAAATTTATCTGTTTTCTGTCATATTTCTTTCTATTTTTGGTAAATTTATCTGAATTTTATTCAAATTTATCTGAGTTTTTTGTCAATTTTATCTGAGTATTGTTCAAATTTATCTATTTTCTATCATATTTCTTTGTGTTTTTGGTAAATTTATTTGAGTTTTTTCTTTAAAAATTTATCTGAGTTTTCAGCAAATTTATTTACGTTTTTTGAAATCTATATGCGTTTTTTAAATTTATTTGCGTCTTTTGAAATTTATTTGTGTCTTTTCAAATTTATTGCATTTTTTAAATTTTATTTTCATTATTTTAAATTTATTTTCATTATTTGAAATTTTCTTTGGATCTTTTGAGATTTATTTGAGTCTTTTAAATTTATTTATATTTTCTGAAATTTATTTGGATATTTTAAAACTTATTTGCATCTTTTTAAATTTCTTTGCGTTATTTGATTATATATATATTTTAATTTATTGTATTTTTTTTGAAATTATTTCATTTTTTAAAATTTATTTTTGTTATTTTGAAATTTATTTGTGTATTTTTAGAATTTATTTGAAAATATGGAGATTCCATTAATCGTGGGCAATTAAATGTTAGTTAGCCATTTTTAATGGGATATCCCACCAATCATGGGTTATAATTTAAAGAAAGGGTAAATTAGACATTTCAGGTATAAAAAAGTGTGGGAGGAACCTTTGCCTTTATGACTTTTTTTGTGGACTGTTTGCAACAAAGTTATACTTTGAGGGACCTCCGGCCGAAGCCCCCTTAATTGAAACCCCATTGGAAAACTTAAGGCCTAAATTTTTTAGGGGCATTCGGCGACAGGTCCTGAACATTTCACTTTATTGCCTTAGGTACACAAAAAAAAGTTAGGCAGCCAAAGGTCCCTCTCATAATTATTTACACTTAAAATGTCCAATTTGCCCTTTCTTTAAATCACATTCCATGATTGGTGGGATATCCCATTAATAATGGTCAACTACCATTTAATTGGCCATGATTAATAGAATCCCAATAATGAGATTTTTAAATATATTTTAAAAACATACAAATAAATTTCAAAATAACGCAAATAAATTTCGAAAAATGCAATAATTTAAAAAAATCAATAAATTAAAAAAAGCAATAAATTTCACAAGAACTTTGATAAATTTAAAAAGATGCAAATAAGTTTCAAAAGATCCAAATAAATTTCAGAAACTATAAATAAATTTTAAAAGACTCAAATAAATCTCAAAAGGTCCAAAGAAAATTCAAAAAATACAAATAAATTCAAAAGACGTAAATAAAATTAAAAAATACAAATACATTTTCAAATACTAAGATAAATCAATTTTCCAAATTTCAAAAAAATTTGCCAAAAACTCAAGTATCTTTGTCAAAATTCTGTTAAATTTATTTTAAAAAATACAAATAAAATTCAAAAGACACAAAATAAATTAAAAAACACAAATAAATCTAAGAAAATAAAAATAAATTTACAAAAAATACAGAAATATTCGTTCAAGAACTCAGTTAAAAATTTCAAAATAGAGATAAATTTCTCAGAAACTCAGTTGTATTTTTCAAAAATTGAAATAAATTTGTCAAAAACTCAGATAAGTTTATTCAAAACTCAGATAAATTTGATAAAAACTCAGATAAATTTGACAGAAACTCAGCTAAATTTGACAGAAAGTAAGATAAAATTGACAAAAAATAGATAAATTCCATTCTTAGTCGAAAAAACAACCCGGCTTCTGAAACTAGTCAAAAAAACGTAAATAAGTTTACTAAAAAACGTAAATAAATTTGCTAAAAAACTCAGATAATTTTTTAAAAAAACTCAGATAAATTTGCCAAAAATATAAAGAAATATGGCAGAAGACAGATAAATTTGACAAAAACTCAGATAAATTTGACAAAAAACTCAGATAAATCTGATTCAGAACTTGGATAAATTTGTCTAGAACTCAGATAAATTTGACAAAAAACTCAGATAGATTTGTCTAGAACTCCGATAAATTTGATTCAGAACTCAGATAAATTGGCGCAAAACTCAAATAAATTTGACAAACGATGAAAAACTCAGATAAATTTGACAGAAACTCAGATAAATTTGACAAAAACTCAGATAAATTTCATAAAAACTCAAATAAATTTCATAAAAAACTCATAGATTTGTCAAAAAAAAAAAAAAAAAAAAAAACAGCGGTCCCGCTGCTGTTGCACCACCACCTGACTCGAGGTAGAAGGCAATTGAGAATCTTTAGGCCACCCAATTTACGGCCAGCTCTTTATTCTGCTAGGGACCTCTTGTTTCGCTGGAACTTGAGCTGGATAATACCTTGGTTCGTAGGCTTTCCATAGACAATACCCTTGGGCACAGGTCTCCTTCGACCACCACACATGACACGGACAAGATAGATCACGTATACCTGTTTCGCCTTGTAAATCAGGCGGCGAGCCTTATCGGGCTGTGTTGGATGAGTGACACGAACTATGGCAGGGTGTTGACGGTACTCCCAGCATCGAACCCTCTGCAAGAAGTGCATTACATCAGTTTGCTTCTTCCTCCATAGCTCCGATACGTAAGGTGACTCCATTGGAGCACTGATGTCTACCACAGTTGCTGCCCCAGGCTGTTATGAGGGTGGTGAATGGCTTGAGCCAAGGGGAGGAAGGAAAACTCCGGTGCTAGGGCGGAAACAGAGGGAGAGGTGGAGAAGAAGGAGAAGAGGAGGAAGACAGGGAGGGAGCGGAGAAGGAGAGAATGAGAGGGAATAGAGGTGCAGAGAGGTGGGGGGGGGGGGGGCGAGAGAGGGCAGGGAGCAGAGAGGAAGAGGGAGCGGATAGAGGGTGGAATATTAGAGAGGGAGAGAGAGGGCGCAAATAATCTCCCAAGCAGCCTGAAACCCACGAAATCCAAGAGAACTCCAGATGCAAACAATGCCCAACAAATCCGAAACCGCAAAAAAATAAAGAAAAAGAAAAAGAAAAAGAAAAAAAAGGTCAAAATGCATTCTTTTTCAATGGACCTGAGCTTGCTGGGTCGCCTCTCGCAGGAGATGGCAAGGAAGGAATGAGGGCGAAAGGGCAGGTGGGCATTGGAGTAGTGGGAGCATCTTCCATGGCCATGGCTGGGGATGAAGGTCGAGAAGAAGACTCGACGCCATGAAAACTGGAGTGAAAGCTGAGAGGTTCTTTTCTTCGTCTATGCTTCTTCTGCTGCTTCTTTGCCTCTCTGTCTTCCTTCTTTTACGCTTAAAATCTCTCTAGCAAACCTAGGCTCGTTGGAGAAGAAGATGGATAATATAAAATTTTAAATTTTAAATTTCAAAACTTTATGTCTAAAATGGTTGAAAGGGCAAAGCAATTCTGAAAAATGAAAATGTGTGCATGCAGGGACCTAAGGCTGTAAAAAGTCTAACTGAGCGGACCATATGCCTTAAAATTTTTTTTTTAAAACTGGAGGCTGAAAATATTTAACTCAGGGACCTTTTGCTAATTTTGTCATTTTTTTTATTGGACAGGACATGGTGAATTAACCCTAAATAGGGCTCCACCAGCGCACAGTGAAATCGTTGCTAAAAAGGCAGGGAGAGTAATGTGTTTAATTTCGAGTTCCCGAGCCCGGGACAGCCAACTACCATTCGCCGACCTACCATTCCGGGGCGCGGGAGAGGTTAGACTGGCTGGCAGCTCTCTCTCTTTCTATCTCTGCCCTTCTCATATCTTCTTCTTCTTCTTCATCATCATCATCATGATCGTTTTAGCTCACTCTACCCTTCTCATATTCCTGCCCTTTCCCCTTTTCCATGGGCAAATCCTCCTCCTCCCTCACCACATCCACATTGCGGACGCTGCGCGACCCCGCTTGAATCACCCTTCTCCTTCTTCTTGTGCACTGCAGCTGATACTGTCCGTCTTCTTTCGTAATCTATCGATTGTTTATTCATGGAAGGCCCTAGCAGCGACAACTACCGTTCCACTCCTTCCACCGAGGTTGCCTCCTCGTCCTCTTCTCCTCCTTCGCACGAACACGAGGATCTCCAGCAGCAGCAGCCGCCTCAGCAGCAGAGTATCTCCTACCGAGTCAACATCTCCATATCGGATGCCTCGTCTTCTACAGAGATGAGGGACGAGGCCTGGTCCTGCCTCGTCGTGCTGGTAACCTTTTGGTTCTTCGGTCAGTCTCTTGCTCTCCCTCTCTCTTTAGTTTGAAAACTGCTCCTATCTGGTTTTCACAAGGGCATATTCTCCACCAGCAGCATCCATGACTTTAATACTCGGGTTCTACGGTTCCGTCAATTTACGCCTCGGTCCTAATTGTTCCCGCCTTTTACAGGCTAGTTCTTTCTTCGTACAGGACATCAAGGTAATAATTCACTGTATCATGATGATTCACTGCATCTTGTCTCCGTTTGATGACTTTGATGATCTTTATATATAAAATCTCCCTCCCTCCCTCCCTCCCTCTCTCTCTCTCTCTCTCTCTCTCTCTCTCTCTCTCTCTCTCTCTCTCATATGGGTGTTTTCTTGCTTTGCGTTTTGGGGGGACTTTTTTATTTTTCCACAGGTGAGAGCAGATGCGGAACCCACGCCTGGGCCTATGCTTTATGGCTTCTCCAGACCACCCCTGCTCAATGTCGAGACCACCTCGTCTGAGACCCATCATGTGACTATACCCATCAATTTCCACAAGGCAAGACTTCTTGCACGGGTCTTTTTTCTTCTTCTTCCCCCACCCCCTCATTTTTCTTCGTTCAATCCTTTTATTCATGTTTTACTATTACTCTGCCAAAATTGCTCTTGTTCTTACTCCCTTCTCAGCAAACATTCTTTTTATTTATTTATTTTCCAACATATTTGATTGCCTCGAGTGACTAGAATTTTACCTCTCTTAACTGATGCTTGATTAGTTTCCTTCATACATTTCAGGAATGGATATATTATCTGAATGAGGGGTCTCAAATCAATGTTTCTTACAGTGTGAAATCCAAGAGTTCCTACCCTTTATCCCTTGTAATAGCCAAAGGTATGTTCTCCCATTGCAAGCTAATTTGTTGCTGGGCATTTTTCTAATTTAATCACAGGTCAATGCCATGCTTACTCCAAATTGCTATTAATTCTATAAGTCAAACCGAAAGGTCAATTTCAAGGGAAAAGTGGAGATGGATGCCCGTTTACAGAATCCTTATACAATTCAAATACAAAATTATAGCTACCTAATATAGAAAGTGTACCTAAGTTAGGACTAGAATAATTGTAACTTAACTAAAATACAAAAGCTAACTTAAAATACAATTATTCGGCCCAGATGGGCTTGATTGACAATATGTATATCATTTTGTTCTTCGAAAGAAAAGAAGAAAAGATTGTTATAGAAATCTGATTGGTAACTAAAATGTTTCATTGATAATCAGGAACATTTGCAAAATCTGTATAGTATAGGAGGTGTATATTGTCGGCGGTTAAACTGTACAAGTATACTAATATCATTAGGTTGAATCCAAATTTCACCCCTATCAATACTCCTTTGCCAGCTTATGTGTGACCTACTACCTAGTGTATGCATGCAAGTAAATTGAACTCAAAGATGAGAAGAAAGGTCCTTGATCTCATTTGTGATTAAGGAGAACTGTTGCAGAATGACAATCCAGCTTGATGCTCAACCTATAACATTACATGAATCTCCTATGATGGTGAATGGTCCTTGATCTCATTTTTTTCAAAGGGGAATGGTAAAATGTTATTAAAGAATGAAAAGGTACAAGAGAAAGAAAATGCATTTAGCCCATATATGCACAACAGAACTTACAATATGAGCTAAACCCATTCCATTAACCTATTTCACACTTCAACTATTCCCCACTATTTTAATATCCACAATTTGAGAACGGCGATATCTTGTTATATTGTATACTGTTTACTTCCTTTTTCGTCTAGTTCCTCAACTCTATTTGTCTATTTTGGTTCATACTTGGTTGGGGACATCAACAATTGGCATTCTACTACTGGCCTTTTCATCTTCCTCAGGGATTCACTTATTTCTTGGAAGAGTAAGAAGCAATTTATTGTTTCTTGCTCTTCTGTCAAAGTCGAATATCGTGATATTACTCATACAATGGCAAATATTGTTTGACTTTGACATTTGCTTACAGAAATGGGGCTTCGCCTCTCATCCACTCCCCTCCATTGTGACAACCTGAGTGTTCATATTGATAACAATGACGTCTTTCATGAATGCGCCATATATATTGCGCTCAACAGTATGTTGAGCTCACTTGATGAATTTGTGTGGTGTGTATCTGTATGTTGCTAAGGTTAGCCACTAGTGGAATCTAGAATTAGGCAAGATAATTGAGAAAACACTCTGGAGGCTTATCTTTTGACTTTGTACTTTCTGTAGTGTAAACAATACAAATACAATGCCCGTAGTTGTGCTTGGTAGGGATTTATTCATGAAAGAAAGTCTTATTGATGTGCTTAAGCAGGTAAAGAAAGCCTTATTGAATGGATTGAGGACCCATCATATCCTAATACCACATTATCATGGAACATTATTCACGGTAAGTGTTATCTTCATTATGATTTTTTTCTCTTTTGGAAAATAGAAAATTATGTTCTCATACATGGAAAATACTATGCATTTTCACAGGAAATGGTTGGATCCAACAAGAAATTGTTAAGCCATCTGATTATTATATTGCAGTGGGTAATCTGAATGCACAAGTTGTGGAGGTAATCATCATCATCATCATCATAATTTGACTGGTAGTTAGAGCTAAGTCTTTAGGTGACTGGTTGGTCGCATGAAACTCTCACAAGTCACACCCCCTGAGAAGTGCCACACTGGCCCATTGTTACGGTCCTAAATAGTTATACGATTTAATTTGATGCGTTCTATCAGTCCTACGGCTTTTGGCCTATTGGTTAGGTCCATAACATTTGGTATCGGAGCCGACCTTCACGTCTCGGGTTCAAGTCACGGAAAGGGCTGCCTGGAGTAGAGTGAGAGCCATAAAAAAAAAGGAGAAAATGGCTACCTACCGCTAGAGTGAGAGCCATCGCTGAGAGGGCTACCTGAAGCAGGGTTTGAGCCGTCCTAAGAGGGGAAAGGGCTAGCTGCCGCTAGAGTGAGAGCCGCCAAAGACGTCGGCTGTGGAAGCATGGTGGTCTGTTACGGTCCTAAATAGTTATAAGATTTAATTTGACTCGTTCCATCAGTCCTAGGGCTTTTGGCATATTGGATTAACATGTTACCCTGTGTTGATGTCGGTGTCATGCGTTATCTCAAGTGTTGGAGTATGTAGTGTTGAAAAGTTGTCCAAACTATTTCAACTCCTAATCCATGGGAATGTATTCTCGTACTCTTCTTAAGATCCAGAAACTTCTTGTTGGATGAAAACCCTAATTCATGTGCATGTACCTGAAAATAGGACTTGCACATTTTTTTTTTATTATTCATCAAATTTTATGATCTTTAAAGAATACTCCCTTTCAGTTTATATGAATTATATAAATGGAAAATAGTCCATACAAAAACAGAAAATTACACCTCTCTCTCTCTCTCTCTCTCTCTCTCTCTCTCTCTCTCTCTCTCTCAAGTTGGTCGGTGAATAGATACCAATCATACCTGACTGAGTAAGAATATTCTGCATCTGAGTTCTTGGAATAGACTTGGTGAACACATCTCCTAATTGATTTGAAGATCTCGCGAACAGTGAAAATATTTTCTATGGTGACTTTTTCACGAATGAGTCAACTTAAATATTCTTTGTCCTCTCATGAAAAAAATGGATTTGATGCTATATGAGTTGCATCTTCATTATCACAATGCGTGGGAATAGTTTCATTTGTTTGATATCCCAAATTCCCAATTCCTTCATAAGTTGCATCAACCAAAACAATTCACACATTGCTCTCCATGATTAGCACCAATGTGCAATTTTCACCTACAGAAGTCTTGTACAAGGGCAGTGCAGGACTTTCAATCCGGACGTCCTCCAGGCGGACTGAATTCTATTGGAAAAACATCCTCTGCCACCAACGAGTGTGTAGTACCACTACCCAGATGGAGACCAATGATCATTTCGAGAACCAACCCATTTTACATCTGAATGTCCTACGACTATATTCAAATGTCCATGGTGACTATATAACATGCCTTTATCAGAAGATCTTTTAATGTGTCGCTAAATACGTTTCACTACCTCCATATGACATGTTGCGGGTGCATGCATATGCTGACTAATTATGCTTACGGCATAAGATGACCCAGTCTGGTGATAGTAAGATAGATAAGCTTGCCACTAACCTTTAAATGCTCTTGGATTTTCTAACAATTGACAATCTTCTGCATGAATATTTTGATTTGCACCAAGAGGAATATTCAGGGTTTAGCACCCATGTTGATTTGGGTGCAGGCAGTATTGTTAATTAGATCCTGCATCAGACATCTCAATTCTAAAGGGTCTCTCTCTTAGAAGAATTCTGGTGATCAAATGACTTCCACTGCAATGCAGTACATAGGGTGTTCCCTAGTGCATATTGTGGTTAAGTGAAATTTCACCTGCGGGAGTCCTGCACAAGGGTGGTGCAGGATTTTCAATCTCCAATATCCACAAACTAGGACGACCCTGAGTTGAAGTTGGGGATTGAAAATCCTGCATGGTTGCTGTGCGGGATTTCCACAAGGAGAAAATCCCCCTTTTCGTTAACACATAGCAGGTGAGATTAGTTGCTATTTCTTCTCTTTTTTTTTTAATGTTTGGTAACTAGAGGTCAATTGCTGCTTTCGTAGCTTTGATTTGGGCTCTTTTATATTCCCTATTGCTATATGTAAGAAAAGCTTGAGTGAACTTCAAAGATATTTCGTTCTATTTGAAATTTTTTGAGTGAGTTCTTATCTCTTGGGCGAATTAGTTTATGATTTTATGTTCCACATTGTATCTTATTCATACAGACCCTTATGGAAAACAGGTTCAATTGGATTTTAGCATACGTGCTTTGCTGTATAATACAACAAGGGCATATTATAAGTGTTCCCTGAATCACAATCTATGTGGTTTGAAGTTATTTATTTTTGGGGCAAATGCTGCAGTCCTAGCAACTCCAGGTCCAGAGCAGGTAAATATATTAAGATGATTAACCACATGAGTACATTGTCATCATTTCCATAAAAAATATATATGTGCTTATATGGTTTATGTTCACATCACCCTCTAAGCCTTCTCTCATCAAGCTAGGGTCGGCTTAAAAGCTCTACTAATAGACTATATAATAAGTTGAGACACCGTACATCCTAATTACTAGCTGGCTGAGTGTGCTAGGGTGTGAATGGGTGAGCAAGCCTGCAAGGGCTTAGTTGGCGCCTTGGTGGATAGCACAATTTTCAAAACATGCACATACTGATATATTTATTTGTTTCCAATGTTGCCTCAGGATAGAGAAAGTGATGGCTGGTATGTTAAACTGTCATATGGCCCACGATGGGTCACGTATTTTGTTGGCTCAGGTCTCTCTCTCTCTCTCTCTCTCTCTCTCTCTCTCTCTCTCTCTCTCTCTCTCTCTCTCAAAGCCTTGATATCTTACGTTGCTTTTCCCTTTTATGCAGGCGGAATGACCATAATCATCTTACTTGCCTTTAGGATGTTTAGCAAGTTCCAGAATACCCTTGGAGATGGGACTGGATTTCAAGTAGGAGACGGTGTGCCTGATAGAACTCCTCTGCTTATGCACAAAGATGATGATATCTCAAGTTGGGGATCATCTTATGATTCAGTTTCACATGACGAGGAAGATCTGGAAGACAGGCCTGGAGCAACTTCCCTTGAAGCAAGGTCCCTGAAAGATGTTGAAACCAATACTCCACGGCGTCTATGTGCAATTTGTTATGATGCTCCAAGGGACAGCTTCTTCCTCCCTTGTGGGCACTGTGCAGCATGTTTTACATGTGGAACAAGGTGACCGTCTCCATCCAGATGACGTGTCCTTATTTTCTCGTTCCTTTTATCTCCTCTGTATGTTGGAAACCTATACAACGAATGTTTGCAGAGATCAACCTCTAATGTTATACATGAACTGTGCAGGATTGCGGAGGATGCTGGCATGTGTCCAATTTGTCGTAGGAAAATGAAGAAAGTTAGGAAGATATTCACAGTCTGAGGTTTTTTTTTTCTTCCTGATGCTGACTGTTAAAAACCATTGCTGGCTGGGGGAGTCCCATTTCAACGTTCTGGAAGAATTGGCATTGTGTGAAGTTTGATTCTGTGGCCTTTTGTGAGGCAGGGTGGGTGGTTGTGGGGCTTGCTTTTGAATTAGAAAAGTTGGTCCTGGATTTTGATTCTATTTACAGTCAATAGTTTTTTGGTCTGTTGAAATCTATGTTTGTTGTACTGTCGGTTGAAGTTGGCTATGCTTATCATCAATATGGGTAGGTCAACATTTTTTGTTATCAATCTATCCCTTCATCACAATGTATGCTTTTTCTGCATATATATATATATATATTTATATTTATGGTTTCACTGATTTTGTATGAACTGGAATGCCTTTTTTTTTTTTTTCCGAACCTCATAAAAGGTATTTAAATGTAAGCACAGGTATTTGCTCTAAACATTCTTTTGTGATTTTGGAAAAGGCGATTAAGAGAAACAGGCTTGGGTACAGATTGTTGGATTTGAGAAGGAACTCCAGCCTGGATTTTTTTTTTCTTGAACTTGCTGGTGGTTTTGCAAACAAATGGGCTAAATTAATTGGGATCACCGAAAGTGCAATGGATATAAAACAAGTCACTAAGTCGCCGAGCTTTTACCAAAAATAAAAAAAATAAAAAGAAGTGCCGAGCTAGAAACCAATTTTTGGGAGTAGAGTCTAGATTTTTCTTCTGCAGGGTATGGATCAAGAAACCGTTTAGCCTCACAGTAGAAACTCATTATGCATAAAATTAGAGAGGAGTGGTTTGAAATAAAATGAGCGGCAGGCTGCTTTGCATGTGTTTGGACAGTTGATGTATGTAAAGTAAAAAATTAAAAAGATTTTAAATGAAGATGATAGAGTAAAAGACACTTAATTAAATATTGTGGGAGTAACTCAAGTAGAGTGAAGTGGAATAAAAGACGAATCCATATCAACAGACAGGTTCACTTCTCTAGTATCCCTAATTCCACTCCTCTTTCACTTTACTCAAAAGTCAAAAGTGCAAACAAACAGGCCCGAACATCGAAATAGTTTGCTGCCTGGACTAGACTAAGGCGCTTGTTCACGAGCTTACAGCTCTCCTAACGAGTTGATGATATATGCTGTGGATCAATCTGAGGGCTGACGGGAACTGGACCAGATCGTCTATTCTGACCAGGTTGAACCGAACCACTGCCAGTTGCAGTTGCAGTTCAGTTCAACCAAAGCAACTGCTTAGGATATTTTAACCATGGGAACCATGCGGTGCAATAGTCAAACTGAGCCGTTATTTTAAGAGCCGGCCAATCAGCAAGCGTTTCAATTAATGAAAAGATTAGAATTAGATATGATATCAGCAACTAGGGTTTGTATTCGTTCGCATGCATTCCTAGCCCTCCTTTTTCCCGTGAAATGCTAAATGATGAGTCAGGTCCAAGTGACCCGGTCTTAAATGATGAGTCAGGTCCAAGTGACCCGGTCTCTTGGACCCGGTCTTTAATGATGAGTCAGGTCCAAGTGACCCAGTCATTAATGAGCCAGGGCCTAAATCTGTGAAGATCCGAGTCAGTTGAGATCCGGACTCAAACCTACGAAGAAGCCTAACCACGTCAAGGCAACCCACGTCGTTTCAGAGTTGTTAACCCGCTTCCCAGGTCCTGCGGAGGATATCTCACCTGCCTCGTCCATCAAGGCTTAGTTCGAAGACTCCATCAAAGGAGAGCGTTGCTGTAAAGTCGTCCCCATCTGTTAGGGGAAGACTATAAATAGAAGAGCCCCACCAGCACTTGAGGGGTAAGAAATATTTTTCCTTTCAACACACTCTCTTTCTCCTACATTGTAATCTCTGCATATTCGAGATATAAACCATCCAGCGACCTCTGCCCTTCTGAAGTGGACGTAGGTCATACTGATCGAACCACTATAATCTCTCTCTCTTCTTAAATTACTGCCTTTATCATTTATTACTTGACCGGTGGTGTCCGAAACTAATTTAGGCATCATCATTTTGGCGCCGTCTGTGGGAAAAGAAAAAGTGTTCTCATCTTTCTTTCAAAATTATGGTGATCACCACTAGATCGACAAGACGAGCAGGGGGCGAGGATGATCCTCCAGTGACTAATCCTGTCTCAAATACTCCTGCTCCTACTCTTCAACAAACGTTGGAGACCATGCAGCAGCTGATGACCCAAAACCAGCAAATCATACAACTCATGCTGGCAGGGCAAGGAGGAGCACAATTTGGAGGGGTACCGCAAGGAGCACCGCGCCAGGGACTTCCAAGAGCTTTAAACCGAGGAGCTCCCCATGTGGGCGCCCATCCCCAGGGCGGCGCCCAGGGAGATCCCCAGCGCGCCCAGGGAGTTCCCCAAGGCGCCCCTCATGGAGTCCACTAGGGCGTCCATGGAGTTCCCGGTGGAGCCCAGTTTGGAGTACCTCCCGGGGGAACGAATCACGGAGGACTTCCACCTCCTCCCTCTTCTTCTAATGGGGAGGACCCTCATATCCAAGAAGGGGAGAGTGAAAACCAAAGCATGGAGGACCGGAGTTATTTCCGTAATCCGTCTAGAGAAGCCCCCAACCGCTGGGACGAGAAGATCAAGGAAATGCAAAATCAGCTAGGTGATGTCTTCAACGCCATGAGGGCGCAAGCACTAGAGACGGTGGATTACCTAGTCAGGCGAACGGACACACCGTTCAAGCCCGACGTGGTGAACTACCCACT